>FXXK01000063.1:930741-965741 GCA_900184695.1 Betula pendula
ATCTAGTCAGGTCCCTTCTGTCCATATATTGGTAACGAGGTCATTACTCATCGAATTTACAGGACCAAGGCCTTTCCACACACAGTACGCTCATGGATGATACCTTCGTCATGAAAGAATTGTTGGATCCGATGTGATAGAAATTCTTGCCCATTGTCAGTGCGGATGTGCTGAACTGAGCAAGCAAATTGGTTTTGATGAGAAGCCAAAAATGTTTAAGCAAGAATAAGTTTCAGATTTTAAACGCATAAGATATACACCAAGTGTTGCGTGAATAATCATCAACCTATTAGTGTATTTTTTGGGCCTAGAAGTTGCTCGTTCTCCATCCGGTATCTTCCTTAATCAACGAAAATATGCCTTGGATATTCTCAGCGACAGTGGTCATCTTGGTGCTCGGCCAGCTTCTTTTCCCATGGAACAAAACCTCAAGCTCACCAATGAAGAAAGTACTCTCCTACTTGATCCTAGTTCTTATCAGCGCCTTGTGGGCCGTTTGATTTATCTCACTATTACTAGGCCAGACATTGTGTATTCCGTCAACCTTTTGAGTCAATTTATGCATCAACCCCGCCAGCCCCATTACGATGCTGCTATCAGAGTTCTCCGCTATATCAAATCATCTCCTGGCAAAGGTATTTTTTTCCCTTCTGATTGTGATCTCCAAGTCTATGGTTATTCAGACTCTGATTGGGCGAGTTGCCCCATTACTCGTCGCTCCACCACTAGCTATTTTACTACACTCGGCAATAGTCCTCTCTCATGGAGAACCAAGAAGCAAACCACAGTTTCCCGCTCTTCCGCTGAAGCTGAATACCGGCAATGCAGCAACTACTTGTGAACTCCTTTGGCTCAAAATGCTTCTTCAGACTCTCGGGGTTTCTCATTCTCAACCCATGAAACTTTATTGCGATAATCAAGCAGCTCTTCACATTGCTGCCAACCCCGTTTTTCACGAACGAACGAAGCATATTGACATTGACTGCCACCCTTGTCCGTGACAAACTCCGTGCTAAGATAATTTCTACAGCTCACGTCCCCTCTAGTCATCAGCTTGCCGACATTTTCACTAAAGCTTTGGGCCGTGACAACTTTCATCGCTTCCTTAGCAAGTTGGGCATTACGGATCTTCATGCTCCAACTTGAGGGGGAGTATTGAGATATGAATTTATTCCATGGATTGATCCTTGATTTTCTATGATTATTTTTTATTAGTTTCCATGTATATAGATACACACCTGTACGTCATTAGTAGCTTTTACATTTGAGTTGTATTTTCCTTTCTTAGTCCATAGATCATGGGATTTTGTTCCCTTGGCTGTAATATAAAACGAGAACAATGATACAGAATATACACGAGAATTAATTCTCTTTTCCATTTCCTTGTTCAATATTGGTCCCATTTGTCTTTCTTAACAAAAACAAAAGAGCCGATTCCGAGCAAGTGGTACTCGCTCAGAATCGGCTCGTATACACCCCTAGTTTCTACTACATTGTTTGTATTCACTTTAATATGATATGCTCATGTTATGAGTTATTATAGGTATGTTATTATGACGTCTTGGTTAAAAAAAAAAAATATATGTATTTTTTGAATTGGGTCGCAACAAACCTAGGGCCATCTACCCTATAACACCCGCTTTAAGATTAGAGTTAAGAGTATCCTAATTATTGTCTAAGTATGTTAGGGTTGGTTTTAAGTACCAAAGTGGGATTATTGGACTTTAGTATAATTGCGAAGGACGATTGATTGGTATAGGGCAACGATCGATCGATTAAGTAACAATTGATCGGTGCAGTCTACATGCAAATAAAATTTTGACATCTCAGCATGGTATTTAAAGATGGCAAGCCTATATAGGTAAGCAATGATCCATTTCGCCTATTTTCACTCGCTTTAGACTAGAAACCCTAGAGAGAGAGACAGACAGACTTAAAGAATAAAGATTCTTGAAGGATTAAACAGGGTTATGAAAGCCTTGTTAGGGATTAATGGAAATGTTAGGGTGTTAAAAGAAGAATTTTTGGATTTTCTGGCTCATTCGAGCGTTCGATATGCATAGTACAATGAACGTTTGAATTAGTACACCCGAACATTTGAAGTGTCACGTAGCACTGTTCATCATTAATCACGTTAGATAACACGTTCATCATGTGTGTCAGATCATACATGAATGTTTGATTGAAACCTTAGAACCGTTGGGTAATAGTACACTGATTGTTTGATACAATACACCTAACATTTGATGTATGCTAGAATTGAAAAATAACCCTAAGCTTTTTTCTACGCGAACCCACTCTATAAATACCTCCTTACCTCTTCCATTTAGCACATTTTTCACCCTTCTTCAGTGTGTTATCAGTGTGTGAGTGTGACAGTGACTTGGAGAGAGAAGAGGCGCTCCCTTGATCCTTGTTCTTCAAAGGAAGTAACCTTCCTAACCTAAGCTCGTTTCATTAGTATTGTTGTGTTGTTTTCTTTATTTTTGTAGTATAAGTTCCTACGTTTTGAATTTCTAGATAGGTTGTGGTTCTAATAATAGGTTAACAATGAGTTAATAATTTATTAATATTTGACGTACCAAGTTCTGCATGGACGTGCCACTAAAGTCTTACACTGTATTAGGGAGCATGTAAGGACCTTAGGATGTCATAGAAATGAGTTTGGTTGGAGTTTTGGTCCAGAGCCAAACGTTCGACTTACTTGGATGAATGTTTGACCTTGAATACCGAATGTTTGATGGTCGGGTATTAAGCATATTTTGAATAGTTTTAGACTTAGAGCTTGTTCTATCTTGGGACTAAGTCTAATAGAAAGTATTTTCACAGATTTGGAAGTTGGTGTGTACTCGGAGGATCTTATTGAAAACGTACAATACAAGTGAGTAACAGCTCACATAGATACTTGTTATTGTTTATTTTCTGTATAACATGATTATTTTGTGTATCAAACGTGCATGTTTACAACTCACATGAAATATATTTTTGATAACTGTGAACTTTATTTGTGAAAATGATTGTTGAATAATAAGATAAAAAAAAATGATCAGTTTGTAAAATGCATGCATTTGATGAAATGAAGCAGGGCTTGAATACTTTATATGATGAGAATGAGCATGAGTTAAATGTAAAAGAAAAGAAAATGTTAAATTGAAGGTTTTAGACCTGAATTACAAGGTCAGTTGACTCTATGTATTTGGATCCGAATTACGGGGGTCAATAAACTGTGTATTTGGACCTAGATTATAAGGGTCAGTAGATTGTATGTTTTTGGACTTGAATTATAATGGTCAGTTGACTGTATGTATGAGTTCAAAAGAAGAGAGTTTTAGAAAGAACAAGCATAGCATTGTATTAATATTTTTATGAGATTTGATGGGTTGATTTATGTGTTTATATAGGCTTTCATGCTAGATGTATCAGTATGCATATGAGCTTGAATAGAACAAAACATATGTATACAGTATACCGTTACCGCTAGTTGCATATGATGATTTATGGTTTGATGTTTAAATATGCTTGTATGCCTATGTTTCGCCAAAAGGGGATGAAATACATGTATATACGTGTACCTAAGTTATATGTTATACTTATGGTATAGAAGAGTTTGTATGTGTATGCTTTCAAACGGGAGACTATAACATGCCTATACGTTTTCAACTGAATAATATGCTTCAAAAGGTTTTGCAACTACAGTGTTTACTTCATTAGGTACGTTATGTTTTAAAAAGAAATGTCAAGCCTTAGTAGTTGTTATTGTAAACTCTTAGTAAAAATGATTATTCAGCTTATTATGAAAAGTCAATGGGTTTTACTTAATGAGAATTATTAACTCACTTATATCTGCCTATGTTATCGTGGTAATCGCTGCGATTGCAAAGATTCTGTTGATGCAGGTGTAGGGGATGTCGATGAAGATCCCATTGCCTACTAATTGGGCGATTATGATTGATATCGTGGGGAGCCCTTTTTTTTGTATAGACTATATTTTATTAGTTTATTCTTTTGTACATCATTGTGATGTGATTACACACAGTATTGATGTATATGTTTTGTGTCGCATGTGAGACGTTTTGTATTGTCATTCTTTTATGTAAAAGATACATGGTAAAACCTTTAATCATTAGAGTTTTATTTGTCACCTCTACTTATGCTTAGTTTACTCCAATAATGTATGCTTCTGCTGAGATTATGTTATTATGTGTTATGTAACTCTGATGCAATATAGGTATTCTCATAAGACATTATGAGATGTATATATAGTACAAGTGTTCTTATCACCCTGTGGTGATTTGTTCTATTTAGGATTATGTTTTTTTTTAAAAAAAAAAAAAATTATGTTGTAGTAATGAACTAGGTCGTCACAGCTTTTTGGTATCGTATGTGGCACTTTTGTGTAGCCAATACTCTATTTGTCCCATATAATATACAATGCAAACTTTTAAAATATAGATGTAATTGTCACCTCTGCATGTTATGTTGATTTTATTGTGTAGATGTTTCCGCTACGAGTTATAGAACTCTAATATGATATGTTCATAATATAAGTTGCTTATGTGATTTTCAACTCGCCCATGTTATATTTTGGTGCCTGTGGTTCGAGGTCGTTACATAGGACAAACAAGCATTTGAGATGAAAGTTTAAAGAGAGAAGAGAAACAGTGAAGAAAAGTAAGGAAGGAGGAGAAGAAGCACAAGAGAAAAGAGAAGGAAACCAAAGAGAAGAAGAAGAAGAAGCTCAGGAAAGAGAACAAACAAGTAGAAGATAGATGACAACAGTCGTTCAAAATTTTAATTCATCATAAGCTGATACATGACCCGATCAATTCGATCAGGCGGCAATAGTCATTCAAAATTTTAAGTCATCATAAGCTGATACAATAGAAAATTAAGTTTTAATAAACTAGGAATTAAACCCTAATCCTAACCCTAACTGTATTTAGGCTAATGGCCCGCTAAAAATATTATAAAGCCCAAAATAAAATAATAAAACCAGTTTAAAAAATAAACAATAAAACAAAAATGCAAACTAATAAAAGTCCAATAGTGATCCATTTCTCAATCACTCAATCACAAGGTCATGGGTTGAGCATCCTTTGATGTTGACGTCCCTACACAAATGTGATTTTGTGGCTCGTGTTTGGCGTCCCGCATCATAAAGTTGTATACGTACTACTACAACATTCCAAATCTGTTCATGAATACGCTTTTCATTGAGTAAAAAATCAAAAGAATTTACAAGAGAAAGAGAGATGGAAGTTCTGAGAGCATGCATACAAAACTAAATGATAGCTGAAGCAGATCACAGGACCTTCAAAAGAATTGAATCTCAATCACCTATTAAATTGAAATGAATGATCACAGATTCAGTTGATGGAGTGATATTGATCTGAGACACGCCTTGGGGGCAACTTTCGCAGGATGAAGAGCACGAGAGCAGATGGAATAATCTCTACCACCTGTACCAAAAGAAAAGTTCCAACATAGTGAAACGGTATAACATTAAAATCCTTAGTTCTAGAATAAGCACATAAAAATAAAAAATAAAAACTGATCAAGAGAAAATTATTTTTTTACAAAAATTAAACTTGAGCCTTAATAGTTAAAATTAATTGTACAGCAATGAGACAGAGGCATCCATGAAGATGAAGGGAGAGGACATTCATGTATCCTTAATATAAACTTTAGTCAATTGTATTATGGGCTTTTCCATAAATGGAAAGTTTATAAAAAAGCCAGTAATTATAAGCATACACGCCCATTATAAAACTTCCACTTACAAAAAACTCTTAAGGTGGGGGGACTGACACATGAATAGTTGAAACAAATTGTTGAAGTAATGTGATCACACAAGGAACTGGGGGCATAGCCAAAGATAATAGAAAATTCCACTTAAAATATTAAGTTTCCGAAACTTACCACATAATATATTAGGTTCAAGATGGGATGATTCAAAACATCAACATCTAAATCTTCATCAAATGCAGAGAGAGCAAGCTACACCACACACCAATAAAGATGTCCTTGTCAAATATACAGAACATTTTGGGTTTCTTGCATAAACTTCAGCATCAGAAGGAACTCACCACAACACATCTTATCAAGAAACAAGTACAACAAATTCCTGTGACAAAGCCAACCTGCCAGTAAAATAAGTTAGGCACCAACTTCTTTTAAGAAATTTCCAAACCATTTTTTTGCGTGCTTCTAACTCATTATAGTCAACATACTCCTTGACATGATTATGATTATGATTCTTTTTCATTTTGTTTTGATTTGCAATGCGTTGCGATCATGCTCATCTACCACAAGTATGAATTATGTTTGAGATAACTTCACTTATCCTCTAAATTTTCATTTTTTTTGTAACGTCCCTCTAAATTTCAAAATCTCTCAATTTAGTATATCAAACTTTCAATTTTACAAACGGGGCCTCTGTTAGGGTTTGAGATTAAATTAGATGGCAGAAGGGGTGAAATGACCTTTATACCCCTAAAAATTTTACAAAATTCAAAATTACCCATAATTACAAATAAGAAATTCTAAAAAAAAAAAAACCACATTGGGACAAGGCCAGACTGCGAGGTTTGGTCATGGGTCAAAAGAAGTTGACCCAGCATGGGTCACGACTAGACCCACGGTCGTAGGTCTGTTGAACCACAGATCTATTTTTTTTTAATTTAATATTCAAAAAAAAAATAGAGAGGGTATTATGGTAATTTTATGCCCATCTGTTAGGATTTAACAGAAAATTTTAACGAATAGGAGACATTACAAATAATTAGAAGTTCGATACACTAAATTGAGAGATTTTGAAATATAGGAAAGACATTGCAAAATAGGTGATAATTCGGAAAAGTAAGTGAAGTTATCCCATTATGTTTTGAGAAATGCATAAAGATGTCAAATTTAATTGCATTTCCTTGCAACTTGTATTGAATCAATAAATTTTTAAATGAGAAGCAGCTGACAAGGCAAAATATTGCTATGAAATTCCACCTAAAGAGAATATCCTGCAGAATTCATTTGTACATGGTAATCAGTCTTACTTTTTGACGAACTTCTATCGTTCACTTCAAAATGAATGACAATAACTACGATATACTATCTTTTATCAATTTCAATCTATTGAAAAACTCAAATACCATAGGTACAAACCTCATATAGCTTTTTCTGACGACCTCTAGAGTCAATGGGGAAGCACCTCAGCATGACAAATAATCTAGAAGAGATGAAAAATGTAGAATGAGAGCACATTTGATAGCATGGAACAACGATACTGTCTTTCTACTGAGTTTAAGTTCTTACCTCCCACCATATATCAGAAATCCTAGAGCAACAAAGAATGAAGCAGCTGCAAAAGAAATTGAAAACAAGTATCTTTTACATGGATGAGTATTCCCATATATACTATAACTTTTGAGTAAACAATTGGTTTTGTCAACTTCATGAATGCATTATTGAGAATTCCATTACTTTTGTGCATCATCCGAAAAGACGGAAAAAAAAAGTGTTTGAACTGCACATAAGTTTAGCAACAATGATCTTAACAACATTAACCTGAAAAGAAGAGTTTAGCAGCTTCCACTGCAGCAGAACTTGGGCTTAATCTTATGAATATCCAGATGCACACCTATTATCACAAACTAATGATTTGAGAAACCAAGGCACATTGTAACAAGCATAATTAATCTGGCTCATTTCTGCATGGCCTAGTTAAAATTGACACATAATTAGGCATTTTCTTTTCCCTACCTGTAGTAAGTATATAAATCCATTTATTGTATAATAAACAGGCCTAAGCTTGTCAGTTGGTAGGCTTCTTGCCTGTTAACAACCATAAAATGAGTCTACCAATATCAATCACAGCTCAGCTGTTACTCATAACTCATATCATGATCTACAGAAGAAAAAAAAAAAAAAAGAAGTAGAAATACCTGGTGATATATCTCAGCCCAGAACAAAACAAGTAATGTGTAGGTTGAAAAAAATAGAAGACCGGGTAGTTCCATGAGAACCATTTCAACTACCTGTACCAAGGTACGTGATAATTTAAAGGCAGTGCAGTCAAAAAAATGTTATTAATCAGAACTTGTCTTCAATTTTTTATTTTTTATTTAAAGAATATACAAACCATTACACTAGGAAGGTTTAAATTATAAACCAGCAAACCAAGTAATAAGTTTCAGCTATGTACGTCTTGCTCTCATGTATTTCTATTGACTGCTGTCCAACATCCTATCTGATAAAATGGAGCCTAGATTTGCCTGACTATTGTTTTCAAGTGAAAGACACATTTGAAAAATATGTAAGTTTATCTTTAGAATGTGCTTGTAGTAGAAAAGGAAACATTCCTCAACAATTTAATTAATAGAAAAGGGTGAAGCATATAATATAATTTTGCCACACTAGACAGCATCAGTTGCCCAAAATCCAAAATTAGTGTTGGCAGATCAGGATTTGATTAGTAGTTAACTCTGCCATAGTTACGATCATCCCCCGTAACAATATTTAGAATCTTGACTTTGGTTGATAAGAACAAAAAACTAGATGTAGGCATCTCCAGGAAGATTCATAAGTCCTCTCTTTCTCTCTCTCCCTCTCTCTTTTTCACACACACACACACAGGGCTTGGTTCATAGATATTGTAAACATTTAAGATACTTCAGCAGAGTTTACTTGTACCCAAAAGTTACACATCTATAATGCATAGGTAACTGAATTTGAAGAAATAACTGAATTTTGATGAACCAGCTTTAACAATTATCAATCCCAAACGTTAACTTATTTGAGGGTCAATTTTGTAGGTCGAATAATTTATATTGCTAACTGCACCTACACTAGAAGTAGCTACACATTCTGCGTAACATATATGTTTCAGTTAAAAAATTTTACAAATAATCTTATGAGGAAACAAGCAAAATTTATGTTTTAGGTTAGTACCTGCAATATGCTATATTCAGATCCTAAAAGTAGAACCAAGTACCAGGAAATATTGAAGCTCAGATTACCAAAATTTTGACTGAATAACATACCTCTGGCCTAATAAGGAACACACTTTTGTAGAGACCAAAGAGGACAGCCCTCACTGTGAAAATGCAATTTGATTTCAGTAAGCTTATAAAACAAATACAGGAAGGACCATGACACAAATAATACAGGACCCTTACATCCATTCACAACAAAATTCATCAAGTGGAAAACCTTTTGTGTTGTCCAACCATATTCTGGTACTCTTAAATGAATCCGCAGCAGTTGTATCTGAAAATTAGAGACAAAAAAGTCATTACAAAACTAAGGTCACTGTACTTTTTTGGTAAGTATCAAGAAACAGGAACAATTTACTTAAAAAAATTTAGCAAGATTAGTAATGGTTTTATACTACACATGAGCCTAAGGTGAGAGCCAAGCAAGCAAGAAGCATATCTACTGGTGATGCGATTTTCAGGAAATACACAAACACCATTCCCTAATATAAATGAACAAGTCTGCAACAGCTCAAAAGACCAGTAGAAACCAATAAATTAAAGCAGTGCATCTTCCTCTATGTATGTGTAACAATGTGCTTGCCTTTCCTTAAAAAGCTTAGCTAATGAATGTCTGTGATGATGCCTTCCATGGAGAATAATAGTAAGTGCTAGAATAGGGAGTACCTTTGACTCTATGCAACATATGTATCAACAAATCCATATCCTTATTATGGTTCCTGTAGTCTTAAAGCATTGAACAATTTAGCAAATTATTGTGAATCAATGCTTTAACGGCCCAAATATTTGTTAAGCATTTTATGTGTCAGCAAATTCTATAGATAGATCAAGGTTGTTAGGAGGATAAATTAGTTTTAAAAAAAAAAAAAATCGATGGAGAATTTCTGTAAGGATTATCCAACAATGCCACCACGTGACCAATTTATGTACACAGCATTATCATTTAAGTAAGAGATATGCAGCCAACAAGATAAATCAAAATATACACAAATGCATACATTTTTAGATAATCATATTCATTAATATATATAATATATATATAATATATATATATATATATAATATATATAATATAAGTTATATATATATATATGTACATATTTTAGAGATATGACATGATTTTCCGAGAAGCGAAAGAAAAGAAGTTACCAGAGCAACAAGGGAAACCAAGGCATAAGATACAGATAAGGCATAGTAAATGCGTCTTTGCCATTCTTCTGAGCCGTCGATCTCATCCCACCAATTGGATGTGGCGAGACCACTGTAAATCTCTTCCTCTCTAAGCACAAACCTCTTTGTTCTTGACGTCCACGCCATTCGGAGCTGCAAAACAATGACGATTACGAACGAATTAACGAGGTTGTCTTTGGTCTGTTTAGAACAGAGAACAGAAGAACATGCACGTGTAGAAAACAGGGCAGGACACGTAAGACTGAGATGAGCCACGTGGGGCGTGAATAACGGCCGAGACGACCTCGTGGCATATTTGTTGATTGCGCAATGGACATGCTTTACTTTCTTCTGTTTTAGGAGAGATTACTATGGCGATCATTGTGCGTTTGTTATTTGACTTTTCTTTTCTCTTTTTTTTTTTTCTTTCGCATCGAAATTATATAAGAAAAAAACAAGTGATTCTCATCTCTCTCTTTTTTCTTTTTTTTTTCTTTTTCTTTTTTTTCCCTTCTTTTCCTTTTTTTTTTCACTCATATAATTTTATAAATAGAAATCCATATATATACTATGGAAAGGCAACTCACTTCTTTGTCTCTTTTTGTTTTTTGTTTTTGTTCTTTTTTTTAATTGAAAGATCTGAGGGTTTTTTTTCTTCTTTTTTTGTCTTTTTTTCCCTTCCTTCGTAGAGCCGTGTATTGTAAGTGATCCAAACCTGAGCTCCAAGATCTCCATTTCCGATTCAGAGAGCAGTCTCCATCTGCTGCATATAAATATGCCATAAAGGAAAAGGGGTTATAATCAAATTGCCTTGGGTGGTTTACCATTGTTAGTAATTGAGGATTATACAATTTGAACAATTTTAAATTCACCTAAAAAAATATAGATAATATCTATAAGTAAATCCTTTGAATAAGAATAAGTAAATCCTTTAATTAAGGATAGAGATAAAGTGATTAAGTAAAAAGATAAAGTGACTCCATAGGTTGACATCCGATCCAGGTTTAGTAGGAGGAAGGGCGGCCCCACCTTACAAGTTTTCGTCGACAATCTCCTCGCAGATATTTGTAAAATTACTACAATTTTACAAGTAGATATGTGAGTCCACGACTAAATAAGGACAAACATTCTAACCATTAACGTGTGTGATGTGAACCCCATTTTTTTCCTTCGAAAATTTCGTTTACTAAACATCTATTATAATGCAGGAATTTCACAAAAATGGTTTGTTTATAAAGTTATAGCCATTTTGCAAGCCAAGCAAAAGACTTTGTTTATACCTTGAAAGAGACCGCACTCCAACCCCAATGCGCAAAATGATGTGAACTTGATAGTAACAGAGTAGATTCGTAAAAGAAACTTAGACTTTTAGATTCGTAAAAAGAACCTACACCTTTTGACAAACACAAGATTTGAAGATAATTTTCTCAATAATACTTCTTCGTTAGTAGTCCCCCCTTTAAATAGATGACCAATATTGATCGGTTACAAACAGAATTACTAATTAAAATAGGACTCCTTAACCATCTAAGTATGTACTGTTCCGACAAAATCATTTAACTGGTAAATTACTTAGCGGTTTGCCTTCCAACCTTAACCTCCTTAAGGTTAAAACTCAGGGATCATACATTCTCAGATGTGAGAGTCTACAATAGAAGACTTATCACTTATAAAGATAGAGATAGCAACTAATACTACAAAATAAAATAATATCAGAATAGCTGAAAATAACATTAATATAGCATAAATATCTAATGTCTTCAAAAGTATGGTCAAAGACCATTCATCAAAATATCATAAAGGTTACAGTTCAAGTTCTAAGAAATCATCATCAAAATCAAAGGTTAGCCTTCAAAACATAAAGCATGTAAACTATGTCTATCATATCATGTTGGGAATCTCCTCCGGCTCTCCACATCCTACTCAGCTACACAGGGTTTAACTCCTCTAAGATCACCAGAAGAATGCTCTCCAGCTGGACCATATTCCTTGAATACTACGAGATCTTCTAAACTATCTATTAAGCAGTACATAATCATAAGTGGAAAAGATACAAGCATGAATTTACGACTTAGTGAGTAATAATGCATATGATATACAGGTTATCATTTTGTGAACTCAGTTTATAAATCGCAAATATTTATATTCTCAGTTATGGAATAAACATGTTATGACAATACATTATATTTATATAGTATATGATATATTCAAAAGCATGCAATATGTCAACAATATGGCCTACTCGAGATATTACCCCCTCTCAGCAGGGTTTGCACATCCCAAAGGACTTTTGGTACAATTTCAGTGTCACGAACATTGCACAAACATACCGTCTTTGTGATGACCCGTTTCATAATCACATTTAGTGACTTTTTTTTTTGAAAATATAATATAATCATGAACCGGATCGATCGTCATATGGTGATAGAAACACTTCTATCATACATATATCTCACAACGTATCATGAGATTACATCTATTACATCAGAGTTACATATCACATATAATATAAACTGAAAGGAAGCATATACTATTGAAGTAATTAATACACATATAGCTGACAATAAAAATACTAATGATTAAAAGCTTAAATTATGACATATACAAAAAGAATGATTATATAAACCGTACCACATGCGACACTAGCCCAATATACAATAGCATTGTTTGTAAATATATCACAACAATATACAAAAAAAATAAACTAACTATGAAGTCTATACAAAAAGAAAACATCCCACGACATCAATCATAACAGCCCAGATAATAAGCCATGGGATCATCATCCACTCCCTCAGAATATGCATCAACATCTATGCAACCATAGAGATTACCTATGATTACATAGACGGAAAAGAAAAAGATGAGTCAACATATTTAGTGAATAAAAATCCACTGACTTTTCCTAATGTATCGAAGAGTTAGTTACATGAGTTTACAATAACAACTACTAAAAGTATGTCATTTATTTTTAAAATATACAGTAGTTGATGAAGTAAACATTGTAGTCATAAAAACATTTGAAATATAATAATAGTTGAGTACGTATAAGCACATTCCAATCTCCCTGCATGGAAGTATACACATACGTACACATCTATGTTATAGATATATCATATAACTCAGCTACACCCATATACAAGCATCCATTTCCCTATGGGTGAAAACACATGTATATAAGCATATATAAGGAATAAAACATAAATCTCATATGCAACTAGCTACAAGAATATACATATATTTCGTTCCATGCAAACTCATGTGTATACTAATACGTCTATGATAAAATCTATTAAATCATCATATGCAACTAACCATAAGAATATACATATGTGTTTTCCCATTAAACCTCATATGCTTACTAATACATCTATAACAAAGTCCAATAAATCATATCATGAAACATCACATAAATCAATCATGACTTAGTTACACCCACATACTAGTTATCCAACCCCTATGAGCGGATACAAGTACATAAGTATTACTAACATCAATCTCACAATTATCATAAAATCATCATGTTCATCATGCAATGTCTCTAGCTCTGTTGCATGCAGCTTTTTACAACCCTTGCGGCTTGAGTTCATATACTCTTTTACTCTACCTCTTTATCTTTGCTCTATTGCACACAATGTTTAACAACCTTTATGGGTTGGGCCCATATGCTCTTCATATATATGTTATTAAATAACATGTAAACACTTTAGCCATAGTTCATCTCTCAATAGAAATATTAATAAAACATCATGAAATTTAATCAAGACAATCTATCTGCCATAAACACAAATCACAATAAATCATCAATAACTCATCATAAATCACTCATCAAATACTCATCAATCTCAAGAAAATAATCAAAAGCATAAATCATATGTTATCATAAAATATCATCGGTTCATTCTTTAACATTCATAATATTTCTTCAACTCATTTGAAAATATTTTTTTTGTTTAGTAAATAAAAACATCTACTAAATGTTAAAACATAAAATATTTAAAGGGTGTATCATTCTCAGTAAGTATAAATACTTACTAATCCGCTTGACAAATCACTTATTTAGGTTAAATGCTCAAGCAATGCCCGTTGCATAAACACATTGTTAAAACATTAACAACTATACATTCATACTCTATACCCAACACCAATGATACTTGAAAGTATAAGTATCAAAGTAACCCATAGAATTATATAATTTCAAATAGCATACAAATCACCCATAATGTTAACCCATAGAGAAATACTAGGGTTAAATATCACAAAACTCAACAATATATAACTATGAAAAACCTAGGGTTTAGGCTTCTTACCTCAAATCTTAAAGAATCCGAAGTTTGTGTACCACAAAACTTCAATCCGTTGAAGGATTAGCTCAACCCAACAAGAATCCTAAGAAATTACCCAATATTAAGTAGGCCAAACATTGAGAAACTAGGGTTTCAAGAATTTTTACCTTGAATCGATCAGTGGAAATAGGTTTCCAACGCCGAGGATCTTGATTCCGATGTTAGAAATGTGATTGAAAGCTCTCAAAGATCAATACCTAAGGTTTGGGTATGAACCCTAGGAGAGAGAAGAGAGAAAATGGCGTGAAGGAAAAGAAAAATAGGAAAGTGGCTGAAAAATCGCATCAACCCTTTATATAGGCGCTGAAATAGTGCCACCATCCGGACCAGCAAGTGGTCTGTCCGAATGAAAGTGTAGATCGTCTGTCCAGACCATGCTGCGGACGAATGCTACTAAGTGAACAGTGGCGAGAGTCCGTCTAGACCATGTTGGAAACGAACTGTGGACGAGGCTCACTGGATGAGCTCGTCTGGACCACTTTGCAGATAGTTGCTACTAGCTGAACAGTAGTCGAGCTCGTTCGAACTGCAGCAGATGAAGCTGTAGACGACGCGTACTAGGCAACAGTCGTCCGAACGAGAATACTACTGTCTAGACGCCCAGTGTGAAAAATCATTTATTATTTTAATTACCTTTTTACCCTTGTCCTTTTAAGGTGATTTATAATCCTTAATTTAAATTCTTAGGCATTATAGTCTAATACTAGCAGTTCGATCGAGTCCGACCTCAAGTGACTCACACTGACTAGCAAAGCCGTAACAGTGACCCCACTCGAAGAATGGTGTGCTGGTCACAAACTTCTAAGCATTAGATCCAAGGCCCACATTAACCAGTAAAACATTTGACCATAAAATTAACTTGTAATAATAGTAAGTGTTGGAGATTATGCCTTAAATCTCAATTTGTGATACAATTGACATTATAGTTTTGTTATAAATAAAGTTTTATTCACTGATTAAATATATTTGTGACATATAAGCATATACTCTTTGTATGATTTCATTAAATAAATCCACATACAAAGGGTCCGGAGAATATATTGAATATGGACTATGGGTGTGAGCAATGATTTTCGTCACATAAGGTCATAGACCATAACCCTTCTATTCTGTAAAGTTTATAGTTCGCAGTCGACAATGGAATTGGGCATTCCATTGGCTAAGACTGTTACACATCAACTTAAGTGATTTACCTTAATCAGGTGAAAAGGATTCTTCGAGTTGATGTAGTAGGTGTATAAGGTGGTATACACTGAACAGACCGGGAATTATCTTTCCATTAAAAGTAATGTCGTCAAAAAGACAAATAACTCTCAAACTACTTGTAACCAATGATTTTAAATCCTGAGAGGAAGTAAACTTAAATGTGTAAGTGTTGATTACTTTGATGCATTAGGGAGTGAGACCTTAAACATTGGAAACATGTCCATGCATTGGGTGATCGCATGAAACATTGTGAGGGAAGCTTTTGTTATATCCAAGATATTATTAGATGATTTTATAAACTTAATTATGCTAAAGACTACTCACCATGATTTGTAGAGGTTTTTCACCTAGTTTGGCAATGGCTTGATGGAGATGGAAAAATGCCACAATGAATGCCAATCCAATCTTCTCTATTTGTTGTAGGGCGTCCTTGGAACGTTCTTTAATCTGTTCTTGAATCCTTCCCCCAACCATTTGCTTTGATACCAATTGAAGGACCATATATGTGTTTTTTCAAAAGATGTTTCTCCCATTAGGGTAAAAATCCAAGAGGAAAGAATAGGCTAAAAATATGATAGAAAAATTGGAAGATCAACCCATTGCCCCAATAGCCTATTTATAGACTCCCAAGCATCTCTTCATGGAGAGTAGCAACTCCGAAAAGATACACATCTTCAGCCTAACTTCCATAGAAGTTGTCACCATCCATGAAGAATTAGGGTGGAGGGATGACCACCATATTTATGGTGTGATCACTTGCTTAGACTACTACCATTATATAGATTTGAAGCAAAAAACTCTGACTTATTAAAAGAAAAGATAATTTCATTTACCTCTCTGAAATGTCATCTATTTTGCAAAAAGTTTCTCCAAAATTTAAAGTCTCTCAATTTAGTGTATCAAAGTTATAATTAATTGCAATGTCTCATCTCCGTTAGGATTTTCTGTAACAGTTATGTGTTAAATTACCTAAATACCCTTAATTTTTTGATTTTTTGAATTTTGAATTTTTTGATTTTTGATTTTTAAAAAAGTGGCCTACGGGTTACATGGTGACCCAACGGGAACGGGGCTTTTTTTAATAATAATTTTTATTCGTAATGAAGATTAAATTTGTAATTTTTTTTTTTTAAAAAAATTAGGGATATAAAGGTCATTTAACTCATTTTATCGTTTGATTTAACAGAAAATTTTAACGAAAATGAGACATTATAACTAATTAGAACTTCGATATACTAAATTGAAAGACATAAAATTTTAAGAGAACATTACAAAAATAGTGATATTTCAGGAAATAAATTTAAGTTATCCCTTAAAAAGAATGAAGGTATCATTTACCCATAAATTAAAATCATAACTTTAGATGTGATGTACACAGTCAAGCAACGATAAGAAGAAGAGACAAGTTCAAAAGAATGATTACTTGTCAAAGTGGCATATGCATTTACATAAAAAAAAGGATTAAGGATAAGACTTAAGATTGACTTATTATTATGTTTGGTAAGATGGATGGAAAGTGGGAGGGATAGAGAGTGGAGGAGAGGAGAAGTAGGGAAAAAGTGAGGGAAATCCACCCTCTCATGTTGATCGTTAGAAGGTGAATAACAAAGAATGATTGAGAATATAAAGATTAATATTCTGATTTAAATGATTAAGTATAAGAATATAATTTTTTTTTTTTTTTAAATTTTTTGAAACAAAAGAATAAGAATAGAATTAAAACTTCACACGTTTGTCATAATCCTTCAACGATCCCCTTCTTCAATCCGTCAACTTTAAGAAACATGATGAAAGAAATGATTACTTGCAATCTAACACAAGCAATAACACCTCTCTTGGTCAAAAACAAAATGGTACTTCTTCTCCATATATATATATATATATATATATTATATATATATATATATAAAATAAAAAAAAATAAAAAAAAACAATATTCTTCTCTCCACTCCACTCGTCCAATATTCTTCACGGCATCGAATTCTGCAAATTTCAACGAAAGACTTGTTGACTTTAGCAATGCTTTACAGCGAAACAAATAGATAAAACAAATATATATATATATAATTTTAAATTCCGTCATTTTGTTATAAAAGTTAAACAGCAACTAGAGAAGACTAGGGGACGTTTGGCAGGGGGTTGTACTGTAATTAGGTTTTAAAAAAAAAAATTAACTTTTTATATCACATCAATCACTTTTTAATAATTTTTTTTTTATTTTTTATATCACATCAAACACTTTTTATTACCATTTAAATAAAATACTCATTAAAAAATAATAATTTTTACTTTTTCATACAAAAAATTTATAATATTTCTTCTATTTTATATTACATCAACAGTCAATAATCTCATAATTTCAATTCAAATCCTTTGTCAGACACTCCTTATGATTCCCTTTTCCTCTTATGTATTAAAAAAAAAAAAAAAAAAAACCTATAGAAGAACTATGTAAACATCATAAAAAGTGTTTTTCTTTTGAAAAGTATTTATCTTTTGAAAAGTATTTTGTCGTTTTTTTTTTTTAAAAAAAAAGGTACAAAAGTGTTTCATTAAAAACTTTTGGCAACAATTTTGGAAAATATTTGTCATTGTTTCAAACACTGTTAACAGAATTGGGGGTAAGCTGGTGATTTGGGGATAAAAAAAGGACTGAAAAAAGACGTTTGGTGTGTGGAGAGACCCTTGGCCATTAAAATATAATAAATTTTTGGTCTCCGAGTTTGAATAAGTATTGGCTGACTTTAAGGACAGGTCCCCACCACCACCACACCTACACCTACAGAGACCAAACCAAAGGGGGCAAAGGCCCGTTTTTCAATAACTTATTAAATGCTATTTTTCAAATTTTTTTTTTTTTTGTCACATGACGTGTCTAATTTAAAGAGACAAACATTTAGTTTGAAATGGTTTTGTATATTAATTGGGTAAATTATGTCATATTTTATGCACACAAATTTTAAATATCGACATAAAAAAAAATATTATTAATTTTATTTGAAATAGAAATTTTTTTTTTTTAAATTTTCTTTTAGTGATTGATTTTAAATGTTATTTAAAATATGTAACCTCAATCTGTATAAAAGCAAAATTAATTAATATATATTACGTCAACCGATATAATATAACAGTAAAAATGAATATTATTAGAAATAATATTATTTTTGTGTAATTTTTAAATTAATGTGTTTTTTAAAATTATTAATAGATTTATAATTTGATTAATAATAATTTTTTAAATTATGTCTTTTTAAAATGAAAAAAAAAATATATATTTAGCCTTACTCGTGAACCTCGAAAACAGCTGTAAAATAATGGAAACAAACAAACAGACAAACAGTGTCAGCAAAAAAAACCAACAAACACACGAACAAAAACTGCAAAAAGTCAATAAGGGCAAGCTCTACAAACCTTTTTGGCAGCCATTCTTGAGGACTCTTCCCCCAACAAGACGATACGCGGTTACTCCAGTGATTCTTTCCTCACTAGACGTCCCCCTTATACATATTTCCTTCTCTAAGTGCTCCTGTGTTGTTATCTCTCTAGAAAACGACTTGGGAATTCAGAATTCTAGTCCTGTGCACTTTGTTGTCTCGTTTTGCTGCAAAGTTGGGAGCTTCTTGGATCGGTACAGATACCAATTTGGTGATTTTGTTTGATTTTGGTTTCTTTGGTCTATTATGGGGATTTTGGATGGTTGTTTGTTGTTTGGATGATCAGAATTCTTGTTTTTTATGTTGCAGGTGGAGTGTTGGAAATTGGCAGAAGAGGTAGATGTTGAATCGGAGAGGAAGGAGGTGAGGTAGGGCTGAATTATATGGATAATCTCTGTTGCTTCAATTCTGTTTCTCAGGTAAGGATATCTCCTCGTCTATTTCCTTTTTTTTTTTTTTTTTTTTTTTTAATGTATATAATACACATATGCTTATATGTATATATGTATTTGCCGTGTTGGGGCTTTTGTAGGCTCGGAAAAGGGATATGATCTATCTTGTTATAGACTTGGTGATTGGATGTAGACTGTAAATTTAATGGGAAATTCTGGTTCGTTAGTACAGGAAAAGGAAGATTTATGCTTTTCTTTAGTTTGTTCGGGTTACGGCAGTGTCTTTTTGGCAATTCTGAATATTTACGAAATTTCGAATAATAATGACCAAATTTTTCAAACAACATCTTGGTGCCCCCTCCCCATTCTCAATTTGTTTTACAAGAAAAATATGAGGGAAAGAGAAGAAAGGTGCATAAAGATGTTATATATACTAAGGAAACGAATTTTTAGCATTTTATTTGTTTTCACTTGTACTTTTGTTAACCAAGTAAGCAAATTTTGGAAATGATAATGCCAAAAACCTTTTGACATTTCAGGTAAAAAGGCCATATTTAGGCAAGTATTTGAAAACAGTGTCAGAAGCATAATCTCACAGGAACTTTTACTGTATCATCTTTCATTTATGCACATTCTAAATAAGAAAGCTGTGTTTTCAATTGATACCTAACAACCCCTTTTTTAAAAAAATAAATTTCTCATGCTATGGTTGGTGAAGTGTTTTGGGGGCTTCTTGTTGAGATGAATGTTTTTGTGGGGTTTGCAGCGATAAGTTGCATTTTCCTCATGGTCTTTTGGAAAACCTTTTATGCTCTTGGAATTGCAAGGTCCTGTAAATGGTGGGAATAGCACCAGTAGTGTTTCTTGCACCAGATGAACATTCATGAAATTTTTAGATATTCTATGTTTCCTTCAAAATAGTGGGAAGTGGCTTCCTCTTTGGATTGGAGATGTCATTTTATATTAAGTAAAAGTTGGGAACATAGCCTCATGCTTTTTCATGCAGTGCTAGTGTTTCATGACATGTCTCATTAATGTCGCAACCACAATGATAAGCTGCCAGAAAAGGTGGGTTCGAATGCTTTCCTATTTATCCATCATCTTTTTTCCATTGATAGAATTGCAGCCTTTATCTTGGTTTGAAGATCAACTTTTATATACTTAATGGGTAGAATTTGGTAGAATACTGATGCTGATACTGAGAATGGGACATCATCTGTTTGCCTGCTAATGGCTTTACAAGGATCACACTAAAAATGTGGCAAATTCCTGCTAAACATGAATTTTTTAAATAAATCATATACTATTGGGTTAGCTTCAGAGTCCATTTCGTGAAATAAAAGTTTTTACTTCTGCTTAGATGTATATATCTTGTTTTTGAATTTCGTATTTTGTACCTTGGTTGAAGGTCAACTTTTGATTGTTTGATTGGGAGATTTTGAGAAAAACTGATGCTTGTACTGTGAATGGGGTAAATCATCTGGTTGCAAGCCCATGGCTTTACCAGTTTTATCATGCTGAAAATGTGGTGAATCCCCACAAAGCTTGAAAATTTCAGACGGATTATATGTTATTGGGTTGAACTCAGAGTCCATTTCGTTAAGTAAATCATTTTTCTTCTGCTTAGTTATATATGTTTTATTTTTTAAATTCATATTTTGTTCCATTCTTCTTTCCCATATTAATTATGCAAGATTTATTTGGATGTTGAAGCTTTTTCCTTGTCTTTAGGTTGGAGGACGTTCTTCAAGTAGCTCTGGCAAGGGCAGGAGCCATCAGGTCCCAGTCAAGTATGGCTTTAGCCTAGTTAAAGGGAAAGCAAATCATCCCATGGAGGATTACCATGTTGCAAAGTTTGTTCACCTCCAAGGACACGAGCTTGGACTTTTTGCTATATATGATGGGCATTTGGGAGATAGTGTACCGGCCTATCTACAAAAGCATCTGTTTCCTAATATCTTAAAGGATGTGAGTATTAGATCTAAATGGTGGCATTGTGATCCTTTCCTTAAAGGCTCAAGGGAAAAATACCTTTTTGATTCTCTTTATGTTGCATTACAAGTGATTAGCTTGGCACTTCCTCCTCCCAAAGAATAGGGTGGAAGATGAGGTTGTGGGTTCAAAACCCACTGAGTGCATGTGTAACTTATCAATTAAAAAATTGATTATTTCTTGTTGGTCGGAACAATCACCGTAATTATGATTGTTCCACAAAGATAATACATTTATTATCTTTTACCTGTCCTTTAAGAAAAAAGAAGAGAAATATTAGAAATGGATTTAAGAACAGACAAACTATTCTGTGCCACTCTCCATGTATACAGGGGTTGTAACGTCTTCTTTATATCTATCAATCCAGTCTCCACGAGATCTTGGTGCCCTTTTAGAAACACTAATTTGAGAAAGGTACTTACATTTTTTTATGATAAACTCCAGGAGGAGTTTTGGACTGATCCCAACAGGTCCATTTCTAAAGCCTATGAGAGAACAGACCAGGCTATTCTCACGCACAATCCTGACTTGGGGCGAGGTGGATCCACTGCAGTCACTGCAATTCTGATAAATGGTGTGAAGTTATGGATAGCGAATGTTGGAGATTCACGAGGAGTTCTTTCAAAAAGGGGGCAGGCAATACAGATGACCACCGATCATGAACCCAACACTGAGCGGGACAGCATTGAGGATAGAGGCGGCTTTGTCTCAAACATGCCAGGTTCTTTAACATATCCCTAGGCCTATGGTCTGTGTTTGTGTATGGTGTGTTGTGTATTATATTTCTGAAAGTGGTCTCACCTGCATCCTGTTATTGGCCTTGGATTGGAGTTATGGCTCTACAATTTTCTGTATGGTCCAAGTGTTCTTGATCCTGTTTATTTGTGAATTATTTGCATATCACACAGATTGTACAAAGTATTATCTTTTCTTCTTTAAGAGTCATACCAGGGTTAGATGAATAGGTGCTGATTGTGATTAACTTTGAAGTGAGATGTAAAAATTATTTATTAATGTGCTTTACATGGGTAGGGTTTTTATCATGCAATCTACAAGTCTGTTGATCGGAAATGTTTGGGGAGGAGGATAAAATTGATTTGAAGTGGAAGAGTTGCTTTGAGAAGTGATAGTTGGTAAGAACCACATGGTCGAATAAGATTGGAAGAGTGGAGGACTTACAGATCCTTATAGAATAAGATGCCTTTCATATCTATGTGAAAATTGTTAAAGTTACATCTAAGTTAGCCCTGAAAAGATGAACCTGAGAAAGAATTGATGGCATGACAGTTGGGACTTCAAAAAACATTGGGGATGATTGTACATCTTGTTTGATCAAGATCAAAATGTTTAGATCTGATTCCTTAAAACTATATTGTGCCTAGCAGAGATATGCTATGTATTCTGCATCTTTTGAATCTCTAGGTACCTGTTGCTTCACTTTCCCTTGTTTTTGCCTTTTCGAGATCATGCTTTATGCAATTATGTGTTTCATGGGTGCCCATGGTCTGAGAGTTTCATTTTGGTGACATACAGAAGTTTGGAATGGGAAGAAATCAAGATGAGGAAGAGTAAGTTTGGAAGCCCAGAGATTAGCTTCTTCCTAACGTGTATATTTACTTCTTTAAGAAGTTTTCTTAATTAGGTGAAACCTAATTGAACTTAATCAGGGAGCAATTATGGCATTGGCATTTCTCAGACTTCCCCCCATCGTTTTGATAGGATTAGAAGACCTCCTATCTTTGTCCAGCTGGGGTAATTCTTAAAATAACAATGACTGTTTCTTCTGCTATAGAAAGAGGACATGATAATACAATATAGATGAGCTGAAAAGTAAATCCTCATAAAGAATGGAAGACATGATGAGGACATGACTCTCTCTCTCTCTCTCTCCACGCACATGCACGCTTCCATATAATATTAATTTGATTTTTAAAGCAATCGTGTGACTTTCTTTTTCTTATTCTAGTTTTTTTTTTATATGGATAACTTACTTATTCTAGTTAGAATAACTATCCCATTTATGTTGTGCTTTCATAAATCCAATCCTAATTCTTCTTTACAACCATACTTCATTTGTATAAGAAAAGGAATCATATACAAGGTGGTCACATTGCTCAAGACACTTGTCACATGCCCAAACTGGCGCACACAACAATTTTAAGTATTACCACTTCTTGTGCAGTGAGTGTTCAAGAAGTGACGGTGATTGTCATGTGGTTAATACACACATGGTTCCTTAATATAACACTATTGTCTTGGGATAATCCATCATTATTAAGTCACTTCAAAATAAGGTTTCTGGGATGTCCACTCAAAAAGGTGGTAATACTTGGCCTGTTAGATCAATAGTAGCTATTAAAGGTGTCTTACCTCCAATATAGCATAAAATAGATTACTATTTTGAGCATTAGGGCTTTTATGTTGAACTTTTGTTTCTTGTCCTTGGAAACATTTCAGTTACATTGTTGCCCTCAAATGACAGGATCACCTTAGGGGCATGGCTATGCAGGTGTGTCTTGTGAGTACATTATGTTTTAACATTGTTTTGCATGCAGAACTGCATATAGTATAGCAATGTCAAAAATAATAAGTATGATTTAGCTTATTCTCTTGAAAAAATTGCATGACATTATCATCAATCTGCATAATTTTAATGTAAATGCCTATATACTTCCACCTTGGTTGCGCTTTGCGCTTTTAATGATATTTCGATTATTTATCAAAAATAATAATTTTAACATAAATGAATTGTAATTCTTTTATTAACAGTCTCCAAGGGGATATGAAATATTGGTGGACATAAGTTTTTTGTTTTCAAGTGTCTTACACATTAATTCTTCTTCTTTTTCCTAATTGGGTGTCTTTCTTGTATACTTTATGTGTACTTGGGTTGCGCTCCTTTGCGCCTTCTAATAAAGTGTCCGACACTTTAATTTTGCAATGTTGTCATACCAATCATAGCTTTGAACTACAAAACTTTGGGATTCAAACATTTTAAAATATAGTCTGTTCTGAGCCTAGTACTATGTTTTATAGACAGCATTTGGTGCACCACCTGCATTTTGGTGCATTCTTCTTTCTTTCCTTGGTATTTTATTCCATCATTTCCCTAATTTATGTGCTTTCTATGGCCTCTGTTTAGCTTATTCTTGCTACAAAAGTTTTCGTTTATCTTTAAACTTTTGTGGTTTGCGTCAAAGATCTAGAATTGTTCATCAATCTTCCGATAATTTCAAGTATCTCATGCTCATAATCGTCCAATCTGCATTCAATGTGTACTGATGTCAATTGGTGTTTTCCATATTGAGTAACGCAGGAATATGAACTTAAGATTTTAGTATATTTAGTGTTCTGATGAAGCCTAGGGCTCTTGTGACGGGGTTTGCTTGTGGTGTCTTGTTGTAGTTCTGGTGGGACTTAAGGGTCTTTGTGTTGTCCTTTCTTTTAGGTTTTTGTGGATTTTTTGACGTGTCCTTGGCTGGGTTTTCTTTCTTCTTTTTGTTTTGTCTTTTGTTTTTTTTGTTTTTTGTTCATTTTGTATACTTCTTGTGTACTTAGGGGCGCCTTACGCTTTTTATAATATTTGTTGATTACCTATCAAAAAAAAAAAAATTTAGTATATTTGATAAAAATAATAAGATGTGCAATGTGGTTTTTAATACTAGAGAATTATTAGTAACGAGTTATAAATATTTCTATGAGACATTAGCTCTCAAATGCATTCCATTATCAGTTGTAGTGCACATTAATTGTTAGATCATATTAACTTAAAGAGTACAAAGATTAATTGCTTTTTTTGATTCATAAGCATTAACAGAGTTTGAAATTATAATGAAACAATTGGCTGTTATGTACAACCACAAATTTTTCTATCCCTTGGTTGTTATATGTGTGCTGTCTCAGTGTGTCTACAAAATTACAAAGTCCACCATCATATTTGAGCTTGCTCTTGTCAAGTGTCAAAATAATTTTGTAAAGGTAATTTTTTGAATTGCCCAATTTGTATTATATTTCAATTCTATATCTTCAATTGTGTTTTCCTTGCGTGTAATAGTTGACGAAGTATAAAGAGACATTCTATTTAGCTTTGTATAATGTTTCTGGATGTCCCATGTTCAGATCATAATTTGGAAGGCAAGTCCCTTGGTTTCTAGCTTATATGGAGATTCAAACGCCCCTGAGTTGCAACATAATCCTCACTCCATCCTTTCCTACCATAAGGGGGAAAAAGGGAATGAATGTTAAAGCAAATATCATCCTAAACATAATAACAAGTACATATACTACTTGAATTTTACTAATTTCTAAAGGATATATGTAATTCTTTTGAAAAAAAAAAATAGCTGGCTGTTATTGTGGCTTTAAAGGTGAGCTCTTTACCTATGAATTATTAGGGTTTGCCTTTGGATTCTTCCTTTAAGTCAAAAGCTGTTTTGAGTTAAATTATTGAGAGGACTGAGAGGAAACTAGGGTGGTGGAAGAAGTTATATCTTTATGAGGGAGCAAGAATTACACTCATCCGAAGTACTCTCTTTAACTTGCGAAGTTATCTTTTTTTCTCTCTGCCAGTGAGTTGTAGTCAACAGATTGGAGAAGGTGCAGTGGGAGTTTCTTTGGGGAGGTATAGTGGAGGTGAAAAGGTTCCATTTAGTTGATTGGAGGATTGCTTGCTCACCAATATGGGTTCCAGGCCTTTGTATTAGAGAACTGTGTACTTTCAATCACTCTTTGTTGGGGAATGGCAGTATGCTCTGGAGGAGGATCATTTATGGGGAAGAATGGGGATGTTGGATATTGAACTCTGTTAGAATCACACACGGAGTGGGAGCCTGGAAAGGTTTAGAGCCGGTTAGGAGTTTTTCTAGGTTTGTTGGGTTTCAGATTGGTGATGCTAGGAGAGTTACTTTTGGCATGATTTTTGGTATGCTAATGAGCTGCTAAAATCTTTATTTCCTGAACTCTTTTCTGATTCCTACTAATAAAGATGCTGCATAGAATGCGTATGTGGAAGTAACAGTTGGTACAGTGCATTGGAATCCTATTTGTGTGAGAGCAGTTCAAGATTGTGAGTGTGAATCAGTTAACTCTATCTTTGAATTGCTTTATTCAGTTAGGATATGTGGTTGAGCGGATAATAAAATGTGGATGAAGTTGTGTAGAAATTGTATTTTTAATGTTTGCTCGTACTATGAGGGCTTGAAAGGGATGGCTAGTTCACATGTACCTTGGGAAGCTATTTGGCATGGGAAGGCACCTTCAAAGTTAGCTTTCTTTGTTTGGAACCCAAAGTTGGGGAAAATACTTAGAGTTGATAATCTTATAAAATGGAATGTGGACTGGTGTTTGAATGTGTGAGAGAAATGGTGAGACTGAAGATCATTTGTTACTTCCTTTACTAGTTGCTATAAAGTTATGGTCTTTCATTTTTGTGGTATTTGGTGTGAGATGGGTTATGCATACATCAGTGCTCGCTGTGCTTCAATGTTGGCAAAGGAAGCCTAGTTCATACCAGAACCAATTTGGAATTCCCTGCGGTGCCATTGTCTCATGTAGACTATATGGTGGGAAAAAAAAATGGGTGGATTTTTGAGGGGGCAGGGGCTTTCTATTGATAGGATTAAGTCTGGTTTTGTCCACGTATAATAAAATAATAATAATAATAATAATAATAAAAAGAACTTCCATTTTTGCTTATAAAAAAATAATTAGTCAATTTTGGTAGGATGAACTGTGTGAAAAGAGCTTCCATTTGCTCTGCATATCAGATATATATTGTGGTGTAAGTTTCACAAGTAATGTAGTCCATGTCCCAGTGCACACTTTTGAACCAATGGGGCTGAACATGATCAACTATCAGATAGAGAAAGATTGACGTTGTTGCTTGATGAAGCAAAATGTTGCACATTAGAGGATTTAACCTTTGGAATAATTTTTTAACTTAAAGGAAGGTCAGTCAGATGATCGTGAAGACAAGTAATTTCTCACGTGAGAGTCTAGAATAGAAAGATCTGCATTATATGTTCTACTGAAGGCTGCATTCATAAAACTTTGATGGCAGCAAATGGTTTATGTTTTATTGCATTAGGTTTCTTCCTCGTCTCATTATTCTATTAGCAAGCCTGAGCTGGCATTTGTTCTTCTACGTGGGACTGCTGCTCTTCTTCTCCATTAGTCATTTTCTCTCCTAACTGATCTTATACTTCTAATCAGTTGCCCTGTGTAAAGTCTAATATTTGTTACCCGTGTGTTCAATCTGAATGTCAAACAATTTCTATGTTACACCTCCATTATGATTGTAGGTTTTTGGTCATAATAACCAATGCATGTTACTTATTGTATTAGGAGATGTTGCAAGAGTGAATGGCCAGCTAGCGGTTTCTCGAGCTTTTGGGGATAAGAACCTCAAATCGCATTTACGATCTGATCCTGATGTACAACATGCTGATATTGACCCATATACTGATCTTCTCATACTTGCAAGTGATGGTTTATGGAAGGTGATCCATCTCTCTCTCTCTCTCTCTCTAAGACATGGTGGTGCTTATCTTTATTGTTTGTTTTCTATCAATCCAGGTCATGGCTAATCAAGAGGCAGTTGATATTGCAAAAAAGGCAAAGGACCCACAGAAGGCAGCCAAGCAACTTGTAACTGAGGCATTGAAGAGGGACAGTAAGGATGACATCTCCTGCATTGTAGTCCGTTTCAACGCATAAAATAGAATTGAAAATTACTCTTGTAGATTCCAGAATTTGTATATCAAGGGTTTTCTGGATGGATGGAGCCCAGTAGGCCAACACCAATTCAGAAATCTCCTGAAATCCCACATAAGTTCGGAATTGCTTTAAAATAGGTGGTTATTTATCTCTTTCCCTCTGTATAAATTTATTGTGTTTAGGTTGTGTGATTTGATATTTCTTCATTTCTTTGATGTGTAGATTAATACACCATTATTTTTCTTTGTAATTTGCATTGTGACTTAAAAAGCAGCGTGGAGACTGCCATAAATTTATATACAGAACAACTGCATGGGATGTATTCAATTTTTACAATGAACAAAAGAATGTATCATAACCTTGAAATGCCCCTACCAGGAGTAACTCCCTCTAGGGTATGCTGAGTAAATGCTTAAGGTGATGGGCAAACAATGCATGCATTTGTGATTATAAGAGTTTAGATCACAAGCTGTTTCTCTGATCTTAGAGATTTTGTTTTAAGAATTTGGGATGTCACCCAAAAAATTGATGGTCTTCACTATGTGCTTATGATTCGATTACGGTAAGTATCGGTAGTTAGATGTTGAGGATATTTGCTACATTTCAACTTATTAATTTGTGAAGCTGATTAACCAAGTAATATATATTATATGGTATTGCAATACAAATCAGATGTAGGTTTTTGGGAGTTTTTTCAAAATTCAAACTCAATTGCATTTCCTATGAACTCATCATTCTAGAGGATGCTATGAAACACGTTTAGTTTAAGTTTTGAAACTTGGAAAATGATTGGGGTACTACAATTTTTTGGTAGTACATATTTTATGAAAATGAGTGCTCTTAGAGGTATTATAACTTTTAGGAAAAAGTACATATTCTCTCAAATTATCGATTGTATCAATATCTCTTTAAAGCCAGTAAAAAAACCTTAAATATTTTTTAATAAGACAAAAATATTCTTATAAATTCGGAAAAAAAAAAAAAAAAAAAAGGGTCCAGACCCAAGATCTTAGAGAAAGAGGGAGAGAGAGAGAGAGAGAGAGAAGATAACCAGATTAATGCCACATGAATAAAATTAAAAAATAAATAAAATAAAAATAAAAACCAGATTAATGCCACAGAGAGAAGCTTCTTCGTTGGTCGAGTTTGGACGATTCGGCGAGGGGTGGGTTAAACTGAATCCAAACCAGGACAAGCAGAATTAAAAATAAAAAAAAATAAAAATTAATTAATTAAAAAAATAAAAAAATAAAAACTAGGACAAGTCTCAGAGATGATCTAAGAGGGGCTAGGAATGTTGGTTTTGAACCTTGGTAAAAGGTTGGGCCACCCCTTGGGAGGTGGTTTGGCCGCCACCCACAACTTGGGGTGGTTCAGCCACCCCAGGATTTTATTTATGAGAAAAATTATATTTAATCCCTAAGTTTTCATTTAATTTGAATTTAGTTATTAGATTTTCAACTTTAGAAATAAGGTCTTTCAGTTTTACTCAAGTCTTAAATTGGTCCCTCTATCATTTTACAGTCAAAGTTTATGATTCTATGTGTCACGTGTGTCTCATTTAACACATCAAGGCCTATCTCAGCATCAAAGTTAATGATTTTTTCTCTAACGCTACAAATCTAAAAATATTAAGATGAAAAAGAAGATAGTTATTATTTTGGAGTTGGGTCTTCTTTTTTTTTTTGTTATTATTATTATTATTATTATGGATGATTTGACACTTAATGATATGATATTGATATTAAGAGTTGATATGAACACTAGCATGTCAATTGAGACATACGTAACATATGACAAACCATTTATTTTGACGAAAAAGTGATAGAGGAGCCTATTTAAAATATCGGCAAAACCTAAGGATCGTATTCTTGAAATTAGAAACTCAATAATTAAATTCAAATCAGATAAAAACTTATGGACTAAATATGATTTTTTTTTTCCTTTTTTAATTTTTATCAATGATATTTTTGTTATTAGTGTGACAATGATAATTTTTTGTAGTTTATGGGGGACATTAACGCAATTGATAGTTTAAAGGGACTTCGACAATGGAATAGTAGTTTAAGAGGGGTATGTATACTTTTCTATAACTTTTACTACAAATTCTTTATAAAACTAACGTGATGGTCTACCTACTTATCACATTAGTCATAAAAATGTGAATTATCATATAGCAATAAGGAGCCTACCCTACTTAAAAAAAAAAAAGGATCACTCGATAATCTCTCCTTCAATTGACATGGCAAAAAAGCTTCTCATAGTTGGTGATTTGTCGTATAAGAAATGCTATTTTGCATTCTCTCTGCATACTCTGCTAATGTAATATGCTCAATTAACCCTTGAAATTTTTTTTTAAGATTGATCTAGAGCTGGATTGAGCATGTCACATCAGTTGAATATGTTGAAAGAGTGCAAAATAGTATTTCTTGTAATATTAAACTTTTTTTTAATTCTAATGTTTTTTTTTTAAAAAAAAAAAATTTGCTTTCTTAACTATTCTAATTTATTTATTTTATATATATAAGTGACGATTTTTTTTTTTTTTCCCATTCAAAGTAGGGGAGCAGGGAAAAGAACCATTACAGAGAAGGGTCCTTGCCAATCCTAAACCTAATATAAGTGACGATTTTACTTTCATTAAGGCAAGATTGTTTATATCTAATTTTGTGTCGACTTTTAGATATTGGAAATTGTTTTATATAACAATTTATTCTTTTTTATTATATTTTTTTAACCAAATTAGTCATTTAAAATATTTTTATTTGATTTGATTTTTTTTTTTTTATGCTCAAGACTACTTAGGAAACGATTCAAGGAGATTTCTAACATCAATTCCAACACAAAAAACGTGATTCTTGATGTTAGAACTCAATTTTCACCGCTCGATTTGAAGTAATTCTATAAACCCTAATTTTCTTCAAGTTAAGTTACATTTCCAAATGTGATACTAAATCTTGATAATTTCTTTAGAGCTTTCATTTGTCAAAGAGTTCTAAGTTTTGGAAAAAGCTTCAGATTGGAGTTTTGTAGACCAGAACTTCAATTTCACTGTTTGATTCAAGGTATGAGCATAAACTTCCAATTTTCACGTAACGTTATAAAATCAAAGATAGAAATCTCGCAACGGAAAACAGTACTAAATCTTTGCTTTCTAAATACCTTAGGAGTACCTTCCATAACACAAATAAACTGACTGAATTACCTCATTATATAAATTATTGTAACATAAGTGTAGTTACATATACGATGCATATCCAATGCATCACATAAAAGCATGTGCCATAGGCAGCACAACCATTACTATATATTATCAAACATAAGCTAAGTTATTATCAACTATTACATGCCAAAAGAAATAACATAAAACAACAAACGAAACATGACAAAAGGCTAGCTCCCCATAGACTAGCTCCAAACCCGCAATAGATGGTTTAGTAACCATCAAAACTAGCGAATGGACCATTGCCCTCGCCCTCTACCCCTGCATTATAGTCTATGTAAATATGATGTTTAGGCAAACAAGTAAGTCTGCTATTTTTTATAATATAGCAAACCATTTATTTATCGAGCAATTCAAATATGACAATAATAATGAATGTATGAATACCAGCCTATTTTAGCGACCATTTAGTTTTGAGTCTTAGATCTTATATGCTTTCACTCCTTTCGTTCCAAGGCTAAATACCAGCCTATTTTAGCGACCGATATATCCTCTCACTTATAAAGTTTATGAAAGAAAATAAAATGCTATAGAAATATAAAATGAAAAGCGGAATAGAGACAAGAGTTTTACGTGGTTCGGTCTATGACCTACATTTACAAGATAAAGCTCAAAGGGCTACATTATATTCTTATTTACTTGATATTTTTGCAATACTTGAGACTCCTATTTATAGGAGAATTGAGGTACATTAATTTGATTACCATCAAATTTGATTATAGGTGATTACAATCGATTACAATAAATCTCTGAAATCAAATCCCCTAATATGAGTTAATATCTTCCCTCAAACTTAAGGTGGAACATTCTGAAATCTTGACTCTGATTTTTTTTTTTTGTTGGAAATGGTATCGATCGTTGGCGAAGACCAGAGATGATGGTTGAAAACTTGTTGGAGTTGGTAGTGGTCGGTAGTGGTGACTTGATAGCGGCAACAATGATCAGAGATGGGCCTTTAACAACAATAGGCCAAGAATCTTCAAACTAGGGCCAACTATGGGCCAAAATCAGACCAACTATCGGTCTTAACTGGGCCTGTGTTTTAAACAATACCCCTAAAAGCCGAAAATTGGGCTAAGAAAAAGACAACAATGGGCCTTAAATGGATCTGGGTCTTCAAACAATACCACAAAGGACAAATAAATTAAGCCAACTATGGGTCAAGAAGAAAGCCAACAATGGGCTGATAAATGGGTTTAGGTCAACAACAGGACCAACAATAGACCAAATAATTAGCCAACAAAGGGCCGAAATATGAGCAACTTCGCCTCTTTTTTTTTTTTCTCATTTTTTTTCTTCAATCGATTTTTTTTTTAGGGAAAAATACAAAATTAGTCCATGTGGTTGGCTAAATTACAGATCACTCCTTGTGGTATAAGAAAAAACTCAAAGGTCCATGTGGTTGGCCAAAATAACAAATCACTCCCTAAAGCAAATTTTCGTCAGTCATTTTAACAGAAACCGTTAGTTTGTCACATCAGTCATTTTAACAATAGCGCGCCATCTTATTGATCTAACATGACAGACTAATGATTTCTGTAAAAATGATTGACGAAAATTTACTTTAGGGAGTAATTTGTTATTTTGGCAAACCACAAGGACCTTTGAGTTTTTTCTTATATTATAGGGAGTGATCTGTAATTTAGGCCAACCACATGGACTATTTTTACATTTTTCCCTTTTTTTTAATTAGTTCCCTTTGTCTTTCTTTCCCTTTTTTTTTCCATGACATAAAATCAAAATCAATACAACAACAGCCAAACGGCAAACATGAAATGAAAAACGTCTGCAACAGTGAAACAGCATGCTGGTCGGTCTATAACCTACATCCACAGGATAAAGTTCAAATAGCTACATTATAATTTTATTCACTTGATATTTTTACAATACATGAGACTCCTATTTATAAGAGAATTAGGATAGATAAGTATGGTAATCAAATCAATGTGATTTGATTACCATAAAATCTTATTACAACCAAATCAATCAAATCTGATTATAGGAGATTACAGTCAATTACAATAAATCTCTAAAATCCAATCCCTTAATATACTCTAACAGTTTAGAGATAACTTAACTTACACCCCTGAATTGTCACCCATTTTGTATGTTTTCCCCAAAGTTCAAAACCCCTCAATTTAATGTATCGAACTTCTTTTTTTTTTTAATTTTCCCCCTCCGTTAGGATTTTCTATTAAATCCTAACGGATGGGTGTCAAAAGTCTCAAAATACCCATTTTTTTTTTTTGAAAAAATTAGAAAAAAAAATTGTAAGGATTTAGGCATTGGTCAGGATTTAACAGAATTTATAAAAATATACACGCCTAAATCTTTGAATTTTTATTTTATTAAAAAATATGGGTATTTTGGAAATTTTGAAAAGATTTAATGAAAAATCCTAATGGGATGAAATTGAAAAAAAAAAATTGAAAGTTCGATGCACTAAATTGAAAGGTTTTGAACTTTTGGAGGACATTACAAAAAGGGTGACAATTTAAGTAAGGTAAGTGAAGTTATCCTTAAAGTTTATTTGTTTTTCGGACTAGAAGCTATGGCTACCCGATTTCAAACAACATTTTTTTTTTAAAAAACCAAATTGTCACAGAGGTTCATGTAAAGCCAACATCATTAACTTATAATAAGAGCATATCGTACAAGAGTTAATAAAATGTTGCAGCGGAAACTACATACAAAAATAACTATAAGAATCACATAACCATGGAGCTGACATAACTAAATATAACAAGTTTACCATATGAACTATACATCAAAAGAATGGCCAACAAAAAGCCAATACATCAACATGTTCAATATATACTACACATTGATGTACAACAAAAGTTAAGTTATCAAAAGTCTATACATCAATCATCCAGCGTATATTGCCATCAGCCATTGGATCATCATCCATATCCATAGTACATGCATCCACAACATCATCTAAGTGATCATAGAGTTAATCACATTTGCTCAGGCGGAAATATGAGTCCACATACTCAATGAGTATAATCATCACTAAGTTTTCATACTAAGCCGACCTTTCACTTATACGTGAGTTTACAATAACAACTACATTGCTTTATAAAATATCTTTCATAATCAAACACGGCGTAGCTGAAGAAGTAAATATCATAATCATAAAATCACTTTGAAATTTACTATTTAGCTGTGAATGTATACATTTGCTTCAAAATACGCTCGGACACATATACATATAAACTCATCTAATACATAACTTTGTACATAATATATATTTCAGCCATACAAATATATATACCTTACATTCCCTTTAAATCACGGACCACATACTTATAAGTATATCTAAGTCGAATTTCATAAAATCATCATACACAAACAAGCTGTAAATGTATACATATGTTCTATTCCATTCAAAATCATATGCATACCAATACATCTAACATGAAAATTCCTCATAAGCCAATTCACATATAAAACATCAATAAATATGAAATGCATAGTTGATCTTTCACTTTCATCTTTAACTTTACTTATTTAGCCGCCTTAAGGGTAGTTCC
>FXXK01000064.1:0-31468 GCA_900184695.1 Betula pendula
CCATTAATTACGACTCTAAAAGTGAGAGTGCAAGCCGTGAAAAAGGAAAAGGGAGGGGTATCTCAGTTTTTAATGAAGCCTAGATTACTATCTTGGAATGTGAAAGGGTTGAGTGAGGGGGATAAATGCTTGAGGGTGAGGAATCTACTCAAAGAGTGAAAAGTTGAAATTGTTTGTTTTCAAGAAACTAAGTTGGAAGTCATGTCTCGTAGTAGTGTGTGGGTGAGTTCACCTTGGCTATTACTTTTAGAAATGTTGAAGATCATTTTACTTGGGACTTTTGCGGGTGTGTATGGCCTTAATTTTGATAGGGATTGAAGGCTTCTTTGGGTTGAGCTGGCTATTGAGGGTGATTTTAATGTTAACCGGTTCCCAAGTGAGAGATCGGGAGAAGTTCGTTTATGCCTAGCTATGGTGGAGTGCTCTGACTTTATTTTTGATCATGGCCTGACTTAATGGATTTCTTGTCTTGCCGGCATGGGAAGCCCAATTTACTGGTGTATTCTAGAGGAGGCTTCTTAGACTTTGCTTGGATCATTTCCCGATCCTCCTTGACTGCGGTGACTTTCAAANTCTCTCTCGTCCTCGCCATCAGTTCTTGATTGACAAATTGATGCTTCTCGATCGCCCAGCATCAATTTGAGGGGGGATGTTAGCAGAATTAACAGCTGGATATGTGCTGGCCTAGTCTATAAAGGCAGCATATATTCTTTCCTTTTTTAGTCTAGCTATATATAGAAGAGTATATTGTATATATGCATAGAATTGATAGGCGTTTATTCTTACCTTGAATAGTCCTGTGTAATGGCTGATTTTCAGCCTTGTAATTAGCCCGACAACTTCTATATAAAGTGAGCAACTCTCACAAGGAGAGCATTCAGAACAAAACCTAAATTGACATGGGTGAGTTCACCCTGGCTATTACTTTTAGAAATGTTGAAGATCATTTTACTTGGGACTTTTGCGGGTGTGTATGGCCTTAATTTTGATAGGGATTGAAGGCTTCTTTGGGTTGAGCTGGCTGGTTTGCTCAGTAGGTGGAACCTACCTTGGTGCATTGAGGGTGATTTTAATGTTAACCGGTTCCCAAGTGAGAGATCGGGAGAAGTTCATTTATGCCTAGCTATGGTGGAGTGGTCTGACTTTATTTTTGATCATGGCCTGACTTAATGGATTTCTTGTCTTGCCGGCATGGGAAGCCCAATTTACTGGTGTATTCTAGAGGAGGCTTCTTAGACTTTGCTCGGATCATTTCCCAATCCTCCTTGACTGCGGTGACTTTCAAAGGGATAGTAGGTACCTCAAATTTGGAAATATGTGGCTAAAGTTTGAGGGTTTTGTAGACAAGGTGAAATAATGGTGGAACTCTTATCATTTTCAGGGCTCTCCGAGTTTCATTTTAGCCTGCAAGCTCAAGGCTTTGAAATCTGATTTAAGAAGATAGATTGAGGTGTCTGACAATGTACAGAGGAAGAAAAAGATCCTTTTGGAAGAGATGTGTGTTTTTGATATCATTGAACAAGAGAGGGCATTAGGTGTTGAGGAGAGAATGAAGAAGGAAGAAGTTGTAAGTGAGTTAGAGAGATTCATTCTCATGGAGGAGGTGAGTTGGAGGCAAAAATCTAGGTTTTGTAGTTGAGGGAGGGTGACAAGTGCATGAAGTTTTTTCACAAAATGGCCAATTCCAACAGAAGGAAGAACTCCATTGACTCCTTGTTGCTTGATGGGTCCATTTCTACCAACCAGATGAGATCAGTGTGCACATTGGCCAATTTTATAAAAAATTGTACACCAAGCAATTCAGTTGGAGGCCACTGGTGGATGGCCTTTCTTTTGACTCTATTGGTGAGGTTGAGGCTATTATGCTGGAGAGAGATTTTGAGGAAGGGGAGGTGTTGGAGGTACTGAAAGCTATGAATGGGGACAAGGCATCGGGTCCTGACGGTTTCTCTATGGCTTTCTTCCAAGTTTGTTGGGTTGTTTTAAAAGAAGATATCATGAAAGTCTTTCGTGACTTGCCTGCTAGAGGTAAGTTTGATAGGAGCCTAAATGCTATGTGTATCGCCCTCATTCTAATGTTTTCGGGGGGGCTGTTGATCCCAAGCATTTTCGCCCGATTAGTCTAATGAGTGGCATCTACAAAATTATTAGTAAGATTCTAGCAAACAGCCTAAAGATGGTGTTGGAAAAGATTATTTCTAAGTCGCAGAATGCTTTCATCCAAGGTAGGCAAATCCTAGATTATGTTCTTATTGCCAATAAATGCCTTGATAGTCTAATAAGATTTGGAGAGTCGGGTGTTATCTACAAACTGGACTTAGTAAAAGCTTATGATCATGTTAATTGGGATTTGTTTTATGTATATGCCGAGGAGGTGTGGATTTGGGGGGAAATGATGCTCATGGATAGCTCAATGTATTTCTTTGGTGTGTTTTTTGATTTTGGTAAATAGCACTTCCATCAGTTTTTAACTAGCGCTTCTGGCTTGAGACAGGGGACCTTTTGTCTCCTCTGTTGTTTGTCACTGTGATGGAGGCTTTGGGTAGGATGATTTCTGCTACAATGATAGGGGTTTATTGTCTAGCTTCTTTTTGGGGACAAGGAATGTTGGTGGGACTGATATCTCCCACCTTCTGTTTGTTGATAGAAGTTTGATTTTTTGTGGGGGTAGACCCAGATCAACTATGTCATCTACAGTGCTTTTTCTTATGTTTTGAAGTTGTGTCGGGCTTGAAGATCAATTTGGCTAAGTTGGAATTGGTTCCTGTGGGTAATGTTGATCAATTTGCCTTTAAAGTATCTTGGTCTTCCATTGGGGGCTCCTATAAGCCCAAACCTATTTGGGACGATGTTATTTAAAAGATAGAGGGTTAGTTGGCTAGTTGGAAAATGATATATTTGTCTAAGGGTAGTAGGGTTACCCTTATTTAGAGTACACTGTCCAATTTGCATATGTATTTCATGTCTCTCTTTCCTCTCCCTGCGAGTGTTCTAAACTGTATTGAGAAGCTTCAACGAGATTTGTTATGGGGTGGGCTAAGCGAAGAGTTTAAATATCACCTGGTTAACTGGTTCAAGATTTGTTGTTCGACTTATGAGGGAGGGTTGGGGGTTTGGAACTTATTGATGTTTAATCGTGCTCTTTTAAGAAAATGGCTATGGCACTGTGTGCATGAGAGTGAGGCTTAGTGGAGAGTTGTGGTGGATTCTAAATTTGGCAGTTAATAGAGCAGATGGTGTTCTAATGAGCCTCCTGAGATGTATGGGGTGTGGGTTATGGAAGAATATTAGGGGAGGTTTTCAATTCATGCTAGATTTGAGGTGTGAGTTGGCTCTAAGGTTAATTTTGGAATGATCTGTGGTGTGGAGATATGGCCCTAAAGGAAGCCTTCCCAAATTTATATGGTATTGCTTGCGCAAAGAATGCTTCTGTAGCAACTTACTTAGAGCTTTTTGGGGGCTCCAATAAGTGGAATGTAAGCTTTGCTAGAGCGGCTTATGATTGGGAGGTTGATGTTTTTGCTTCATTTTTCAGGGTGTTGTATTCAGTTAGAGTGAGCTGGAAAGGTGAAGACAAGCTTTTGGAGAGGGTTGTTCGAGGTTTGATCCTTATATAGTATCCTGGTTTGTAACAATGGCTTTCTTTTCCATTGGAATAGTATTTGGTGGACTAAGGTTCCTTTGAGGGTGGCTGTTTTCGCTTGGTTGGTTGTCCTAGGTAAAATCCTTACCATGGACAATCCTAGGAAGTGCCATGTCATTGTGGTCGATAGTTGCTGTATATGTAAAAGAAGTGGATAGTCTGTGGACCATCTTCTTTTGCATTGTGAGGTTATTTGTGCCTTGTGGATGTTTTTTTCAGGTACTTTGGGCTGTATTGGGTTATGCTTAGACGAGTAGAAGACTTGTGTGCTTGTTGGTAGATTGCCGGCATCACTCAGAGTATTGCTGTATGGAAGATGGTGTCTTTATGCCTTTGTAGTGTCTATGGAGAGAAATGAATGACAAAAGTTTTGATGACTGTGAAAGGACATTGGAGGACCTTGAGTCTTTTTTCTTCAATACTTTGTATTTTTAGACAACCGTTTTTGTTTCTCCTTTGGTGCTTAGTTATCATGACTTTTTTTTTTTTCCCATTCTTCTAGCTAGGTGTTGTTTCTTGTGTACCTGAAGGCCTTTAACGCTTTTAATGATATTTTGAAAAGTGCAACCCAAGTACATAAGAAGTAAATAAGATAAATGTCTATCTAAAATGAGAAAAAATAACAAAAATTTCATTAAAACTAATCACCAAAAGAGCTAAAAACACAGATGTCCAAGTATAAAAAGAATAAAAAGACTTGAGCGTCTCCAACGTCCTCTCTCGATCCTCGAAATTTCGATTGTTTCTTTTCCTCTAAAGGCACCACAACAAGCACGAGGGCACCATCTTCCACAAAAAAAAAAACCTCCTTGACTTTTGAAAAGTTATATAAACCTCCTTGACTTTTTAAAAAGTGATATAAACCTCCTTGTGGCCATGGATTGTGAAACATTATTTTTTGTCATAGAAACTAAAAATCTTCTTTCCAAGTTTATGATGGAGAAACTTCAGCAAAAATTTGAAGTTGTAAAAATTCCTTGTTCCCTCGATATGACTTCTTTGCAAGTTTCTCTCAAAATCAATCATCTATCTTACTATTGATTGTTCATTCTCGGAGAAAATTCAATCAAGTGTTGGTTATGATGGGTTATTTGGGCTATTTCTACGTAGAAGTGAAGGCGTTTGAGATTTAGACGGTAGTGGGATTCAACGGTTTTCGTTTTGCAGAATGGAGTAGAGGGACGCTTAGAGCAATGATGATGGGAAGACAAGCGTGCTATGGCTGCGTATGACGATGGTGGAATTGATTAAAGGGGCGGAGATTAAAGACTTTTATCACATGATACATTATGGGAATACAATTTTTGTTGCTTAGAGGAGATCAAATGGCTATGGAAGATATCAGGAATTATCGGAGTATGGTTGGAGAAATTTTAAAGTGATTCCAAAGGGGAATGAAGGCAGAGGCTGGGCGGAGTGTGCTACTTAGTTGAGGAAGGTGCATAATTTTTTCGTACGGTTTGGAAGTATTACAAGAACATGTGAGAAAGCTGATGGTAGCGCCATTCCGGTGAAGCCATGACAGGTGGAGGAAGACAAATGGACATTCGCAGAGGTCTCAATAGGGAAGGGACATGAGTGGGATTAGAGATTTTGAGCGGGGACATTCTAGGTAAAGCAAAGAATCACCTGTTGAGAAAGTTGGATGATTTTGGTAAGAAAGTTCTGGAGACGTTACTCGGAAATCAAGTTGGCGGGGATCATGGAAAATTTCCTTTGCTGGACAAGGCGAACGTTATTCCTATCAGCATTGTGAAGGAGATTTTGAATTCAATTAAGAAGGAGGTCGACAGCTAGCTGAGTAAATTGGAAATGGGTATGGGTCAAATTGGGCCTGAATTGGTAGATAATAGGGTTAAGCCTAGACGGGTAATTGATTTGTTGACTAGCTTGTGGGTGGGGGGGGGGGGGGGAAGGTCGGGCTAGGTGTTAAGGAAGTTTGGCCGTTGGTTTCGTTGTATTTAATTTAGTGTCTTTAGCATGAGAGGAATGCTTGAAATTTTGAAGACGTAGAGACCTTGGTGATAGAGTTGCGGAAGATTGTGTTTAACATGTTACATACTTGGATAGTTGCCTATCATAGCTTGCTTGTTTCTAATTTAGCAGATTTTTTGAATTTTTGTCGTTTATTTTCTTTATATTAGGGGTTCTCATGTATACTCTTTGTGTGTTAGGGTTGCGCCTCTCTATGCTTTATTAATGATATACAATTACTTAAAAAAAAAAAAGTTACATTTTGTTCAGCCAATCATTATGTGCCACATCTTTATACTCAAATGCACTCTATGTTTTGCTTTGTCATAATTTTTATTTATATAAAAAGAAAGAATCATTTTGAAATAAGATTGAAAGAAAAAAAAATTGGATCTACCAGCATTGCAAGCTAGAGAAGAATTCGTGCTCCTTGGGCGTGGGCAAAAACCTCCATGGCAAGGACTATTTGACCCACCACCGATACCACTCGTTGACTTCAACTCGACTCATGGTGTGGTTTTTCTGCCGAGCCCTCGTTGCCAAGTCATTTCCACCTCTTCTTCCTTTACATCACAGTTGTTGCCATCATTGAGTACAAGGGAAACAGACCTAGAGGTGTTGGGCTTCTGGCCTCTTTGGTAAAATCACATCGATGCTTTCTGCTGTCTCATATCCTCCTTTGACTCCCTTCCCATCGGTCCTCTTGTGCTTGAATTTAATTTAAGGAAACACAGCCATATTTCATTGGTTAAACAAGTTAGGTGCACATCAAGTGCAATTTTTTTTTCTTTCTGTGAATTTGAATGGAAAAATTAACGATTTCATGTTATTACAAAGTACGTAGAGATTTAATGTCACTTTTAAAAGCCAGGGAGGTCAATTGTGATTAAGGTCTACCACCAGGAGGGAAATTGTAATTTTCCGTATTACTATATATACTCTATTTTTGGATAATAATTGCGGAAATACTTAGACTTTAGGTGGAAACAAAGACATACAAGAAATGCAGGCATAAAAGATTGATATACCTGCATGCCAAAAGGGCATCAGGGAACACCCTCCTCCTAATATCTTCTCTTATGATTGATTACATGGAGTGCCTTAATAGGCCCATACTTTATTTCACTCCTTATGGGCTCCTGGAAACAGTATTTATGGGAGCTCCAAAAAGTTTCCTTCAAGATCTTGCTAAGATCATTTCCAATTAGTACTTAATTGAAAATTAAATGGAGAAATGGCGGATTTTCTGTTGTAATCTGCCCCTTTAGAACTCTGGTCTCTTGTTTTCTCTCAATTTGGGATGTCTCCGGTTCTGCCTATGACGAGCTTTAGATTTTGGTTAGTTGAAACCAGAGATTAGAACGTAGTCTGAAAGTGGTTTGGAAGCTGCACTGTTGTGTTGCTTGAGGAAGAGAAGTTGTATATTTGAGGGCATGGGACTTCTCACCGCATAGGTTAAAGCTTCTGAATTTGAGATCATTTTACAAGAATTTTTTTTTTTATCCCAATTATATACTTTTGCCCATTTTTCTTTTGGAAACAAATATATATATCGCGCCACGTTCAAAACAAACAAATAAAAGGTGTTCTTGAATCCATATCTGAAGCAGAATGAAATAAATTTAGAAAAAACTAAACTAAGGATGTGAAGATTTTCCTAAATTCACCATTGCCTTCTATATATGAAATAAAAGAGATTCACTATAGTGATGCCCTTCCAGAGGTTATAGGCATGAGGGCTTGACGCTTGAAGAGTTTCCAGCTTCCAGCTTATAACGTATTTCTATGTGTGGAGAAGGTCATTCACTCTGATATGTCTTTGTTTGTTTGCTGGTACTGTTGAATATAGTTGCATTGAGGCTTATAACAGAAAAGTTGTAATATCTGTTTTTTGTGCTGTTAAATGAAGTAACTGATTTAGATTCTTTTGTTTTGATTATTTTATCTGCGTTTGATTTGAAAGGTATTTGCACTGTTCATAGCTTAGTTGAAAATTTTGGCTCATCAATTACTAACGATCTGTTTGAACTTACTTAATTCACTTAATTTTCTTCTTCATTGAATTAAATCGTGTTGTCTCTATACTCCTTCAATTGATTGATTAACACTTTCTATTCCACAGTTTTGAGCAATTTTGCATTAACTTTGCCAATGAAAAGCTTCAGCAACATTTTAATGAGGTGTGTAATAATGTTCAGTGAAATGCTTTTAGACAGATGCATATAGATACAACTGGTCCAATGGGAGACAGTATTTCCTTGATAAGGCTTTTTAAACTTATTTTTCCAATTTTTTCCAGCATGTATTCAAGATGGAACAGGAGGAATATAGCAAAGAAGAAATTAATTGGAGCTACATTGAATTTATAGACAACCAAGATGTTTTAGATTTGATGGAGAAGGTGCTTGCTCATTCCCTCTGACGTATTCATTTATTCAGGCTGAATTGGTTTTGAACTGGTTTTCTGGTTTAGCTTTTAGTATCATGCACTCATCTACATGAAATCTATGTATAGGTTACAGACACAGGTTGGGATTGATGCTGATTTGAAATGTTTGGCATTGTGGAACTCAATTTAAACTTTTGAAGTAATCTTGTCATATAAAGAATTTATTAGAAAAGCTGAGACAAGAACTTTTGAAAAAAAAATAAAAAATAAAAAATTATATATATATAGGAACTGTATAAAGAATCTTTTTTCTTATTGATTTCTCTGCATTTCCCCACCTTTTTATATTTCTATATATGGTTTCAATTTCAGTTGCTCATGTGCCTTATGCTATTATTTTATATACATTTGCAGAAACCTATTGGGATAATTGCTCTCTTGGATGAAGCTTGGTAAATTTGAGTTCTTCAATATAAATTGGTGCGTGTTGCTTTATAACGTTTATTTGCACTTTATCCTTATCCTGATTCTTTTTGTTTTTGCAGCATGTTCCCAAAATCAACACATGCAACATTTGCAACCAAGTTATTTCAGAATTTTCGGGCCCATCCAAGGTTGGAAAAGGCAAAATTTTCCGAAACAGATTTTACCATTAGACATTATGCTGGAAAGGCATGTCATATGTCACGGTACTTTTGTAAATAGAGTCTTGTGATGTAGAGGATCTTAATAGAGATTCACTCACTCACTGCTTTTTCTGTAGGTCACTTATCACACAAATACCTTTTTAGATAAAAACCGTGATTATGTTGTGGTAGAACACTGCAATCTATTGTCTTCTTCCAAATGCCCCTTTGTTGCTGGTCTTTTCCCTTCACCACCGGAGGAATCTTCGAGGTCATCATATAAATTTTCCTCTGTGGCTTCAAGGTTTAAGGTATTAAAATTGTGTATCTATGTTTAGCCTTTTGTCTTCCTCATGTAATTTTGGTTAGGTCGGTATACATATAGCCGTACAAGAATACAGAAGAGGATGGAGATATTTGGGCTTTATCTATACTCAATTATGCAGATTTAGGTTGAAAGTGAGCTTTGGCCCCTTTTCCCTTATCTTTCAGTTTTATAATATAAATATTTGATTTAGTTGCTCACATGGCTTCATGGCATAGGTATGTTTTGTTTCTGTTTGCCTGATACTTTGTTTTGTTTTTTTTTTTTCCCCTAATTAGACAGAATAATACTGTATTTATTCCACATCTTTGTCCATTCAAAATAGCCTATCTATTGTTGTATTAGTAGATTTATATTATTTCTGTTCAAAAATTTGATTCATATTGTTGAATGAGATCGCAATTCTTTGATGCTGTGAATCTTTCTTTTGTCCTTCTAGCAACAACTTCAAGCACTCATGGAAACCCTCAACTCAACAGAGCCTCATTACATACGTTGTGTGAAGCCAAACTCCTTGAATCGACCTCAAAAGTTTGAGAATCTGAGTATCTTACATCAACTACGCTGTGGGGTCAGTAACACCAAACTTCTATTTTTACTGTTAATGGAATTTTAATAATATAGACATTCATGGATTATCTGCGTATAGACACTCACATATTCTTGGGTGGTTTTATATTTGGCATGGCATTCTTATGTCATGGTTCCACATTTTGATTGAGCAGGTATGGTTATTCTATTGTTTCGCTTACATGAAGCTTTATTTTTTTGATTGGGCATCTTTGTTTCTACCCTTGGTCATTATTGTAAAAGCTTTTGTTTTTTTTTAGAGAAAAGTACGCATATCCTCTTCAAACTACCACCCCATTGTCAATGTACCCCCCAAACTACCAATTGTGTCAATGTTTCTCTTAAACTACCAAAACAATGTCAATGCACCCCCGAATGACAAACCCTTCATAAATTTTTTTTTAAAAAAATCTAAAAATAAACTAAAAATTTTAATTTTTGTTTTGGAGGTGGCTGAGCCACCTCCTTGGTCAACAGGGTGGTTCGGCCACCCCCTTTGGCCAAATAGGGGGTGACCAAACTGCCCCCATAGCTTTGGGGTGGCCGAACCACTCTCTCACTTTAAAAAAAAAAAAAAATTAAGTAGGTGGCCGAACCATCCCGAATGGCCAAGGGGGTGGCTTTTCTTTTAGTTTTAGATTTTTTTTTTCAAATTTATAAGGATATTTTTGTCTTATTGAAAAATTTTGAGGGTCATATTTGTCTTTTTGTTGGCCTTGAGGGGACATTGACATAATTAATAGTTTGGGGAAAACATTGCTAATGAGGTGGTAGTTTGAAAGGAATATGTGTATGTTTTCCTTTTTTTAATAGCAGACATAAATTTTTGTTTTCTTGTTAAATGAAGAGATATCATTGTTGTACTTGAGAGTGAGTCACATTACTGATAAATTGAATGCCAATTTAAATTATCGCCAGCACACAGCCTTGCCGAAAAACCAGGATCCTTAGAATATATCAAGAATGCAAATAGTAGTCTGGGCTCAAATTTGAATTTGGCAAGATTCACGTTTTTTTTCTTTTAAATGTTTGTTTTCTCTATCAATAGTTTGACGTTTATTCCCAATATGTCTGACCTTGTGTCTGTCTTCAGTTTATGTCAAAGAAAACAAATTAGCCTTGTTGCTTATTCGTATAGCATGGCATATTTTTTGAGTTTTATGTGCTTAGTTGTGTTCGCATGAAAATTGTACTGTGTTCCTTGAGAACATTGTCTTAGCTTGAATCAGTTTGAAAGTACTATTCTCCAATAAAACTTTTTCACCAATGATAATGGCTTGATATGGTGCAGGGAGTTTTAGAGGCTGTTCGGATAAGTCTGGCAGGCTATCCTACTCGAAGGACCTATTCGGAGTTTATAGATCGCTTTGGTTTATTAGCTCCTGAACTAATGGATGGAAGGTGGCTTACTAATGCTTCATTTATAGCTTTCCTATTGGTGTTCTAATTAATATTTTCAAAGATTCTGTGGTCTTATTTGCTTTTATATATTTATTTTGTATTTTGTCGTTCTGGTAGAAACCATCATATATATATATTATACGTCTGTTCTTGCATCTTTTTCTCTCTCTTCACTTCTAAAAATCTTTGTGTGTTTTCAGTAATGATGAGAAAGCTGTGGCAGAGAAAATTCTGAGAAAGCTGAAGCTTGAGAATTTTCAGGTGTGCTTCCTCAAAATTTAATAGCGAAGCTGTTCTCGAAATATCCTAGCTTGTTGTGTACATGTGTGGACTGGGTTAAATTTATCCAATTATCTGTTATTTTCTTTTACTGTTGAGTGGGATCCAATTCAAATCTCTGTTCTTTTCTTTTGCAGTTGGGCAGGACAAAAGTGTTTCTTAGAGCTGGTCAAATTGGGATTCTAGACTCCCGGCGGGCTGAGATTTTAGACAATGCTTCAAAGCGTGTTCAGCGTCGTTTCCGAACATTTATAGCGCACAGATATTTTATTTCAACCCGGGCTGCTGCATCTGCTCTCCAAGCATACTGCAGAGGTTGCATTTACTTGCTTTAATTGAACATTCTTTATCACATTTATTAATTTTCTTTTTTGGAATTTTAGTTTCTTCATTGGTAGCTTCTGTTGCCCTTTTTTTGTTCATCATTATTATTATTTTGGCGCGTGCGCGCTCACCGGGGGGAGGGGGGGGGGTCTAATTCTACATACAGAAGCTTTTTCATACTTACCAAAAAGCTTAACCACTTGTAAGCTTGCAAAGTTTGGTGGAATCAGGGATAGGATTCATGTTTGGGCCTCTTAATTTCAAATATTGTGTTTTGATTGCATTCTCCAAAGGGATGAAAGCTGCCCATTACCACTAGCACAAAGCCCCGTTCCATGTCTTCATGATATGATCACAATACATCCCACTAGTTACTTTAACCATTATGGTCATTGTTTTGTGCCACTTATATCTCTGAAACTCCATTGTCATTGGCCTTACCATGTTACTAATTTGAACTGAGCCAGCATCTATAGCTTTTGTCCAAAACTCTGTTGCATCAACTTCACGATGGTCATCATGTAGTCATCACTATCAAAATCTTTTGTTTTTGTTTTTTTGTTTTTTTCTTTTCTTGCAGTAAATGATGGTCTGACTGTACATCCATTTTGCATGCTTTGCTGCCTGCTTAAAAACATTGGTCCCATGTGGATGCTGGGTCCTGCCTATGTGAGAGGCTGAAGAACTGGTTGTAGTTGTGGTGATGGAATGCCTAGTATCTCCCTTTTCTTGCTGATCATATGGTGGTGGTTTATTTTATCATTGGGAGGCATAGATGAGTTGAGCTGAGTTGATTTTGTCATTATCTTTAAAGGTTTATCCTGCAGTAAAGTATGGTCTTACTGACTGTCATATCTGTTCTGCATTGGTATGCTTCCTGCTAACTGCCTTTGTGAGAGAGGCTGTTAAATTTCCAGTAGTAGTTGTGGAAGGTTGTTTTGTTGCACGTCATATATTGGTGGTTGGTTTTATGTTTGGGGTAAGGCTTAAATAGGTTTAATTGACTTTGTCATGAATTATTGAACTGCTTTTCCTCGTTCTTTTTCTTTTGGGCGAGTGGAACCATGATTAACTGTATAGTGTCACATAAGTATACTTCAACCCCATTTAAGTTCTTTTTTAGTTTCATTCCCTAATGGCTGATATTTTTGCAGGATGCCTTGCTCGAAATATTTATGCTGCAAAGCGGGAGACAGCAGCTGCTATTTTGATACAGAAATATGTGCGCAGGTGGTTATTAAGATGTGCTTATGTGAAACTATGTTCAGCTGCTATTCTTATACAGTCCAACATTCGTGCTTTCTCAACTCACCAAAGATTTTTGCATCGAAAGAAACATAAGGCTGTGACTCTAATTCAGGTAAACTTAACTAGAGATATAGATGTTTCCTCTGGTGGAATTTCAGTGTATGAACTGACATCTTTGATTTTTAATTTTCCATTTAGATTCAGTTTTGCATGTGTGTGCGCCATCTTTTCGGTTATTTTTCTGTTATTGGCGTTTTTTTTTTTTTTTTTTTTTCTTTTTCTTAGATTATATTCATGTTCTCTTCTTTTGACCTGCAGCAAAATTTTAAGTAGTCATTTTCTAGGTAACACTTGGCATAGATTATTCTTCTCTAAGAAAATAATAATAATGCGAGCATATCCAATGTTTTCTTTCATTCCATTTTATAGTGGATATGAGACTTGTTTGGTAATCACAATTGTCGCGGGTGTTAAGGAGAACCAAACAGAATCCTGTTTGGTTAGCCACCCCCCCAAAAAAAAAACTGATGTCAGAGTTTAATTAGGCTGCTGCGTCTTATGGGGAAAACATTTCATTTTGTAAAATGCAATAACTCTCTCTCTTCTTGACCTTTGTTTCTACCTCTTAATCTCCAGTTCAAGTATGACAATGTGTTGTTTGCCATATAAATTTGAACTATTTCTTGTGAAGTTGTCTTTATATTCTTGTAATTGCCTATTGTATTGAATAGTATTGTCCATAATTTGAGTTCACCAATTTGTCTTCTATTTGGACATGTAATATACATTTCTTAGTCTCACTGGAGGATGCGCAAGGTTCGCTTGGCTTTCCGATATCGCCAAAATTCTATCGTAGCGATACAATGTCATTGGAGGCAGAAACTGGCGAAAAGGGAGCTCCGGAGGCGTAAACAAGTGAGTGAATTTGTATTGTTGATTTTGAAGTACTGCCATACATCAACAGTTCTTTATATGATCAGCCTTTTAATCATTCACCCTTTGCAGGAGGCTAATGAAGCTGGTGCCTTGCGTTTAGCTAAAAGTAAACTTGAGAAGCAGTTAGAAGACCTCACATGGAGGCTACAGTTTGAAAAAAGATTGCGGGTATTGCTTTTCATTGCAGCAGTTTTGTTTTAGATGATTTATTTATTGATTTCTATCGGAAGCATTTGGAAAACTTGTACTAGGAAACTCCTATTGTTGTTCTGCATGTGACACATGTATGTTGGTACTTCATTAGCAACAATTACACTCGTTTTTAAAGTAATATTACCCTAAGAGATAGCTCAATCGTCTGAGGACCGCCCTATCAAGTGGAGATCACTAGCTCAAATCTCCCCTTCCCACTCCCCTTAAAGGCCAATTACTTATTTGGTTGCTATTTTTCCTAACATACATTGGAAATGTGAGTTTAAATGTCTAATATTATGTGAAATCTTTAACAATATAGCTAATTTTTAATGCCATGGCTCAGGGACAAAAAATAAAGGCAATGTGATGGCTTATTGTTAGAGACATTTTGTTTTCTGATTTGGCAATCTGAGTCTTAATTCATATTGTAGCCAAGAATAATCTGATTGCAGTATCTTGGTAAGCATTTGCAGTAATGGGTTGTTTTGGTCTTTTGATTACTGGTTAAAATTAACAAAAAAACAACAGGCTAAAGTCCAGCACACCGGAGGTATACAAGAAACCCTATCTGATAAAACAATGAAAACAATTAGCCCCTGAGGTTGATAAAAATCTAAAACGATCAATTTTCATCTTCTTTGCATAGTAGTGTAAAGGGTTGGCTTGTCCTTCGGTACTCTCTTCTTCTGACAAAAGAGTGTTATTTCTCTATCCCAAACTTGACTGTCTATTGTCAAAAGGTAAAGTATTTAGCATTTTTAATCTCTTATAACTCATTTTCTTGAAATAAATTCTGTCCTTTCTGCTTGTTTATTGACATAAAAGGATGAATTCCAAAGACTAACCAAACTTGTGTGGTGTCATTGCATTTGTTTTGTGTCCTTAAGAGCACTTTTACAAAATGAGAATCATTTTGGGAAGAGCTGACTGAAGGGAGTAGTAATTATTAGCTTTGCCTCAACCATCTTTACCCTATTTTTCTTGGATTAAACATTGTGATTTAGTGTTATTATTCTCATATGGCTGGTTAGAAGTTCAATCCTTACTGGGAGTATTCTGGAATGCAGGTTTCTCATGAAGAGTCTAAGTTAGTAGATATTTCGAAACTTCAAAAAACATTGGAATCATTGAACCTTGAACTGGACGCAGCTAAATTGGCGACAATTAATGAGTGCAATAAGAATGCTGTGCTGCAAAATCAATTGGAATTGTCTCTGAAGGAGAAATCTGCTTTGGAAAGAGAACTCATTGGATCGGCTGAACTGAGAAAGGAAAATGCATATCTAAAGGTGGGTCATTTACTTTCCACTTAAGTTGCTTTGATGGGTTCTTGTGTAGATGGTTTCACTGCAAGATGTGGTCCTTCCAAAGATCTCATATTGCCGTTGAGGATGATCTTGATTGAACTCTTTAAACCACATAATCATTTTCAGATTTGTAATATTAAGAGTCATGAGTAATTTGTAGAGTTCAAATGGAAAGCAGGAAAATGATGGTTTTGATTTGTTTCTGATTTGACTATATTTTACGTGGACCAGTTGATATTTTGTTTAATCCCATAGTATGTGAGCCAGGCATATGGATCTTAGTATATTAGATAGTCATTTGGTTCCCTTATCTTTAGCTTGTGAATTCTAATTTAGAATAGATAAAAGTTTCAGCATTAAGGTTTTTGTAAAAATATTTTGCTACTTGCTTCCAAATTTTTGAGTATTGACTTGTTTAGAGAGATAACACTCAACGGTTTAGTTGAGCTCGGAGAGCTTTAACTATGGATAATTGGATTTCGTATATTACTCCAACAGTTACAATGCTGATGTAACTGGCATCAAAGTGTTCATTTTAGCCCATGCTTGTCTTGTCTTCGAAAGTGATGGAAACAGTCATTTGGTTTAAATTATTGAGCGATGTTCAAAGGAGTTATGAGATACAATGGAGACGTATACCACTCGCAAGTACTTGGCTCCTGAGGTAATACATAATGGACAAAGAAAAGTTTTCACTTAAATTTACTGTAGCAGTCTAATGTCGATGTCAAAACTCAGCTATATCAAATGGCTTTTTTCTTGATTTGAATATTGCCTAAAATTTATGAATTTGGATGAAGAATTAATTGAATGAAATGGCCGTCTGCTTTACTGGTTATTGTAGGATTGATTGGAGAACCTAAAGATTCTATGAAATGAGGAAAATCAAGAACATTTGTAAGATGTGGGTGCCTGATGCAAGTCATATCTGTGCGTCAAATGTTCTTGTTTCCTTATTTGATCACATTTGTAAAGCTGATATACTTCTTATACATTACCTTATTGGTCATGTTCTCGGTTTGCTCTCCTTCTTTGACCTCCTCCCCCTGTTATTTTTGCTTCGGTATGGCTAGTTTGATTAAGAAGCATTTGTGAGATTTTTGGCAAAATTTCTTCTGAGACTATGTTTGAATTGTAATTACGAAGAAATCCGTTTATTTATTGACTCAAATTAGAAACTGTATTGCTACATTGTTCAGTTTCGGCTGAGAGGGTTTGATGCATATTGCATTTGTTTGCTTTACATCAAGCGAATTACTTTTGGGGAAGATCCTCAATAAATCTGTCACCTTTTTGTTCTCCAATTTACCTCATCTGTATATCTGCTTTTATCTGGAGAAAAGATTTCCATCAAAATTGCTTCTTTGTTTTCTGGCAGAATTCTTTGGATGCCTTGGAAAAGAAGAACTTAGCACTGGAGCTTGAGCTTGTGAAGGCTAAAAAAGATAGTAATGGCAGCTTGGAAAAGTTGCGGGAAGTTGAACATAAGTGTTCTGAGCTCCAACAGAATGTCAAAAGGTAGTGTTTCATTTATTGAAAGTATTTGAAGTTTTGTTTTTCTCAATTTCCATTATACAGTTTATTGTGTTTGATAAAATTACTCATTTCTTATAAAGTTTCTACATTTATCTTGCTCTTTCATCCTGATCTTTTATTTGTGCTGTTATTTGAATTATAGTCTAGAGGAGAAGCTCTCACTTTTAGAGGATGAGAATCATGTCCTGCGACAAAATGCCTTGAGTGTGACTCCGAAGCACAACCGTCCTGGTTTTGCAAAGGCATTAGAGGTAAGCTGTTGCATAAGAACATGCAGAGATAAGCTGTTGCATACGAACATGCAGAGAAACATATATGCTGACATACTGTGTGTCTGTCCTATTCTACTTGGTTAACTGTTGTATGGTTTTGTGTTGAATTGACAATTCTCCAACTTACATATTTATTTTGAGCTTTGCTTTTAATGTGTTTATTGTATATTGCTTCTATGTATAATCTGTGTCAAACTATCATTTTCTTAATGGGGCAGAAATATTCTGGTGCACTTGTTCTTCCCCAGTCTGACCGGAAGCCTGTATTTGTAAGGCATCTTCTCTTTTGGTTCTTCTGTTGAAATATGGGCTACACTGCCTCATGTCAATTTTTATTTATTTTCTATTTATGTGTCTTTTTTTGATGCAGGAATCACCCACACCTTCAAAGCTAATTGCCCCGTTTTCACATGGTTTATCAGAATCACGTCGATCAAAATTAACTGTGGAGAGGCACCGGGTATTGTCTCTTCTGTTCCTAGACCCTTTAGTTAGATTTTGGAGCTCACTGTGATATTTTGATGATAGTAAATATCGTTTAGAGAATATAGCATGCCTAGGTCACTGGCATTTTAATTCTATGTGTCACTTATGGAGCTTGAGATGTATATTTGATGTACAGGAGAATTATGAATTCCTCTCGAGGTGTATTAAAGAAGATTTGGGGTTTAAAGATGGTAAACCCCTGGCAGCTTGTATCATTTATAAATGTCTTCTTCAATGGCATGCCTTCGAGTCTGAGCGAACAGAAATCTTCGACTTCATAATAGAGGGAGTTAATGAAGTTCTGAAGGTGTTCACTTGTTTCAATTATCATTTTTTAAATGGGTATCATCAATTCGTGATTGATGTTAATATGATTGATATTACATTGTGGTTTTGCCCATTTTATATTCTCACTCACTTAGATTTTTATAATTATTTTAGAATTTTATAGATCCTGAATCATGATTGGAGTTCATCTCATCTACTTGCTTCTAAAAATTTGTGAACTTTGGTGTCAAAATTGTTTCAGGTTGGGGATGAAAACGTTACTTTGCCATATTGGCTGTCCAATGCCTCAGCACTTCTATGCCTCCTGCAGAGAAATTTAAGATCCAATGGTTTTCTGACTACCACTACTCAGCGTTCTGCTGGGTCTTCTGGGTTAATTAGCAGGGTTGGGCAAGTGAGTTTACGTTGAGAAACATGAACTTATTGCATATTTTGTATATGTTTGCATTTTTTTTTAAAAATAGAATGAATAACAAGTAGATATCATTGTTTCTTTTATTTGATCATTATCTTCTGGGAAACATCAACTTTTAAATTCACAATTGTTGAGATTAAGCATTTTCAGTGGATGTGGAGGGGGTAATTAGTGGGAGGGTAAAGGAGATGGATTGCTGTTCGTTGTTTCACTATTGTAATTACAGTTCCTCAGAATTTGTGTCATCTCAGCACTAAGAATAATCTGGACTATCTTATGTTAAGTTTTACTAAGCTGGTCTATTCGTCGCCCGTGCCCCCAACCAACCATAACAAAAAAGAAAACAAGGGGATCTCTTTTTACATATAGGTGATTATTTTTGAGTGTTTTGTGTTTGAAGTTGTTTGTTGCTTTTGTTTTTTAGCAAAGCTTTCCTATAAAGTGTTGACAATGAGGCCATTCTTTTCTTTTCTTTTCATGTATATTACAAATTTTTTACTCATTATCTAGTGGGACTTCCAAAATCCTTACATGACACTACTTCATCAAAAATAAACTTCAAATGGGGGGGGGGGGGTTCACTTGCATGGTCCCTTGCTTGAGTAAAGCCATAACCCACAGGTGTTGCAATGACCAAGGTATGTAAGGAGATGGGGAAATACCATATCTAGGGTAGGAGTTGACATGGAAAGTTGAACTGGGTACTCAAGGACTACAAATTTTTTTAATGGCTTAGATTTGACATTTTTTAATTCTTTCTGTTAGAATTTGTATATTCCTATCTAGTATTTTGAAAAGTAAAAGGAAAAGGGGCTGGAGCAAAACTTTAACAGTTTTATGCTACATCATTGTGTACATCTCATCCTGGTTTATTAAGTAATGTAATACCTTGGCCTTTCTAATATTGATGTGGTCTGTGATTCATTTCTTCTCTTTGTAGAGATTGACGTGTTAATTCTCGTACATTGAGTGGCATGCTTTGTTAGTCTTACAGATTTAATTGTATAAGTGGAAGTTTTCTATAATTAGTGTAGTAAGTGATGCACTTTTAATGGTGTACTGACACAAGTTTTATCTCTGATTGCCTTAAGTAGTTCTTGCATGTGTGGTTCAGCTATTTAATTTTTCTTTACTTTTGTACATGATGAATAACTTCTGTATGAGATTCAGCTGATGTTGTTTGTTTCCCTTCTCAGGGACTGAAATCTCCTTTCAAATATATTGGAGGATTCGAGGATGGTCTTTCTCATGTAGAAGCAAGATATCCGGCTATTCTATTCAAACAACAGTTAACTGCTTGTGTAGAGAAGATTTTTGGTTTGATTCGTGACAATTTGAAGAAAGAGTTATCTCCACTGTTGAGCTCATGCATTCAGGTGATTGTTCTCATTTAGTCAGATGTGATGTAGAACAATACATGCCGAAATCTATCTGTCATATGTCAACTATGATGAATTTCTTTTTAATTATATTTTATTTCCCCCTTTCCTGTTTTGGATGCTTAATGCATAATTTGAGTGACAGTTTCAGTGCACATGGAAAAATGTGTGTAACATAATGGTCCAAAATTCATCCCTTGTATGCTTGAGTAGCTTATGTAACTAAATTTTCTATTAATGATGTATATAGAAAGCACCCTAAAAGGAGATACAGCCTAGGCATAACCTTTAATTTGTCATCCTGATGGTCTTGATACACATTGCACCAACTCTAATGTTTTACTCAACATGTGCTACATAGTTGCTTGTCGAATAATTGTTTTCATTGATCACAGTTGGTGAATCTAGAGAAGAGAGCATATGTCTCTCTGTGTTAATTAATTGAATTGTTTTTAGAGGCTTATGTTCTTTGAAAGCTATAAAATCCAGAATTTTATTTTTTATTTTTACCAATGCCTTTATGTATTACTGGATTGTTGATTTCATTTATCTAAAGAAACACGGATAGACATCTGCACGAATGTGTTATTTAATTGTGAGGAAATTTGATAGAAAAATTTTCTCATCAACATATGCAGTTTAGTGTCTTCAAGGCTTAATTTGTAACATTATATGGTTGATCGATCTTGGCTTTGCTTTTTTGGTTATGATTATGGGAATCCATATGCTCTTTGCAAGTCACTAGTAGTTACATCTTATATGTTTTTTGTGATTACTTGTAAGGCTCCCAAAGCTGCAAGAGTACATGCTGGAAAATCATCTAGATCACCTGGAAGTGTTCCTCAGCAACTGCCTAGTAGCCAATGGGACAATATCATCAAATTTCTGGATTCACTTATGAGTCGATTACGTGGTAATCAAGTATGTAGAATGCAACAGTGCCTTTGTTTATTAGCATAGTGTTTAATTTTTTTTGTCTATTCTTTATTGTTTGTATTTGTCCATACCATTTGCAAAACTGACGAAGCGAAAGCGATAAACGTGAAAGAGAAACTGTGTTCTCAATGAAAAAAATCAATACAAGTTGATAGGAAAACTGATATTCTTATTGATGGCAAAACTAATAATTCTAATACAACTAATCCGAATTTATAATGAAACCATAAAGCTATAAAATGGTAAAATCTTCTAAGAATAGAAATAAAAGAAAAGAAAGATAATAATTTATGGAAATACTTGGTACCAAAGGAAATCCAAATTTATGGAAATACTTGGCGCCAAAGGAAATCCAAATTTTTGGAAATACTTGATGGTTACGTAAATATAAAGATGAAAATATTCTAAAAGAAATTAAGAGAATTATTGGCAATGATCATGCTGGAGATCTTTATAATCAATTAGTCAAATATTTCATTCTTTAGACGATATATGGCAGCTGACTCTTTCCTTTCTTGTATGAATCTTCTTGATTTGATTAATTAATATGCTATCTATTATGATTTGCAAGAATTAATCACGTTGGCATATCATAAACCAATTAATTAATTCTCATCGGTATTGAAGGCTTGCTGGTCATTTCTCGCTTTTCTTCGCCTCGTCAATAATGTGTGATACCTTTTCTTTTTGTACTTCCACCGCTGGATATTGGCTGATATCATGCCCACCTGATGTTGACGATACGGGATGTCCTGCTTGAAGTCCTTTACCCGTCGGAACCTATTGTTTGGTTAGGACAGTAAAACCTTTCCATCCTAGCTTACTAACAACTCGTCGGTAAAGCTCTTTGTCTGACGGTAGGATTGTTCTTGCATAAGCCCATTCGTTAGCAATCCCGACGGCAAGACGAGCCCCTCAGGAACAAGATGCAATTCTTGTCCTACATCAAAAACAGTTAGAGAACATCTGGGAGCATAACTTCTTCTTGTTCATTTTGGTCTGTTCTTCATTATATCTATTCATTTTCCAGAATATGTTTTGGCGCAACAGTTGAGTTCAAAGAACTAATACCAATGATTTACAAAGCTCGTGTGATTGAATATAGTTATTATATCTTTAGACGAGATGTTTTATGGTGCAGTATGTAATGGTGAGACATAATAGTGCAGTTTGTTACAGCCTATGAAGCATGGACATCAACCTTGGACGTGCGTATGGTACGACACAGACATGCCGAGTTGCTGACCCAAAAAGCTTAGAAAATATTAGGAGAGCACACAGTGCAGACTGGGCAATGAAAAGGGTTATATATCTCAATGAATCCATAGCCATAGTACATGTGGACATAAAGTCGAGATTGATGCATATATGTCTCTCATATAGCCTCATCTCACATTACCTTTACTATGTCACTTATTCTAATTTAGAATCTGGCTGATATATTTAGGTATTTCTTCTGTTTTAAAATGACGTTGTTAGAATGGTAGTAATAAACACATGCTAGTATGTCTACTGGATGTTGGAGTAGTGTCAAATAATATTAACATTTTGAATTTTTAAACACGTGTTTAGGTGTGCATGGGGTCCTAAGACACGGTTACTTTATAAAGTCATATTAGTACTCCATTTAAGAACTTCATTCATTTTATCTATTTTTTCTGACATAAAAAGTGCTCCTCCAGGTACCCTCCTTTTTCATACGTAAGTTAATCACCCAGGTTTTTTCATTCATCAATATCTCACTTTTCAACAGGTAATCATTATTTCTATTTTTCTACCATGTAATGCCATTGAATGATAAATTAGTTTTGTGTATTGAGTTGGTTCTCTTTTTGTGTTTGGGGGGGGTTAGTCTTCTACTGCGACGTGAATGTTGCACATTTTCCAATGGGGAATATGTGAAATCTGGTCTAGCAGAACTGGAGAAGTGGATAGTCGGTGCAAAAGAGGAGGTAAATAGAATTTTCACTCAGCACATTAATTGTTATAGTGGTTGAATTTTATGCTTTCAGTTCCTGAATCTTTTGCTAAACTGCAGTATGCAGGAACCTCTTGGCATGAGCTAAATTATATTAGACAAGCTGTTGGGTTTCTGGTATAAGCCATGACTGTTTTTGTTGACATTTTTAGAGCTTTCACCTACAGTATCTATACTTAAATGAATTACTGCAATTATTTAGGTAATACATCAGAAGAGGAAAAAATCTTTGGATGAGATACGACAGGATCTTTGTCCGGTAATATCTCACATATTGCTCATCTAAGTTTTTTAAATCCTCTTTATTGACTTGAAAACCCTTTGGGATTACAAATCAATTTATTAATATTGTAATCCTCGGGCAGGCATTAACTGTTAGGCAAATCTATCGAATAAGTACTATGTACTGGGATGACAAATATGGTACTCAGAGTGTGTCCAATGAGGCAAGTTGCATTTTCAGTTCTAGTTCAGTAAATTTGTGTAATATGTTATCCCATATGGTTCTAAATCTTATTGGGGTAGCAGGTGGTTGCTCAAATGAGGGAGATCCTGAACAAGGACAATCAGAATTTGACCTCCAATTCCTTCTTGTTGGATGATGATCTGAGGTAATCTTCTTGTCGTCTCAATTATACTGGTAGTTGTCGTAAAACATAATAATCAACAAGAAGAAATCAGTAAGAGGAATTCCTTGCTTTTGGCAAACTTTTATTTTATCTTACTCTAATGTTTGTCAAAATTTTCACTCACTTTTTTGTTTCCTTACTTTTTTATACTTTTGTCTTAATTTTCTTTCTCATTGCAGCATTCCTTTCTCTACCGAAGATATAGATATTGCAATTCCTGCTATTGATCCTTCGGATATCGAACTTCCAAATTTCCTGTCCGAGTATCCTTGTGCACAATTTCTTGGCCAGCATCAAAAGTAAATAATCTCCATTAGCTTCAAAGTTGCCAGATTTGCTGTTTAAGCATTCATTTTAGCCTGATGCGGCCTTTATTCTAGGCTTTAGAGATTGGTTTAACACGTAGGAATCAAAGGTTTTCTCCATATCTGAAGCAGATAGTCATAGGAAATGCTGAATTATGTACCACAAAAGTAGTTCTTGGGGATTGATTAGTATGTTTCCCCTATACTACCGGTTGGTTTAGGCAGCAATACGTGGTTGTGTGGAATAGGTCACTATAATATTTGCTTGAAAGGCTGCTTCTGTTTTTTATGAAGCATATCCTTTTAAGTTTGTATATGTTTTAGCCTTGGATTGTATGCTTGTATTCTAGTGCAGTTCCTTAGTTTTCTCTTATCTGTATATTAATTCGAGAAAAAAAAATCAAATTGATTTATTGTTGTAAATATTCACTATATTCCACCGAGGATGGACATTCATTTTCATTTCATTAAACCCCAAGCTTTTTGTTGCTTTTTATCATCACTGTAGTTAGCATATTCCACTCAGCCCCGCTCCCCAAAACTAGGAGTGAGCAAAACCCGCCCCAACCCGAAAAATTTGGATTTTTAGGGTTTAATCGTGGGTTCGGGTTTTTTTTTTTTTTGCATATCCGCGCGTGTCGGGTCGGGTTGCGGGTTGATTTTTTGAAAAATCGCGGGTACTCGACCCGACCTGCGATTTGTTATACACTATAAATATTTTTTTTATGTGTTGGATTGGATTCCATCATTTTATGTGTTGCATTTTATGTATGCATTTTTTAGATGGGTTGAATTGGATGTTAATGTTTAGGTAACTATAGTGTCTTTATTTATGAATCTTTTCATCTTTTGTGAAATTTTGAATTTGATATTAATTAATGTTTTCTTGAAGTTGTTGAACTTTTGATAGTTGATGTACATTTATTGATTCATTGAATATGATTTTATGCCTTTTTTATATTTTATAGTTGATGCACTTTTTGAACATTATATTTTATTAGTATTATTATTTAAATGAGTATTGATTTTGATGAATGTGATTTTAGGTCTATTTTTTAAAAAATGGGTTTAGGTTTTTTCATTTAATGTACAAATAAAAATTGGGCAAAAATTGTATATTTGAAAAATTAAATTTTATTCAGCAAAAATAAGTTTAGAGCATTTTTTTGACAAAAAAAATCCAATTAAAATTAACTCAATCTTGAGCTCAAAGTCCAATAAGAATTCGGATTTAAACTTGACTTGCATGCAAACCTGCCCCGCCCCGCAAACTCGAAACCTGCGGGTTGCAATGGAAATATACGAGTTGCGGGTTGAATTTTTTCAAACCCGCCCCCCGCGGATCGGGTTTCAGATACCCGTGAAACCCGATCCAAATCAACCCGTGCTCACCCTTACCCAAAACCTATATATACATGCACATATACCGATGTGTGGAAATTTATTGTATGAATTTTACAGGACTTCTATTGTAGTTTCTGTGTGTTATGAGGTTAAGTTTGAACCAAGATTTCTAGATGGATGGGGTAGGGTATTAGTATATCTGTCACATAATTTAATAATAAGAATAACTTCAATCAGGTCGTGTAAATGGGTATTTTACACCCTCTAATAAAAAGTTGATATCTAAACTTTTCTCACAAATAATTAAGAGCCTGTTCACACAATTATATCACTCCCATTCAAAAGAAACCCTCTCTTTCTCGATCAAATGCAGCAACCTATTCAAGAGAAATGCAGCCACTTCAACTACTAATAAGAGGAACAAAAGCAAAGAAACCACCAATAAGAGGATTGAAAGCAAAGAAAGAAGATGTAGGCTGTCTCCTTAATTTGGTTGAAGGTGACTGTTGGCGGTGGTAGTTGAAAGTGACTAATGTGTTGAAAGGGGCTTCTTGAACAAGAAGAGGAGAGAAGAAAGGGGTATTGTTTTATGAAGTTGAAATTGTGTATTGAAGTTTATTTTTGTTTAGTGTAAAAATATGAAGTGACACCTTTTCATTTGAGGGTGTAAAGAACTTGACGTACACCAAGTCCTAATAGTAAGAGCTCTCTTTAAATATGAGAATTTATCATCTAAAAACAGAGGCATTGAATGAGTAGATCTTAAATTGTAAGATCTTACTATTTGTGTTCCTTCCAAAGAAGATTTTAATTGTAGAGAAAGTGAATTTCCACAACGATTGTAAACCCTTCTGACATAAAATTGAGAATAAAAATTCTTGGACCTCGTAAACTTATTTTGTATAGAATCATTACCGGAAATCTTCAAATGATTCTACCAAAATTGGCGTAATCGTTTTTTCCATTTCTTGGGTTGCGCAAATAACGTCGTCTGTCAACCCTAAGAATCAGGGATTGTGGTAGATTAATGGCTATGTAAAAAGCTAATTACTCTACTAAGGGATTCTTTAAACGTGTGAGTTACATTGTTTGCCGAGTACAATTACTCAAAAAAGGAACAGCAGACGCAATGTCCATCATGTGTCTTCTTCTGAGGAGACATTAGATGTATAACGTTCACATTGCCTTCCAACAACGAAATTAGTTTGGTACGGCTGGCTCTGTGACAATTGATAAGTGCACGCACTAGTCGTTGCAGAAGTGGCACATTGTTGTAAATCGACCGAGGAGAATGACGGCCAAACTGACGAATTTCGTCTAGATGATCTACTTCGTGGGTGCGGTGGTGGAAGATGCGGAGGAGACCTCGAACTTGAATCCTCACTTGAGCTACTGATGCCGTCAGAGCTGCTCATGGTAACTGCAAAAGCCAATGTACTTCGACTGGAGCTTAGTGGTCTCTTTGATATCCCACCCATATGACTTCTCAAATTTTGGTTCTTGTCCCACACATGATTGAAGGCTAGTAGGTTTCTCCGTTTCCTGGTGTAGGCATTTTCTGGTTTCCCAACGTCTTTAATGGAGGAAGAAGAGGACGCCTCTGCTAGACTTGTGAACGACTTCGATTTTCCGGTATAGAAATTTGATATGCCTCTTCTGCAACCATAATACCAATTCATCATCAGAACACCAACAGCAAGAAGACAGCTTCCATTTCTCATCTAGTTAGGTCAAAAATAGCCACAATTTGATAGCAAGATTTTTCATCATACTGAAAGACTAATAGTTTTGTAATTGAATTAAAACCACATGAATTTTGCAAGAACACAAGAATTCTTAACAGAAATGAGATTCAAGTAGAAAGCATTGAGCTATCAAACCAAACTGGGGATTTGACACAAAATATATATATATATCGATTGATACAAACAGAGGCTTTCCAATCAACCCCACTTAAAACTTGAAAAGAAATCCAAAAAAAAAAGAGCTCTTCCATCAAAATCATCCAGGTTCAATGTATTTGGTAAGTGGTAATTCTCTACTTTCTGAAATGCCAAACTATGAAAATGCTTGTTGCTTGGTCAAATTGAAAAGAATATACCATGAAGAAGAACATATTTTACATTTTATAGTAGTAAACACGCACTTTGTACCCCTGGAGTACAATATATTTCCTATGTAAACCCCTCCCATAATAAACAAATATGGGGTAAATAAAAAAGATGTAGTTTTTTAGGCTTTTTAGGTTGTGGATATAGGCAGTAAGGTCAAACCACGTTAATTCCTTGCGTCCTTTCTTTCTACTATATTTTCTGTCTTTTCTTTTTTTTGATTAGTAAATATTTTCTGTCTTTTCTGTATATTTTCTATTTCAAAAGTTTATCATGGTATTAAAACACATTCCTGGAACTTCCATATATTATGTACACAATTCATGTTGCCTACCAAACTCTATGCACATGCTTACTCCCTGGAATTTGGTTTCTTTTGACCAGTAGTCCTTGACTTTGTAGGCAATGATCTGCGTTGTGCCAGCAACAATGTTGAGCTCCAACTGCAAACATGTCCTTACGCCTTTGAAATTTCACTTTTACTTATACACACTGCTCCGAGATCTGCCTCCAAACAGTCGTTACTCCAGCAACCAACACTAGAAATGAGCTTTAGAGATTGCCGATCTGCCAACTGGCAATCTGTCACCATCAAAGCCATTGCAGGTTTCCTCAGTCTGTAATTCGAGTTGTCGGTCTCATGACCCAAATGCACCTTAATCATAGACGCACTCCATGCACTTCAATGGTCAACTAGCTATACCCACCACATCCAGGCACGACTATACCATGTGACAAGTCCTACATGTGTCCCAGCAGGTTGATGCGCCTCAGGCGCAGAGCTTGGTTCCAATCCGACTTGTTTCCTATTTGGTCTAGCCTAACCCTAAACCAGGTTGCAATCGAGTTGTTTCCTATTCAGTCTAGCCTAACCCTAAACCAGGTTGTTTGACTTGGCTCGAATAGTATCACCCAAACCGAGACGCCATTTGGCCTGTCCCAAGTTGTCTTGACTTGTCCCTTATAGTCTAACCTGTATGACTGCATCCTCCAACCCAGTCCAAAAAATAAAGAAAAATAAAACATAGGGTTTCAATCTGCAGCCACCACACAGTGCACCTACACCTCAACATAATCGTCTCACCTCCTTCCGAATACAAGCTTCCACCTTGAGTTTGAGGGGATGCTAAGAGTATTGGACCCTAATTTTAGTTTAACTACCACATTTGTAAGTTTTCACTTACACTGCTACAGCATAATATACCCTATATAAAAATCCCTTAGGCTTTTAGGTTTGTGGGTGGATATAGGCCTCCAAATCAAATTAATTCCTCGTATTCTTTCCATCTCCCAATATGCCCTCTTTTCGTTTCTTTTTCTATTTTTGCACATTTTATCATACCATATTTACAACAGGATCACGCATTTATCGGTTTTTTATTTTTCAACCTTTTAATTTTAGAAACTGCCCACAATTTTTATTTCTATATGCATGTATAAAAGGAAAAGTTATAAAAACCTTCTCTAGCTGCTCCCTTTTGCTCAATTTTCACCAATTATTCATGTTATATCTGCTTTTAGCTCTCGCTCCTTCTTTCCCTCCTACTCTCACATATATATAATAAATAAATAAATAAATAAAATTGTTTATTTTCCATCCGCTATTTCGTCAAACAAAAAGTAAAATCACAGAATTTTTTTTTTTCAAAAAAAATAATAATAATAATAATTAAATAAATAAATAATTAAATTAAAAAAGATTGAAACCTGATGGGCAGAACCTCCTCCAACGCGTCCATCATATCCAAAGGCCCTCTATACGAACTCTGCGCCTCGTTTTCGCCCAAATCCTCACCGTCGGAGCCTAGATCGCTGTTCGTCCCGATCGACGACGACGACGGACTGCAGGCGTTCAAATCGTCACCGTCCACCTCCTTCTCGACCAACACGCTGGCGCACGACGAGCCGCCTCGTGTCAATCCGTCGGGTTTACTATCCAACTCAATCGACATTCTTAGTATTCTTCAAAATTCTCCGTGGAAGGCAGAAGAAGAAGAAGAAGAAAGAAAAAGGAATGAGCGAGGTGGCCTTATTATGGTTTACATCCATATAATATATTTGTAGTATTAATTAGTTAGTATTTTAGTAAAGGGGGTTGTGGGGGTGTAGGATAAAGAAAATGATAATTTAATTTTTTTTTTTAATATTTTCTCATTTTACTAGTCTTGTCGTGGCGATCCGGACTTATCCTTATCCCCATCCATTCTCAAATATAATAATTAGCTGTCTTCACCCGCTTCACGGAATTCGATTGTATATTATTTATTGCACGATTTTTAGTTTCTGCATTTAACTCCGTCTATAAAGTTAATGCGGATACGTTTTGATTTTTTTTTTTTTTCTGTTTTTTTAAATGTAAACGTCTAATGCATTAATTTTAAATTTTAATCATAAAATAAATATTAATATTATTTATTTTATTTGAAGTTGAAGAATTATGATTTACAACAATTTATTTAAAATTATAAACTATTAAATTATGTAAATTTATATTATTCTTCGTATTAAACGGTTTAAAAAATATAACATATTAAAAATATAGTATGTTTAAGAAGTAGTCAAAAGATTTTATTTTTTTACTTTTAAAATATATATTGAGCTCAAACTTTTTATAATATAAATAATAACAATGTAATAAAAATATATCTAATTTTTATTGTTAATTTGTTATATTTTTATTAAATAGCATTTTACACATTGTTAAAAACGTTTCAAATTCACATAATTTACAATATACTCTTTTAAAAAAAAAAAATGATAGGGAATCATTTATTCCGAAATGACAGGGGGTCCTTGTCCCAATCCTCACACGCTTTTCATGATGCCTCTCATAATTTTTGCATCTACTCCATGCACAATATGGTTTTCTTTTCTTTTTTTAAATGAAAAGAAAAATTATAATTTAAATTTTTTTTTTTTTATATTTAACGTGTACTAAATGTCATGTTATTCTCAATTTTACATATATCATTAAATTGAAAAATCTAAACTTTGAACTATGTATTTATTTTATGGTTATAATTTAAAATTAATATATTTAACTATGTAGTATATGATTATATATTATTTAAATTAAAAAAAACGTAATAATATTAACATCATATATATCTTTAAGTACACTAATTTTAAATTTTAACTATAAAATAAATATTTTTTATTTTCTTTTTTTTGTTGAAAATTCTTATTTATTAACCTTTATTTATTTATTTATTTTTATCGATTTCTTATTTGGCAAGACATGGAGCACAAAAGCATTATCGTGCTGTCCGAATTCACGTGCCACAGACCAAAAACGTCATTAAACAATGCGCCAGTGTGACCTTTTTTCCTAGTGACAACACGTGGAAGCATCTGGATGGGTGGAGCCAATATATTTTCCTCTTATTTTGTTCGATTGGGTAACGTGCATTGACGCACAAGTACTCCTGTCTCTTTATGTTTGGTGAGACTTATCCAAAAATGGGACCCACACGTACGTTCTGTGACTCAGCTCGCCTACCTCTTCTCCACTCATCTTTAGCCGTTGAGTGGATAAGTGTGAGTTTTGAAATTTACTCTAAGCATAAATGAGTGACTCATAACAATTAGGTGTCTCTTTTTTTTTTTTTTTTAAGACAAAAAAACAAAAAATCCAAATAAAGTGGATAGATAAATATGGACAAAAAAAAATAGGGACACCAAGTCATTTTCATTACAAAGTGCAACAACATTTACTTTTAGCACCATCCACTCTAAACAATAATTTACCATAACTATCCGATTGGGTTTGTTAATACTTTTAAGATGATAATTTTTGTTTTGAAAAGTATTATTATGATATGATATAAAAGGAAAATTAATTTTAAATGTTTTAAATTATTTGTTAATATTTATTTTGAGAACATAAAACAAAATAGAGTTAAAAATGCGTTAACAAAACCATTTCCACCAAAATATCTAAAAATATGAAACATATTTTGGTTGGAATACATGGCACTTAAACGGTCATTACAAAAAAAAAAAAAAACAGTTGCTAAGATGCGTTTTTTTAACACTAGAAAACAACAATTAAACACCAAGTAGACATTCTTGGCAATTGCTAGCTTTCAGCTTATGCCAGATTTTCCGGTGTCGAGAAGTGCAACTTCCTCACACAAATATTTTATGTGCCACGAAAGTTCTTTCTTGGCACATAAATGATGTGATAAGAAAGTTCTTTTCTAGCACATAAATGTTGTGCTAGGAAAGAAACTTGTGTGGTACATCATTTTTGTGCCACCAAAGAACTTTCTTGGCAAATAATCATCACAGTTCTTGACGTGTAAATTTTACACGCTAGGAATAGGCAAGGACGGAGTCAGGAATAAATTTGAGCAGGGGTTAAAGTATAAATTTAACATATATTAAATAGAGGCTAAAGTGTGAATGAGAAATATATATGTTAATATTAAAGATCAAATAAATATATAAAAACAAAATTAACATCAATTCAGTGTTAACAATTAAAAAAATAACAAAAACAAAAAATAAGACACAAAATAATATATACATAATACATTTCAAATTCCAATTCAAACACCTATCAAAATGGAA
>FXXK01000064.1:31630-61713 GCA_900184695.1 Betula pendula
CCCGTCGATTTTTTTATATCCCGAAAATCATTTATGATTGAATCCGTACTAAATTTCGCAGTAATTTCTTTTTCGGTGTATAACATCAAAGAATCCGTCAAAAACTCATATTCAATTTTGTTGCGAAGCCTTGTTTTGACAATATTCATGGCTGAAAAATGCCCTTTTTATAATTGCGGTAGAAACGAGAAAAGTAAGCACAAGTACAACAACTCGAAAAATAAGTTGGTAGATAGTTGACTTTTTTGGTGCGAACCAACCATTGACATAATTCAGAAATATTTGATAGTCCTTGAAAATCTGAATGTTGAACTACATTATGCTCATAATGGTGAAGTTCTATTTCCAACTATTCTTTTTTTAGATCAGTAAAGTCTTATGAATAAAACTTGTTTACCACCTAACAAATATCATCAATTTTAAAAGATTCACGTGCAACTCGAGGATCAAGAGCTGAGTTGAGTATAAGCAACTCCACCGCATGCTCACTAAAACGGCGATTTAATTCTTGCAATTGAGAATCTATTGCGGCACAAAAAATATCAACTCGATAATGATGCTCAATTGTAAAGTTGGCTTGTTGATAGCGAGCTCGATCTCTTCTCTCAACATTCTGAGCATTCATATCTGGGACATCTATGTTGCGTTTCTGACAAAATGACTTCACATTGGTAAGTAAAACATCCAATTTGTCATTTCTATATTGTTGGATATATGCTTTAGTAGATGAAACAAAATGCATGACATTTAAAATATCTTGAGATTTGGATTGCAATTCTTGACATAGATGATCAGTGATCTGCATAATGTTTTTCATGAGATGCAAGATGAAGACAAATTCAAATGAAATCATTACCTGATAAACTGAGTCTGCTTCTGCTTGTTGGGAAGAAGTACTTCACACATCAATGATTTTAAGAATAACTTCACATGTTGGACTGAAAATTTTGATTAAACTAGAAACCAATCTCAAGTGAGAACTCCAACGAGAATCTTCAGCCTGTTGTAAAGTACTAATTTGATTAAGTCTTCTTCCACTCTCAATCTCATCAATTTCAATCATGTAAGCAATCTCAGCAGCTTGGACAACCTGCAATTCTTCCAATCGATTGCATGAGGCACAGACAATATTGACAACAAAACTCAATTTAGCAAAAAATTGATGAACAGAAATAACTTCTTTTGATGCCGCCACTAATGCCAATTGCAAACGATGTGCAAAACAATGAATGTAGTAGGCATATGGACAATCATTTGAAACCAAAGCTTGCAACCCATTCCACCCACCTCGCATATTACTTGCGCCGTCGTATCCTTGCCCTCGAATGTTTTGAATGTCTAGCAAATGTAGAGACAATACATAATATATACCATTTTTTAGGGTTAATGCCACAGTATCAGAGACATGAACAAGCCCAAAAAAACGTTCTCGCACAAAGCCATATTTGTCGACAAATCTTAAAACTATAGCCATTTGCTCCTTCATTGACTCATCACGAGCTTCATCAACAATTATGCAAAACTTTGCATCACCAATTTCTTTACGAATTGCTTTCTTCACTTTTGTTGAAAAGACATGTAAAATTTCTTTTTGTATCATTGGTGATGTGTAAGAGGCATTTTTTGAAGTTTTGACTATTACTTCAACAACTCGTTCATTATATGAAACCATCAAATCTAATATTTCAAGAAAATTGCCACGATTAGTAGAACCGACACTTTCATCTCGACCTCTAAAAGCAACACCTTGAAATGCAAACACTCGAACAACATCAATTGAGGCTTTCAACTGCAGTTGATTATTTGCAATTTGTTCAGAAGTAAAATTGTCAAATACCTTTTGTATGTGTTGAGATTGGTTCTTCAAGTCTTCATATGACTTTTTAGCAATTTTGTGAAATGAATTTGGATATTTCCCTATATGAATGAGAAAAGCACATTCTTTTCCATCTCTAACATTTTTTCCAATTCTTGAATCCATCTATAGTGAATACACGTTGCGTAGGATTTTCAGATGGTTTATTAAAGAGAAAGCATGGCAAACAAAAGGCTGCATCTTTATCAGGCGAATATTCAAGTCATGTAGGAAATAACGTAAACCACGAAGGTTGAAAGCTACGAAGATAATCCTTTGGTCCAGATTTTGGGTACTTTGAGATATTACGTTAGTACAGACTAGCTTCAATGTAAGCTCGCCGAATTTCATCCCGTTGATTGACATCATACTCCCATATTTGACGACGCAATCCAGGATCAAACTCAAATGAACTAATTAATATCAAATTCATTGACATCAACTCTTCGATATTTTTGAGGAGAATTTTCAAAAACTGGGATATCAAAAGTTGGCGATGATGCATCACCAACATTTGCTTTTGAACTTTGTGCATTTTTCTGTTAAAAAGTTCAAGTATTGTATTTGGCTTTCCCATCATCTACAAATAATTTACATAGTTACATTAGAGTCTTTAGAAAAGAAAGAAAAAAAAATGCATTAGAAAATAAATTTTTTTTAAGATATAGTATATAAAAAATGAAAGAGAAATTTGAGACTATAAAAGCAATTGTGAAAGTCTTATTCTTTATTCAAAATTCTCAATTTCTAAATTTTAATCGTTATCCCCATATCCCCCACTATAGATGAATAACATTGAAACCAAAAAACCACTAATGATTAAACTAATCCGTTGACAGTCAATAAATCAACACTTTTAAAAAATAAAAATAAACTTGACAAATGTAAAGTAACAATAGATAAATAATACTTAAAGGCATAATTATAAAAATAAAAAATTAATAAGGCCTAAGAGAGTTGGGGTTAAGAACAAAGACAACAATACAAATTACACAACAAGACAAAATTACAAACAAAAAAGCACAAAAAAATATAGGGAAAAGTCCACATACCCCTCAAACTACCACCTAATTGACAATGTCCCCCCAAACTTTCAATTGTGACAATGTCCCCCCCAAACTACCAAACAAATGACAATGTTCCCCCAAGGACGAAATACCCTTAATAAAATAAAAATAATAATTTCTTTAAAAAAATTAAAACTAAAAATTTAAAAAAAAAAAAAAAAAACATTACAATCATAAAGGGCTAGAAAAGACTAAAGCTAAAAATAAAAAATAAAAACAAAAACCAAAACAAAATTAATTAATTTTTTTTTTTAAAAAAAAAAAAACCTACAAACCAATTGGACAAAATCAAGAATAAAAAAAATTATAAACATTTTTCGTTTAAAAAAATTATAATTATTTTTAAAAAAATTATTATTATTATATATTATTATTTTCGAATTCATAAAAGGTTAGAAAACTAACAACTAAAAAAAAAAAAACTAGCAATTTTTTTTATATAAAAATAAAAAAAATAAAAAAATAAACACTTCAACCCAATTACCCAAATTCAAATTTTTAAAAAATTATAAAGATTTCGTTTTAAAAAATAAAATTTAAAAATGGGTATTTGGTTTTTTGAAAAATCTGTAAGGTTATTTTGTCTTTTTGTTGCATTGGGGGGACATTGTCATTTTGTTTGGTAGTTTGGAGGGGATATTGTCACAATTGAAAATTTGGGGGGACATTGTCAATGGGTGGTAGTTTGAGGGGGGTATGTGGACTTTTCCCCAAAATAATATTAAAAAAATTTGGTCCCATCGAGATGAGGACACTGCAGTCTGCAGTAACAATAAATAAATAAATAAATAATAAATATATATATATATGTTATATATATACTATACACATATACATATGTGTATATATTATATTGGTGCATTTCCTGATTCTCCTCGCATTGCAAGAGTGCAAGCAATATACTATATATTATATATAAAGACAAGAAAGTTGAAAGAAGCAAAAGGGAAAAGCAAACAAGCAAAAAGACAAATTTTGTTACTTTTTAGTTTTCAACATATATATACACACAGCAGCAGCAAGCCAGTAGATCCAATGATTCAGATTCTCAAACGAAGAAAGAAAGAAGCAAAAAAATAATCTTTACTCACTTCCTTGCTCCAGCTGGTAAAGACAAGAAAGTTGAAAGAAGCAAAAGGGAAAAGCAAACTAAGCAAAAAGACAAATTTTGTTACTTTTCAGTTTTCAACATATATATACACACAGCAGCAGCAAGCCAGTAGATCCAATGATTCAGATTCTCAAACGAAGCAAAAAGAAAGAAGGAAAAAAATAATCTTTACTCACTTCCTTGCTCCAGCCGGTGAAACCATGAAAAGAAGAAAATGGAACAGAAAACCAATCGGTAGGCTCCAGTCGTCCGTCACTCCAAGACTCCAAGTCTCCAAACTTCAATCTACACCCTACACTACAGTCGATCTAGCAGGCAGCAGTTACACCGAGCATAAATCCGGTGTCTTTCTTCAGATTCTTCCCTTTCATTTTTTTTTTTCTCTTTTTGGCTCTTCGATCAGTTCTTAATTTAAGTTAGATCTGAAGTTGTTTCGATGGTTTTAAGTTTTTGTTTATAATTTTTATATAATTAGGATTTTTAGGTTTTAAAGGGGAAATGCCAAAAATATTTATTGGATCTAAATTTGTATTGGGTAGGGCCCAAAATAATTTTGGGTAAGGCCAAAACATATTGGATAAGGCCAAAATTATTTTGGGTAGGGCCAAAACAATATGTGGTAGGGCCAAAATTATTTTTGATAGGGCCAATAGCTTGGAAATTTTTTTTTTTTTACTTACAAAATTTGTTTTCTACCAATTTTGGAGGGGGGGGGCATGGCCCCTACCCGCCCCCCCATCTCCGTCACTGGGAATAGGGACATAAATGATGGATGATTATTAAATTTTGATCTATATACATTTTACACAACCATATAAACATTTCATTTCATTTTTACATAATAGAGCATTCTTTAAAATATTTAATGCATTAACATTTATAAAAGTAATCAATGTCACACATTTCATGTATAAGAGTATTTTCATACTTTTCAAAATGCTAAAAAGGTCATCTAGCTTTTCTTTAGAGAAATTGCATATTATTGTAAATAAAAATGCACTGAATCAATATTTCTAAAAATTCTAGCGTAAGGGTAGCTTGCTTACCTTGATTGCTTAATTTCCTTTGAAAAGTGTCTTTGTGGCAACTAGATTTCATAACACTTTTTTTTTTTGAAATGAAGCTGCATCATCACAAAGACATACATACATACAAGTCATTATTAACTTATAACATGAGCATATTACAGCAAAGTTAATATAAAATTGTAACGAAAAATAAATAAACAATTGTGAGAGTAACATACTAGAGAAGCTGACATAAACTATATAAATAGTTTTACATCATGAGTGCTATACAACAAAAGAAAGGTTACAAAAGTGCCACACAGCACAATCGAAATACATCAATATGATAAAAAAAAATATACATACTGATGCACAAGAGCTATTTAACAAAAGTCTATACAAAATATCTTTAGGCGTACATTGCCCTCAATCGTAATACCCCAAATATGCAACCACTGAATCGTTATCAAAATCCTCAGTACTTGCATCTACAACATCATCTAAGCATTTGTAGAGTTAACCATGATTACTCATGTGAAAATATGAGTCTACAGGCTCAAAGAGTATAATCATCATTAAGTTTCACACTAAGCCAATCTTTTATTTTCTACTTAGTTTACAATAAAAGCTACATTTGATTTTCAAAATATTATTCAATAAAACATAGCGTAGCTGATGAAGTAAACATCATAGTCATGAAATCACTTTAAAACATATTCTTTAGTCATAAATATATGCATATGCTTAAAAAACGTATCAATGACACATATATATAAACGCATCTATACATAGTTTTTGTACATAGTATATTTCAGCTATACAAATATATATACTTTATGTTTACTTTTGTCACGAACAACGTACATATAAATGAATCTAAGTCAGAATCCCATAAAATCATCATATGTAAACTAATTGTGTGTATATATATATATATATATATATATATCATTAAAACATAAACGTACAATGTATACTATCACATCCATACATTCTATACATTTATCCTCATCACTCTAGAGTGTCAACTTGGGCGGCTTTCTTATGAATATCCATCGTATTACATACATACATTTACAGGAGCATCAACTTAACCATATGTGGGAGCATCCACTCAACCACACATAAGGGCATCAACCCATTCATACATAAGGCATCAACCCATCTATACATAAGGGCATCAATCCAAATATCGTCATTATTATATCATTACATCATCAAGGACTCCAACCCTCCAATGACAAATCTTGTATTGTGATGCTGGGGACATCAATCCCAATACCTTAAATTTTTTATGCATTTCCTCACATGTTCACGATCATGCTATAAAACATTTTATTTTTCTTTCATACATGTTCATGTCACATTTAACATCATTTCATACTTTATCAAATCATCACTCATAAACTAAATCTCAACATAATCAAGGCATCAAAATAACTTCATAAGCTCGTCAACATAATATAAGAGATCGGTTCGATCTTAACACAATATATCTTGCTTTTAAAGATATTTAAATTCTATTATTTCTCAACAAGTTTAGCATTTCTAAAACATTAAAGCTTTTGTAAAACCTTTAAAACATAAAGCATAAAATGTAGTATCTTTTCTTAGTGAGTAAAATATTTCGCTACATGTTTGGTGATAGACAAATGCCAACACAAATACGCAACTCAAACCACAAGAAGCTACAATGTCACATCATGTGTGAACTTTAGACATTATTCATAACTTATAATATAACTCTAAACACTCTAAAATGCTTAATATTCCATAAGCCCAAATACCCATGACAACCCATAACGTTTTAGGGTTTTATTTTGCTACCCATAACTAAAATAGCTAACCCATAGGGAATCTCTTGGGTTAACATACCAAAAATCCCAACTTAAGATACATAGAGAAGTTAGGTTTTAGGTTTATACCTTGACAACCGAAGTTTTGGTTTACAAAACTTTAACTTGTGGTGTAGGATCCTCAAACAAGTAGAAATCCTAAGAAAATAACCTAATTTAAGCACTACATTCATCAAATGTAGCTCAACATAGGAAAAGTTAGGGTTTTAGCAATTACCTTAAAATAATCAGTCAAAACAGAGCTCAAACCCCGATATTGTAATGCCGGTGTTAAATTACACTTTGGAGGCCTCAAATGATCAATACCTTAAGGTTTAGATAAAACCCTATGAGAGAGGAGAGAGGTCTAGACGTGCAAGGAAAGAAAAATGGAAGAATGGGTTGAAATTTTCGTGTTTCAACTTTTTATAGTCTAATTTTTGGTCTTCCATTCGAACTCGTAAAAGCTCTGTTTGAACTAACCTTTAAAAATCACGAAAAAATTGAATTTTGGCTTTTAATTCTCACGGTAAGTTAAAACGAGAAATAGAACAGAACTTGGAACGAGAAATAGAATAGATGGTTCTGTCAAACCTTAGTTCGAACGGAACTTAGAATTATGACTGGTCCTGTCAAACCTTAGTTTGAATAGAACTTAGAACGTGAATTAAAACAGATGGTTTATGAGCTCACTTGTACTGTACCTTTCAATGGTCAGTTCGAACTAGAAACTTTTCAGTTCGAACCAAAGGCTTAAAAACTGACTTTTTACTAAAATTTTCATGTGTTCTTTCATCTTATTAATTTTTAATTATTTTATTTTCCTAATTTAATTATAATAAATCTTTTAATTACTTTCTTAGGTGTAATAGTTTTCGAATCCTCTAACACCAAAATCTGCATAAGGTTCTATCACTAGCTAGTCTCAAGTGTAAGCTAAAATATCCTTAAACCTAATCTGGGGACAAAATGGTCATTTCTTGGCCATTGAATGTTCGTTTATCGGGCCAAACATTTGACACCAATCGTCCGGCTAGACCACCAAACATTTGGTTGTTGGGCAGAAAATGCACATTTTTAAATCAGTCAAATCTAACCCATTGTAACATGATGTTAGGCCCTATCATGCTTCCTAACACTGTCATAACCATAAACACAACGTTCAAACACATCTATCTTATCAAACCATAACAAATCCCCAACCCATTACAATTCATCCATAAATATATGCCTAAGCACAAAGATCAACTTGCATACATCCAAACAAAAGCTAATCACCACTAAGTAACCTAATATCACATGGTAATATAATTCATAATCATCTAACCATCTATCTATCAATAACTCAACAAAACCAACCCTAACATCTAAATCTACTACACCCTACGTAAATCTATGATTAATAGACTAATATAGCAAGTCATACTGGTAACAATATGCTACAATTAATATCTAAGATGAGCTTAGAGAAGATGGTTACCTCTTCTTGAGTGAAAAACCCAAAATTCACTTTCTCTCTCCTCCCCCTTCTCTCTCTTTATGAGATTTCCAAAAGCTGGGAATTAATGGAATGAGGCAGAAGGGTCGAAAAGATGCTCTAAAAACCGAACCATTATAAGGGTAGAGATGTCTCAAAAATAAGTTGTTATAATGGTTCATCAATCGTTCATGTCTAAGGTTTCATCGAACATTCGGGTATCCTCACCGATTGGTCAGTGAGATCCAAAATCTAGAAAAGTTCAAAATCGTCAGTTTAACTAGACTCCAAATGTCCAAAGTTAATATTAAAGCACTCTTAAACTTTCTTTTTTTTTGAGGTGTAACAATCGGAGAAGAGTGGTAGATGGCAGAGGGGCAGCCGGATACTGTGGAGAGGGTAATCGGAGACCACGACGAAAGTGGCCTTAGGTGGCAGTGATGGTAGCCGTAGATGGCAATGATGGTTGTCAAATGTGACAAGGATGGTTGCCAAAGGTGGCGACAGGTGGTGACTGGGCCATAGTGGGCTTGGGTCGTGTTAAAGACCACGAGCTGAGGGCCAAAGTGGACTGGGACTGAGTTGGAAACCACGAGCTTGGAAATTGGGTCTGGATCGACTTGAAGACCACAAGCCAAATTGTGGATTGGGTTGTGCACTGAGATCAAATCGAGTAACCTTAAGGTTTGATGAACGTGCATGAGCACATGAGAAGAAGCGAGGTGCATGTATTGTATGGGAAATACTCACAGGAGAATACGCTGGAACGTGGCGCGCAGTCCGTACGTACGTGTTGATGCATGAAGCATGAGAAGAAAATCATTGTACTACATGGGAGTGCGTGTAGTCCTTGAGTCAATGATAAACTTCACAAATCCATCGATGGGCTGTTTAGAGCCGGTGGCTGGCGAATCGATGTGGGTGAATGTTTTTGCAAGAAATAGATGCGGTGGCTACATGTGAGCTAGGCGCGTGAAGTAAATGTCAGCAGCTTCAAATGGCACTTAGAGGCACATGGATTATCGTAAAAACTCCATATCAATATGTCAAAGTGTAGACCTTGATTAGTGGGCTACTGCGTGAGTAGAAAAAAACTAAATGGTGTTCAGATTGAGAAACTCAAGCACAAGCGGCGAGAATATTGCGCATGGGACGCAAGTTGGCATGTGAGAAAGAATCACGTTAAAGCATGCATGGGATCGCATGCATGATCATAAAAACTCCATCAAAATGCAGATCAAATGCATGCGGTGATGGAGACTGATACAAGAGCTACATAAATATAGCTTTGATACCATGCTATAATATTAAAATAAAATTGAAATAATAACATAAGCGGAAGTGAGAGAGACCTAAATTTGAAGTGGTTTGCCATTAGACGCTACACCCACCTTTGGTAATGCTCAATAGAACTGCATTGATCTATTTATTGTGTGTTACAATATTAGTATTATGGATCGAGTATAATAGTAGATGAGTTAAGTGAGAAAAGAAAAGAAATCTTAAATGATAATAGATACAGACAAATTTGGAAAATAATCTCTTCTAGAATTAACATTTAACAACAAAGTTTTTATTTTATTTATTTTATTTTTTGATATAGTTATATATAATTGGTAATAAGACCACTACAAGAAATTTGAATTTTAGCATTAAAAGTTTAAAAGTCGTCGCGAATGACTCCTAGTGATAAAATGTCGTCGCTACTAATTAAGTCGTCGCCGTTGCTACGTGATAAACAACTTTGATGCCGGCACTCATATTTTCTTATAAATGATGACTTTTATCGTTAATTGCAAATAACGTTAGAGTACGTTGCAAAAAAAATATATATATATATATATATAAGAACATTAATCGAAAACAAGCGTGAACCCAGGTGATCAAAAAAGAACCGATGGTTCAACCATTTCAAGAAAGGCTTTCGTCTATACAGGGTAAATATATAATATATTAATGAAATCCAAACCTGCAATAAGTTAATTTGAAGTATTCTTCCACAAACGTACACCGATGGATCGTTTGGTAAAATGCAAGACTAATCCAGCTAATACCTACAGACATAAAGCTCGGAAAAAACTTTGAAATTGACGTTTAATTTACGCACATACATAAATCTTGATCATGATCTCCACAATCGCATAAAACAAGAGAGTTATTAGGCGTCGTGCGATACAAGCTTTGCAAGGGGACCAACTGCGAGCGAATTAATATACGTGCATGGCTCGGTCTTTGGAGAATCCCAGCGCTTATCATTGAATTTGTCGTATCGGTCAGGTCCGCCAACAATGGCGCCTGTGAGCTCATTAGGGTTTGGTCCGTTTTTATTGAACCAGTTTACGAAGCTTATGGCACAGCTCACGGTTTCTGCTTGTGACAACTTGGGGACAGAAGCGCCTCTGTGGTGTGCTTGTGTGGGTGGAGTTTTTCCAAATCCAACCATGTATGACCTTTTTTCAGGGTTGCTCCCCAGTAAGTAATCCATCTGCCATATTTACTCGCATCATTAGTACGTAATCAATTTGTATACAGTTAATTTGTTGATTAATGAGAAAAACAACAAAACAGAGTTGGATAGAAATTTCTTATAAATTAAATTGTATAATTAAGAAGCAGCTCCTATAATTTAGCTTCTAAAAAAGTGACATTTTTTTAATAACATGTGTTTTTTTTTTTTTTTAATAACATTAATAAAAAGGTATGTGAGAAATTGGCTTGATGTAAGTCTCTTGCTCTGGTGCCTCGTGAACCACCAGATCTATCTTTAGCTCAAGCAAAAGCTGGAGCTTTATTTGACCCGTATGGAAAAAATGCTTTGTACAGTGTCCCAAAAATATAGTCGGGAAGCCCATATACACCTGTTATCAAAAAAAAAAACCACACAATACCTGTTGCTTAGCGAAAGCCTGGAGGCGGGCTGAGTCGAATTGTTGGGTTCCGCAGGAGACTTTTTGGTTGTGTTTGGCAAGCACATCACTGTAGATGCTAAACAACATAGCTGTTCCCGTAACGTATTGAGTGTTGGCCCCATCTCTCAGGTGAATCAAACCACCTGAAAAATCATATATATATGTATATAGTCATTATTTTCATTGCCATGGAGTCCAAGAGAGAGAGAGAGAGAGAGAGAGAGTAATTATAGAGTACCTGGAGAGATGTAAATTTGGTGATAGGGGCTATCAGGAAGGACCGAACATACGAAACTGTCAGCTTGTTTCTTGAAGGTGTCGAAGCTCTTCTCTCCTTCAAAAAACATCTGCAAAATTTTACATACGAGGAGCAAGCAATATGTTTGTTAGTTGCGAAAAGGAGAATTATTTTGAGAAAGAGATGAAGATTTGAAGAGACCTCTGAGAGAAGGATTTGGGCTCCAGCATATTTGAGGTCCCAACTAAACTCAGCTACAACAGCACTGATAGACTCTTCTTGTATGTACTTCAAATACATAGGGCTCCTCGTGGCAGAGTATAACCAAGTCGACGCCCATAACAGCTCATCCTGCATTTTGATTTTAAGTTAAGCCAACATTATTTAATTAATTCAAATGGTCTAACTTCTCGGTGAATGCCCAAAATGCAGGCTTGTTTAATCATCTATTTGGGTTTGTAATTTCAAAACGTATAATTTTAAAAAATATTGTTAAATATTTGATAAAATTAAAATTAACTTTTATAATTACAATTTAGCCTAAAATATGCACACCGTTTTTTGCTGTTTGAAAACATAAATTTTTTTACATTTTAAAAATTACTACTTTTAAAAAACTGCACACTCAATCAATATATTTTCTGCTATTTGATTTTATCTAATTTTCTTGACAAATCTAAATTGGTTTTACTTAAGTTGTAACGAATAAAGGGAAAAGAAAATACATTTCAACGAAGAGGGAGAGAGAGAGTGTATTTACATTATAGCCTGAGTAAGAGCAATAGAAGGGACATTCTCCGTCAAAACTTCCCCGGTGTGATTTGGCGAATTTAAAAAGCTGAAAAAAAATAAAAAATTATCAGCATCTTTTCCTCTAAAAACAAAATATTCCTAAGAAAATGAAGGCAGAACAAAATTCAAATACCAATTTGGCTTTGTTGAGGAGACGACGAGAATACGGATGATCTATGCCTCTAAACACAATCGAAGAAGCAGCCATTGCTGCAGAGGTTTCAGCCGCAATCTCAGTTCCGGGCGTGTTCTCATCAATCTTCAGGACCGTCCGTGGCGTTTGCATGTTTTCCGGCCGCATCCAGCATTGATGATCTTGCACAGGGTCTCCCACCTTCACGATCAACAAGCAAACAAACAAGCATAATGACTATTACATTCTTTTCTTTGTGATTATCACATGCATAATGAAGATAAATCAAATACAAAATGATATGTTGTTTAAGCAAGCGACCCTCACCTGCACATATAATCGTTGACGTCGGGAAGTGGCTTTAAGAAAATAATCGGTGCCCCAACGAATGGCTGAGTGGACATTTTCCAACTCTCCGGCCGCTTCTAGCTCCGACTTGTAAAACAGAGCAGCCCATGACAGAGTTGTAACGGTGAAGGCCATGGGAAGCCCATATTTCACATTGTCGCCGGCATCATAATATCCCCCGACAAGGTCCACCTGCGCCATAAAAACCCAATTACTTTAAAAAGCTCATAAGAAAAACGGAGGAAAAAAATTGATGAAGAAAGGAAGAGAGAGGCACATTGGCAAGTTTCCCATCTTCAAGAGCCGAGTCCCCTCTCCAAGCAAGCCTGTTACTTGCGGGGAGCTTCCCTGATCTCTGTGCCTCTAGGAAAACAATGGATTTGGTGAGTGCATCCTTGTAATCAAATTGACCGTTAACGGCAACCAAAAATCCTTCAAACAGAGCGAGCCAAGCCACGGCAATGGCGGCCAATTCTCTTGCGTATGCACCCATGAACCCAAAATCCAATTTTCAGACACAAAAAAAACAATGAAGAGAGAAACAACTAGAGACAGAACATTATGTGTTAGGGAGAATGGGAGGTTTGGAGCTCTAATGGCCTCAAGTTAAAACAAGTAAATAGGCAGTTGCGTTTTCTGTTGGGAGGTTTGACTGTTTTCTGAAACAGAATATATATATAATAAGAGGTTGATGGGCTCTGTTTTAGGTTTGTGATGGCGGGAAAGTTTCAGTCAAAACTATTTTGATGGACAGCAAAAAGTGGGTTCTGGGGTTGGATCCGAATAAATTAAGGTGTTCATTAACCATTTTCAGCTACCCATGTCATCCTTTTCTATACTTAACTTTATGGTCCTCATTCATCTCTCAAAAAAAAAAAAATCAAACCTTTTTTTTTTGGTTAATTACAGTTATACCCCCAATCAACTACAACCCTCCAATTAACTTTAGGATTTTATGAATAAAATTAAGAGATGTCTTGCTCTTTCCATCTATGTTCCTTATATAGCTGAAAACTTGACTAAAATACAATCAAAATGTAGTAAAAGGAGATTCTTTTTTGCAGGAGATAATTGCATATTCCTTACATGAACAATAATTGATTTTGAATATTCCTGACTGCTGATTCTTCTTGCTGAATATAATTGCATATTTCTGACTTGAACAATAACTTGATTGCATGTTTTTGACATGAACCGAACATTCTTCTTACTAGATATATGATTGCATATTCTTGGATGATTCTTGATAATTCTGGGTCTCAAGGAATATGAGCAGATTCCTTGATTATTGTCTGAAAAGTAGATTTTGCAAGAGATTTCATAATTGCGATTCTTTTGTAAAGTAAATTTCTTGATAATTGTCAATTGGGAAATGCTACATTTTTTTTTCTTATTCTTCTTTCATCTTTTTATTTTTCAAAATTACTATTGAATTTGTGGTCTTTATGTGTAGACAGTAAAATGATATCGATAGATGCTGTACTATTTTCCTTGTCAATTTCATAATTGCAACTGTTCTGAAAAGTAAAACCCTTATATAATTGGTAATTCCATAATTTCTGGGAGCCATAATGCAATGATAATCTTGTAAAAAGAGTCATAGTTGCATATCAGTATCGATCTTCGTAGGGATCCTGCGAGTCTTGAAATAATTTGCTGGAGGAGAATGTTGAGGACATATTTGTATCTTCATCTGATAATTTTGAAACGGCTTTGAGTAATTGTCTTTCATATATTTTTGTTTGGACATTGCTGAGGCTAATTGAGCTTGAATATATATGACTTCTTTTGCCTGAGAAATTGAGACTATTTTTTGGGAGTACATTCCAATTCTACTACTTTTGAATAATGTGATCATAATTGTATTGATTCCACCACTTAATTTGTACTTGTCTTGCTAAAACATAATATTTTAAAACATTGTCGCTATTGATGATGTAATCCCAGCACATAATCCAAAGTAATTTATAGTTTAAATAGAAAGATAATAATTTTGAAAAAAGACGAAAGAGAGGCTGAGTAATTCATGTTTGGAAAAGATTTCAAAACTAGAGGTGAGAGATGGAGGGAGGATTTCCGCTTCGAAAGTATTCCACCATTGATGGAACCATGTGAGAGGCTGAGTAATTTAAATGCATTTTATTTTTTTATTTTTTTATTTTTTATTCAAACAAGGGACAAAGAAAAAAGGGAACTACAATGGATCGGATCTTTGCATTTAAATTACTTTCATTTTACTTTAACCAATTTATAAAGAGTCACATTTTTCTTCAAAATTATAGTTTTTAACTGATTATACGTACAATTAAAACTATTGAGGAAAAATTATCCCAATTATTCTCTAAAGAATTAATGGAAAATCATAGACAAAAGTACTCATTTTCACCCTAAACTCTATTCAACAAACGGGCTTACCAACACAAGAGACCTTGATTCACCTAAGGTAGTAAGAACAACGGTCTCTAATTAATGAAAGAACAATAAATATAATCCTAAGCAAAACAAATAATATAATTTTGGTAGGATAATTCAAGAAATCTTAGGCCTCCTTATTTTATTAGTTCTAGGAACCCTAAGACTCTGAACAAAAACGCAAACATTTGATAAATTAACTCCATCAATAATTTTATTAACTTCATGCTGTCTTTAAATAGATCCTTAAACCTAAATTACAATGAGATAATAAGATAAGATAAATGATAACTAGCTAATGATAAACCTAAATTTACAATAAAACTAATTAACCTTAATCCTAATTGATAACTAATAATCCTTATTAAATAAAACACTTTAGTAATCGATGCAGTCAGTGGGCTTAAAAGAAAGCATCATATTTTCCATATCATACCAGATCAAGAAATTTGATTTAGCAAAGTTTCGATATACTCCAAATCTATCAACACCACTGTAAGAAACATGAACTACGGAGCAAAAAATCTCATCCTGAATCGAGAAACATGTTTCCCCTAAAAACCGTACCTCAATAAGAGTCATAGAGCAAATATTTATTTCCAACAAAAATTCATTTTTAGTGTGACAAAATACCAATCACAAATGATCACAATAGAATAACTATCCAATTTGGTCTACAAATGACAAATGATCACAATAGAATTAGATTTTTTTTTAAAAAAAAAAAAATTAATAGAATTAGATTCTGATATCAGGCAAACAAGGAAATCATTTTGAATATTTCTAACACCATGATTGCTTACACACCAAGAGTGCGTTTAGCATTACAATTTCAAAAAAGAAGAAGCGATTTTTAACCAAATCGCAGAAAATAGATGGCTTGAAATTACGTTTTTAAAAAATTACAATTTGAAAAAAAAGACCTGGTGGCAATCATTATGATAAGAATGCAAAATGTCATATTTTTCTCTCTTAATGTTTAGTCTTTTATATTTATTTGGTTCCTAAATGTACTCATTATTCTTTTATTTTGATTTAGGATACAATTGGAGGCATTAAATGCAAAACAAAGCTAATTGGGCGATTCTGGACAGTTTCAACATCACTTCGTAATCTGGGCATAACTCTCTCATCCGAGCTCCAATTGAGATGATTCAAGATGCTATGGAACACCAAGAAATAGATCTACAACTTTCATGTTTTGCATTTTGAGAGATAATGGCTGAATCAAGGTCGAAATCGGGCTGGAAGTTGCAGCACCTGCACTGTTGATGTTCTAGAACATTCCTTAGCATGCAATTCTAATATGCAGAAACCAGCAGATTTGGTGCACGAAAATTACAGCTGGAAACACCACTTTCCTAGTTATATTAGGACTCTATTTTATTTCTAATATTTTCCTTAATTAATCAGATTTGGATATTGTTAATTTAGGATAATAGTTAGAATATCTTTAGGAGATCTTGTAGGCTTCTAATTAGGAGTATAAACGTGTATAAAGGAGAGGGGAATCAGAAAAACTAAAAAAACTCTTTTTCTCCTCTCTTCTCTTTCTCATCCTTTGAGTTTTCATTAGGCTCTGCGTAGCTAACTTTTATCATTGGTTGAAGGAAACGGAAGCCTCGGAATCAATAAACTGTGAGATCTAAATATTTTAGTGTTCAATTTATGCTTTGAGTATCGGATTTCTTCTGTGCCTATTTTCATGATTGTCTCGTTTAATTACTAGGAGATCTACTAGTTTATTATTCGTTGCAATCTGTTGCTAGATTAGATATCAAATCCGTAATTGTTTGATCCCTCAAATTGCGAAGCAACTCAGATTTAATGATTTGCTGCGTCAGAAATTATTAGATCTGAGGAAGAACGTTCGATTAAATTAAATGCAACCGCTTGTGCTTGTGTTGTTTAACTTCATCGATCTCTCTAATTCTTAAGGTGGCTACTAAATTAAACCTTTAGCGCTTGTCTTGGGTTGTGTTAGTAGTTAAGGTTAATTAGATCGCTTGTTTTCTAATTAACTACGACTAAGGAGAGATAGGGAAATAGTTCCAACGGTGAATATTCAAAGTATGAATTAACATATGCTTGCATCGATGATCAGTTGTAAAATTCCGATGGTGGATGTTGACTTCGACCAAGGTTTGTTCTCTTGATTGATTTTGATACTTTAAATTGAATTGTTCTTTAGTTCTTCTTAAAATTGTTTTCGTTATACTCAAAACCCCCCATTCTTGTTCACATAGCATAAAACTAGACTGAATACTCTCCGTGGGAACGATCCTTACTTGCACTACTACAGGTATTTTTAGGAGTATTAGTTTTATTTTTGGTTGCCTGCGACAGCACACCACATTAGCTTCACTGATTTTCACAAAATTTCTCTCCCCAAATACCACTATTACACAAACATCAGGCACTACAAATATTTTTAATGACTTAGATTTGACGTATTTGAATTCTTTATGTTAGATTAATCTGCATATTCTTGTCTAGATTTAATTGTATAATTGGTAAAGTGGAAGTTTTCTGTAATTAGTGCACTTTTTTTCATAAAAATGAGGGGAAGCCACGCTGCACTCTAAAATAGACCTTATGAAGGCTTACGATTCAATCAGTTGGGATTTTCTCCTTCATTGTTTGCACTGTTTTGGGTTCCCGGTGATATTTATTGGTTGGATCAAGGAGTGTATTACATCTCCTAGATTCTCTCTTTGTCTCAATGGTACACTAGTTGGTTTTTTGAAGGGAAGAAAGGGTTGAGGCAAGGGGATCCTGTCTCCCCTTACTTGTTTGTCTTAGCTATGGAATTATTTTCCAAAATTATGGCTGATCACACTAGTGGAAATTCTAGCTTCAGCTCTCATCACAAATGCTCCTAGTTGAAGTTTACTCACCTTTGTTTTGCGGATGACCTTCTCATTTTCTCTGAGGCCAATCTTCCCTCTATCAAGGTGATAAAAGAAGTTTTGCTTGAATTTGAAGAATTCTCTGGCCTGAAGTCTAACCCCTCAAAAAGCTCCTTTTTCTGTTCTGGAATTTCAGATAGAATGAAGGGTCTTTTGCTAGAGGAGCTGCAGATGCAAGAAAGTTCCTTCCATGTTCGATATTTAGGAGTTCCTCTCATCACTACTAAACTATCATCGGCTAATTGTCTTGTGTTGTTAACCAAGATAACTAGCCGCATTGAGTCTTAGCTCTCTAAGCATATGTCCTATGCGGGGAGACTGCAACTTATTTCTTCCATTCTATATAGTTTGCAGATTTTTTGGACTGGGATTTTCATCCTTCCAAAGAAAATTCTTAAAGCTATTGAGCAGAAGTTTAATAAATTCTTATGGAATGGAAAGGATGATTGTTCTGCCAAGGCAAAAGTGGCCTGGTCTGAGGTTTGCTTCCCAAAGAAAGAGGGGGGGTTTGGGCTTGAAGAGTTTGGAGACTTGGAACATTTCCTCTATGCTGAGGCATGTATAGAGTCTTTTTGCTAGATCAGGCTCTTTATGGGTTGCTTGGGTCCATGAATACTTGTTAAAAGGGAGGAGCTTTTGGAGTATTAGCACCCCTCAAAATTGTTCTTGGACATGGAGGAAAATACTTAAGCTTAGACATCTTGCAAAGGACTTTATTAAGTTTGAAGTAGGAGATGGTCAGCACATTCATTTGTGGTTGGATAATTGGCATCCATCTGGGATTCTTTTGGAGAAGTATGTTTTCAAGTTGTATATGATGCTCAAAGCAATAAGGAAGCTCGTCTCTCTTCTGTTCTCGTCAATGGTAGCTGGAATTGGAGGCCTGCGAGGTCTGATGCACTAGTGGATATTCAAAGTCGTCTTCTAAACATTGTCTTTAGTGTTTCTGATAAACCTACTTGGACTGCTTCAAAGAAAGGATCATATGTGAGCTCTGAGACATGGGAAACCCTTCGAAGCAGACATCTTGTGGTGGAATGGTGGCCCCTTGTATGGTTTGCTTATGCAATTCTTAAGCAAGCTTTTATTTTTTGGCTAGTCATGCGTGATAGCCTTACCACTGGTGAAAGACTAGCCAAATGGGATTTAGTGGTGTTGTTGATTACTAGTTCTGCAGGAATGGGATAGAGACTCGAAACCACCTCTTCTTTGAATGCAGCTTTAGTTCTCGCATTTGGAGAGCTAGGATGACTCGGTGCAATGTTGATGAATCTCCCCTCCTTTGGGAGGATATCCTGCTTTTGGGTTGTAACCATTGGAAGCACAAAACTTTGTTTGCTACCCTTTGCAGACTGGTCTTGAGTTCCACATTCTATAATTTGCGGAGGGCCAGAAATGAAATCAAGCATCATGGACAACCAAAAACAGAGGGGCACATTTTGAAATCTATCTTTTGGGAAATTCGATCCAGGATTTTGGGGAGTGAAAAATTCAAATCAAATAGAGAAAATTTCCTTCTCTGTCATTCTTGGAACCTCCCTGTAAAGCTTCTTGTTTAAGTCTTGTTTGGTTTTGTAGTTTCTGTGCTAAAGGGGTTTCGGGTCCTCTATTTTTTTGTGGTCTTGGTAGGCTGTTTCCAAGGCCGGGGAAGTTGGTTCGTTTCTCAGCTTTTTGCTGATGCTTGTAACCTTTGTTTTGTTGAATGATACTTGCTTATTCATCAAAAAAAAAAAAAAAGTGATGCACTTTTAATGGTGTACTAACACAAGTTTTTTCTCTTATTGCCTTACGTAGTTATTGCATGTGTGGTTCAGCTATTTAATTTCTTTGTACTTTTATACATGATCAATAACTTGTGTATGAGATTCAGCTGATTTAGTTAATTTGTTTCCATTTGTAGAGACTGAAATCTCCTTTCAAATATATTGGAGGATTCGAAGATGGTCTCTCTCCTGTAGAATCATGATCTCTAGCTATTCTATTCAAACAACAGTTGACTACTTGTGTAGAGGAGATTTTTGGCTTTGCAGGAATGTGTTATGTAATTGTACGTGGAGAAATTTGATAAAAAAAATATTCTCATCAACATATGAAGTTTAGTGTCTTGAAGGCTTAATTTTTACATTATATGATTGATCTTATTTGGCTTTGCTTTTTCGGTTATGATTATGAGAATCCATCTTCACTAGTTGTGAGTTACAATATCTCGTATGTTTTTTTGTGTGATTATTTATAAGGCTCCCAAAGCTACAAGAGTAGATGCTGAAAAATCATCTAGATTACCTGAAAGTGTTCCTCAGCAACTACCTAGTAGCCAGTGGAACAATATCATCAAATATTTGGATTCACTTATGATCGAGTGGATTACGTGGTAGTCAAATATGTGAAATTTGGTCTAGCAAAACTAGAGAAGTGGATAGTTGGTGCAAAAGATGAGGTAAATAGAATCTTTACTTGGTACATTAATTGTTACAGTGGTTGAATTTTATGCTTTCAGTTCCTAAATCTTTTGCTAAATTGTAGCATTTTGGGTTTTCTAGTATAAGCCATGGCTGTTTTTTGTTGAGATTTTTAGAGCTTTCACCTATATATAGTATCTATACTTAAATGAATTACTGCAAATATTTAGGTAATATCTTTGAAAGAGATAAGACAGGATCTTTGTCCGGTAATATCTCACATATTGATCATCTAAGTTTTTTTTTTTTAACTATTATTTTTTATTTTTTTATTTAATCTTCTCTATTGACTTGAAAACCATTTGGGGTTACAAATTATGTTATTAATATTGTGACCTAAGCCCAGTCCAATATTGTGATCCTCGGGTAAGCATTAACGGTTAGTCAAATCTATCAAATAAGTAAATAATCTTCATCAGCCTCAAAGTTGCCAGAATTATTGTTTAAGCCTTCTTTTCTAGTCTTTTTTTTTTATTATTATTATAATAAGGGCATCCTTATCAAACTCTCCATTTTAAAAGTTTCTCTAAATTTTAGAGAAATTTCTCAAATACCCTCCTACATCAAACTTTATCCTTTCTCCAAATTAACACATGTCAGAATCTCTCTCCAAATTTAATCCCCCAAATTTTTAAGCTATTCGTTTTTTATTATTTTTTTCTCTTCTCCCGCCTTTTCACTTTCCTCCCTTCGAGTCAACATTTTCATTTTCCCTTTTCTATCAGTTTCTCTCTCACTCTTTCTATTTCATGACAGAACATTGCAGTAGTCTAGGTTTCGTATAAGAACATTCGCTCATAGCAGGAGAAGAGAAACGTTCGCTCCACCACACCTTCGAAAAGAAACGTTCGAGCTCCGCCTGCTTCGGTACTACTCTCTCTCTCTCTGCCTCTGCTATAAAATACACAGGCCATTAACAGGTTCAATTTTTTTGTCTGCTGCGATGTAGTCTTGTTCTTTTTGTTTCTTGGTCAATTGTTTATTTTCATATGGGTATTATTTGTCTGCTGAGATGTAATCTTGTTCTTTTTGTTTATTGTTTAATTGTTTATTTTCATATGTTAATGATTCATTTTTTTTCTAGAAGTTATAATTATTATGTTTTTGCTGTTTCATTTTACCTTTGTTCATTGTTTTGGTCTTTTTGATTTTGCTTTTTTTACTCCACTGGTACTATAGATTGCTTTCATTAATTTTGAGCTTAATCTATTTGTTTTGGTTTCTGAAAGCTACTCTTTATGGTTGTTTCTTGTTATATTTGCAAATTTTTATAGTCAAATGTGTTATTATTGTTATACATTTAATCATTGGTATGATTTGTTGGGTACATATATAGAGCTATGAACATCACAAATCGTTGGCTCTGGGGAATTGGGGAAGTGGGTTTTGAGTTGGGTTGTTGGTGTTGTTGCCATGATGCAGGACAAGGGGAGCCTATTGGGTTGTTTGTGTTAAGTTAGAAATAATCTGAACTTCCTATTGAATTGTTTGTGTTTGGATTCAAAGAGTTTAAAACTCTCTAAAAGTGTTTGTTGGAAAATATATTGATTTTAATGTGTTTGATTTACTAATCCAAAAGGAGAGGGGTCTGATTTAATTTGTTAGATCAATTTCCTTTTTTGATCTGTGATTTGCCTTGTTTTACAAATGAGAAAATTGGGTTGCTGGGAGTGTTGATGATCTACACTAATTGATGGCATTCAAAGGGATTTGGGTAATGGGGAATGACAGCAGGTGATATGTCTATTTATCAAACAGTTGAGCTAGGTAATTTTCTGGCGTTCTACTTTTGATTTGAACACTGTTATTTGCCTCGGATGCCCGGTTGGTATTGTTTCTTTTTGTCGATTTAGATGTTGTCTTTGTTGAGTAGTTTGCATTTGAGAAGTCTTAAACTCAAGTTCTAAATTCAAATTTACTGAGTTAAATTATGTTAGTCATGTCTCAAATTGTTGTGCTTAATATCACACAAAAAACATTATCACAGTTTTCATTTTTCCCATAAACCAAAAATGTGAGAATCTTATTCAGAGAGCATTTTCTATCTATAAGTTGCAGCTTAAAGAAAAAATCTATGGATAGTGTGTTCTGTCTTTGTATTCCTTCTTCGAGAAGAAGATATAATACTTTATCTTTTCATTGTGAATGGAAGAGATTCAACATTATACTGTTTTACATATTGCAAATTATATTGCTGCATGTTTCTAACCAATAACACAATTTCATTTTTCAAATGACTTTGCTATATTGGTGTTGTATTTGTATAAATATTGATTGATTCAGGCTTACACTTTGTTTTAGTGATGGATTCACAAACTCCCTAATGTGGTTATAACACCAATCTCATAAACGAAGATGATCTTGAACCTACTGTTGAGGTTGAGATTGAACCCCAAGTTGAGGTTGAGGTTGAACCTACTGTTCAAAAATCGTGCCGGGGTAGCAACTTCACCGTGGCCGATGACAATATGCTTGTGGAGGCGTGGCTTTATGTTACCATGGATGTCGTTCAAGGAAATCAACAAAAACACAAGGTTTATTGGAAAAGAGTTTTTGACTATTTTCATGAGCACTAGACTTTTGGGTCCAATGGTAATCAAACATCTCTAATGAATCGGTGGTCAATGATTCAACTTGCTGTAATTAAGTTTTGTGCTTTCTTAGCACAAGTTGAAAAGAGGCAACAAAGTGGTTTAACTAAGCAAGACAAGGTATGTTCAGATTATGACTTTTCGTCAAATCCTTTGAACCATGTTTTATTTATTCCAGAAGATTCTAATTATGTTGTATTTGCTAATATTTTAGATTGGCCAAGCAAGACTCTTGTATTTAGAAGTTCAAAAATCTCCCTTTCACTTTGAACATGCTTGGCTTATGTTGAGGTTTCATCCAAAATGGGTCACTTTTATGGACAATGTAAAACTAAAGAAAAAACCAATTGTGATAAATCTAGGGGATGATGAGGCATCTTCTGGAGCTTTGCAAGACTTGGAGCGACCAATAGGCCAGAAAGCCAAAAAGGATAAACGAAAGAGCAAAGACAAAACAAATCTAAGTGTTGGTGTTATACTAAATGACATGAATGAAGATAAGAAAATAAGAAGATGAAAATGAAAACGTTTGAGGAAGCATGTGAACAAGACAAAGAGACGTTCACTCTTCAGAAAGAGAAAGTGCACCTTAAGCAAGATGAATTATGCCTTAGAGAAAGAACACTCCGATTGAAAGAAGAGAGAGCCATTCAAGAATTGATGTTGATGGATATAAGTCAATTAGATGAAGATGGGCAAGAATATGCTTGCCGACGCAAAAAGGCAATCCTTGAAGGTCGGATTGGCACTCTTTGTTTGTTAGTCGTTTTACTTTTTGAACGGTACTCCTTGTAGCCACTTGAAGGCCTAATCAGATTTGTCAAATTATGTGGATGTAATTTTTGTTAGATTATGTGGATTTAATTTTGGTTAAATTATGTGGATTGGTTTTGCATTGATTTTTTTTTTTTTGCTTAATTGGTTTGTACCTACATAGAGAAAGAGCTTTTACTGATTGAGGATCCTCTACTGCATAGATTGAGCAAAGTTGAATGCCTTTACTGATATTGCAAGATCTTCTCTTGTTGAATTGGTTGATACGATTGCTACTTTCCTTTGAAAAATTTATCTCCTTTGCAGTCATTGACCTGTTTACAGAATCTACAATACCATTTTCAACAACTGTAGCATATACTTGGTTAATAGAGATATTGGGTATATGTTAACACATAATTGATTGTTCTTTTCAGTAAAAGAGAAGGTCACTTTTATATATTATATATTATTATTATTATTATTATTATTTGGTTTGAGTTCAAATTATTCTTGAATGCATGGCATGCATGATAAACTAGTGGCTTCCCCGATTAAGGTTGAATGCATGTTATGACGAGCTAGACATATTGGACAGAAAATAAACCATAAATACATAAAACCCATTAAAAGAGCTCTACATCCACGCACCAAACGTTCTACATGACAAATACAAATAAACCATATTGGATTAACAGACCCATTCAAAAACAAGCAAGCCATGATTAAAAAGACAACTACAAAAAAGATCCAAACGGATCAACTGAACACTCATCCGTAGTTCCTATGCCTCGTTGTGTTGTTGCCATAAGTGTTCGACAAGGTCCAACTGAAGTTGAGAATAAGTTCTCCTATCTCTAATACAACGATGGCGTCAAATGAACTCACTAAACTCATTTGTAGCCTTGGGTGTCACTAGTTCAGGTGGTTCATTGAGTTGTTCATATTCAAAGTCTTCTGCTCTATTGTTAGTCCGCTCATCTTCAACGATCATATTATGTAGAATAACGCATGTCATCATAATGTCTTTGAGCATTTTAAGTTCCCAAAATCGTGCAGGTTTACATATTATTGCAAATTGTGCTTGAAGTATTCCAAATGCCCGCTCCACATCTTTTCTTGCTGACTCTTAGGCTACAGCAAAGTGTTTTCTCCTATTCCATTGTGGAGATGAAATTATTTTCACAAATGTTGCCCACTGTGGATATATGCCATCAGTGAGGTAATATCCCATATTATAGTTATGACCATTAACGGTGTAGTTGACATGAGGAACACGCCCTTGAGTGTGGTCAGAAAATATAAATGACTTTTCTAGCACGTTTATATCATTATGAGACCCAAGTAAACCAAAACAAATATGTCATATCCAAAGATCATATGAAGCCACTGCTTTTAAAATAATAGTTAGTTCGTGAATATGACCAGAATACATACCTTGCCACGAAGCAGGAAAGTTCTTCCATTTCCAGTGCATGCAATTAATGCTCCCCAACATGCCTGAAAATTCACTGCTTTCGCCTTCCGCTAGCAATCTAGCGATGTCTTTGTTGTTGGGTGACCGTAAGTATTTTTAAAAAAAAAAAACAGAAATCACTGCTTGAACAAACCTTTTAAGACTGTCTATTAAGGTGGCTTCTCCAATCTTCAAGTATTCGTCCATAAAATCAGCTATAACACCATATGCAAACATTCTAAGTGTGGCAGTAATCTTCTGAAGGGAAGAAAAACTGAGTCTTTTGGAGCCATCTCTTTTTTGAACAAAGGATCGTGAGCTTCGACTGCATATTGAATACGACGAAAAAGAACACGACTCATTCGAAATCTTCTTTGAAAATATTTGTGAGGATATATTGGTGGTTCAGCAAAATAGTCGCGAAAAAGATCAAGCCTGACTTGCAAGCGATCACATCGGATGAACATGCAACGTTTTTTAGAACGACCATGTGATGTTGAGATTTTCTCTTCCATAGCAAGTTTTGTAACTATCTCCAACTCTTTGTTAGAGTCTGAATCAATAAGAAGCATTTTGTAAAAAGAAGAACGAGCCATAAAGACAAAACAAAAATTTTTAGTGAAGGTTCTTTGGATGAACTCTCTAGACAACTTCACGTATATGAGAAACGGAAGACCTAATGCCACCACCAGAGCTTATGCTTTCTTAGCAAACTGCACAAAGAATATGAGAAACATGCTAGTTAGTTTAGTTTAGTTTTTTTAAAAAAAAAAAAAAATTGTGAGCCATAAAATAGGAAAAGTCCGGTTGGTTTACTCTTTATTCTTAAATCAAGCATCATTAGATAGATTTCAGAAACAATGATACAAACTCTGCCTATGAATGAACATCATCCTAACTATTTTCTGTTCAACAATGTCAAACCTTCAAAAAGCTTAAGTAACTAAGAAATTTAGTTTTTGAAAATGATATAATTTCATTCTACATGAAATCTAAGGTTATCTTTCACCGTATAATATTTATGTTCAAATTAAAATTCCACAAGGCTGCACATACTTCATTTTTTAATCCCTTTCATTTGAAAATGTGCTATAAGATGTGAAAACCCACATATGTAAATAGAAGAAGAATAATAGAAATTACAAACTTGTAAAATAAAGGGTTTGCCTACCAGTACATGACAAAAGTGGATAGCAACTATGGGCACACAAGCCAATCCGGCAAAGAGAATACAAAATCTCAGATTTTGTAACTAAAGGTGCAGGTCCATGTGAAATAAAAATAATCTCAAATTTCGTAACCAGAAGTGCAGGTCCATGTGAAACAGAAATAAAGACAGCAGATGTCTTTATTCAACCATAAAGACAGCAGATGTCTTTATTCAACCAGATTTTTACTTTTGCATTCAATTGATTACGATAATTAATGTCATTTGGGTGTTGGTTCTTTGTAAATAATTACGGTAATGCATTCAATTGCCTGCATTCAAAATTTGCATTCAATTGTTGAGTCTCGTTTTTGGTTGAAAGAGAAATAAATACAGAACAACCTACTTTATTAAGTCAATTCTTAATAAAGATAGTTGGAGATACGGTAATTAATTTTGAGATTACATTTCTGTAGAACATTCATTGTTCTTGCAATAAAAAATATTGGGTAAATTAAATATTCTTGCAGCAGCGCATTATGCAGAACACAAATAGAAGAGCATAACATGCTTCGGTTCTTGCCTTTTAATGACAGTTAAGTAGTTGTTGGAAGTGGTTACTCAAAACCAATAAAAAATATTATTAAGTTAAAGTAAAGAAATATTTAGAGAGATTGATGTTTGGAGTTTTTTAAAAGTGATGGTTAAAATAACAAAAGTAGAATTTTGAGCTAAAATTTGGTTAAATTTTAGAGAGCTCACTAAGAATGCTTTAAGCATTCATTTTAACATGATGTTTTGCTATAGGACACACCAACGTGATTAAACAACAATCACGCCAATGACTTGGCACATGCCACATTGGCTTTTTTAAAAAAGAAAAAAAAAATTGAAACACCTCACTCTTCATCAAAACCCTTCTCCCAAGTGATACAGTTCATTTCCCCCCAAATTTTTTCCCAAACCCAAAAATCTCCCACCCACCATGCGTCCTTTCTCCTCAGCGTCCGTCTGCCATCTTCACCACCGCCAACGACCACCTCCACAACCGTCCATCAGCTCTTGCTCAAATCCATGCCCCCACGAGAGGTAGCTCATTAAAATCCTTCTCCCGAGCCATATGATGGTGGTGGTGGTGGCGGCATGGACGGTGGTTGGCTGGGCTGCAAGGGGCAAGAAGGCCACGGCTCGCAAGGAGGTGGCTGAGGGGGTGATGTCTGCTCACTAGCCATAGGGAGGCACAGCATCATAATCAATAGCAAGAGTAGACAAAAGCGAGAAGACAACATCGATAAGTAGTTTTGATTAATGTGTTGTGACTTGTAAAATCTTATGATCCCCAAATTTTTTAATTATACTCCTTTGAGCACATTACGAAGGTTGAAGGCAATTTCCAAACATGCTAAACGTGGAGTTTGATAATGTAGAAGTAAAATGACCATGTAACGTTTAGACTCTTTCTCTAAAAATAGAGTTATGTATATCATCAAATTATAAATGAAAGACGTAGCTAAGAAAAGACTTTCAACATCTCCCGCCAATGTCGGATTCAGATTGGGATTTCAGAGTAGCAATTTAAAAAGAAAGTTAAGAATATGAAAAAACTAGTTTATATACAAGTGAACTTGGAAAAACAACATGAAAGTTTAACTCATGCTATTGAAACAAGAGTTACAAAAACTCAAGAGACAAGAGTTATGAGATCTCAATAACTTTATGAGACTCTTTCAATTAGAAACATTTACAGTTACTTTAGGGAAAACAAAAACATAAAGCTAGATTATTAATTACATAAACTAAAGCTAGATTATTAATTACATAAACTAATCTCTACATTTGGTTGTTTGCCAAAGCAGAGGTAGAATAAGGAAGCAGCAAATAAACTGGTAACCACACTAACAATTACCTGCCAGAGGTGATCCAACAAGTATTTGCTGATCTTCTTCAGCAACGATGATGGTTGATGTTCTTGTGGTGGTGGGGCTCTACCTCTTTCATCCCCCTTTGGTGGTGGTGGTGGCATGGACGGTGGTTGGCTGGGCTATAAGCGACAAGATGGCCACAGCTCGCAAGGAGGTGCCATATGAAATGGCACGTACGGAGGAGGTTGGTGGGGCTGAAACTGGCATGCGGGCCACAGCTCGCAAGGAGGTGGCTAAGGGGGTGATGTTTGCTCACTAGCCATGGAGAGACACAACATCAGAATCAATAGCAAGAGTAGACAAAGGTGAGAAGATAACATCGATAAGTAGTTTTGATTAATGTGTTGTAACTTGTAAAATCTTATGATCTCCAGATTTCTTTGTTATACTCCTTTGAGCACATCACGAAGGTTGAAGGCAATTTTCCAAACATGCTAAATGTGGAGTTTGATAAACAAAATTTTCTACAAATCGATATTTTTGGAAATGCAAGAACGTGCTACTACTCTTCATAGCAGTTTCATTGTTTCTTTATTTTTTTTGTTTTTTATTAGTTTATTTTTTAGATTTAACCATCAAAATTAATGCTCAATCAGTTTCTTTAACCTTAGGGGGTGTTGTGAGTACACTTGTGAGTGTTGTGTCCCACATTGAGAAAGCACAAAGAAAAAGAGTAATTAATATACATAAGTGGACTCAAGCCCATTAGCTTAGGCTTTTGGGCTAGAGTGGTGTCTAAATATATATATTAATGTACTCTTGGTAAAAACTCCTGACCGTTTATCTCCCTAACAATTGGTATCAGAGCCATGGTTTATTTCCTGGAATGAGTGTCTGGACGCGTATGGTTTGGAGTTGCGGTTCATGGCTGCTCAAGGGCAACTCTTGTATGCGTGACACTCTTGGAAATGTAAAAAAGATCACAAGCGAGGGGAGTTTGGCTAATGTGGAGAGACTCACAAGTGAGGGGGAGATTGTTGTGAGTACACTTGTGAGTGTTGTGTCCCACATTGAGAAGCACAAAGAAAAAGAGTAATTATATTACATAAGTGGACCCAAGCCCATTAGCTTAGGCTTTTGGGCTAGAGTGGTATCTAAATATATATATTAATGTACTCTTGGTAAAAACTCCTGACCGTTTATCTCCCTAACAGGGAACTATGCAGATAATAGTAAATTAGTAATTAATTAAACGTGAACATTTTTTTTAAAGGACATTATTATGTAAGCTTAAAGCTCGAGAATTGAAAACATGGAAGTCCACAAGTAATTCTTACCAATGTTCAAAACTTTTACAACACATTATCATTCATGTCTCAACATTTACGTCATTCAAGAGATTGAACATTTTTCACTCTAATGTCATCTTGAGTTGGACATAGCCCATGTGCTTAATTCAAGTTATTTAGGAAGCTACAAGAAACACAATTCATACAACTTGCACACTTTCTAAAAAACACCACACAACTCACAAGTAATTTAACAACCGGTTGCTCCATAAAATTTCTAAATTAAAACTCGACCACCCAAAAATTCCTTATTAATCTAGCTTCAAAAATTGACAAGTCATGAAATGAAATGTAAAGAAAAATACACCTTAATCATTTTTTTTTTTTTTTGAGAAATGATCTTTTTACGTATTCTGTATATCTCCAAGACATC
>FXXK01000064.1:62319-82621 GCA_900184695.1 Betula pendula
TCAGGACTTGCACTCAAGTGTCAGGTTATCTTCAAGAATCTCAATGATTTCTCTACCTTGCCTCCTCTCTTTGGATGGCTATAAATCAACTCTCTTCGAAGCGGAAAAGCAGAGCTCATTCAAAAGCTATTCTCCTGCTTAGATAGAACTCTCAAATTTGTCTTGTAAACACTTGTAATTTTGTTTATCAAGCATCATTGGTACAGCATTCAAAGCTTTATTTGTAAGTTTTCAGTAATTCATTACTTTGAAATTATCTTATTTTTCATGATTTTTTTATATACCTTTTTGTTATATTCTGTTATCATTGTGAAGTTATTTATTTGTATATATATATATATATATACACACACTATATAGGGTAATATAGCATATAATTATAGACATAATTTCTTACAAACCAATCTTTAAAAAAGTAATTTGTATGTTAATATGTGAGAAGTATGTGTTTTTTTAATAGCATGTATTCTCACATATTTTTTAATAGCATTACTAAAAAAAACATATTTTTCACATATTAAAAAACACATTATTTTAGTAGTAACCCAGTTTGTAAGAAATTTTGTACAACATATGATTAGTGTTTATACATTCCTAATTCTAAACCATCCGTAGCAATACAACGTGCATCATATGCTTCTTCTTTTTTTTTTAGAAATATTTTTTACACATTCCTGCTAATGAAAGTCAAAATAGGGTATTTGATCTTATTGAAAAATTTTGTAGGGTCATTTTTGTCTTTTTGCTAGCCTTAGGGGAAACATTGTCAATTGTTTGGCGTTTGGGAGAACATTATCACAATTGAAAGTTTGAAGGGACATTATCACAATGAAAATTTGGGAGAACATTGTCAATTAGGTGATAGTTTGAGGGGGGTATGTGAATTTTTTCCTATATATTTTTTTAATTTCCTTGATAAGAATGTCTTACATGTCATGCATGCAGGTAGTGACTTAATTTGGACACAATGTGTACCTTGTGAAAGGTGCTACGAGCAAATTTATCCCCTGTTGGATCCGTCAAAGTCCTCAACATATAGTGACATTTCTTGTAAATCCGAACAATGTCATCTAGCAGGCACGTGTTCTCATGAAAATATTTGCAAGTATGCTTACAAATATGGAGATGGTTCCTTAACCCAAGGTGTCTTGGGCAAAGAAACTGTCACCATGACTTCCACCTCAGGGGAAAAAGTTTCTGTAGACATTGTTTTTGGGTGTGGTCAAAACAACACTGGGATTTTCAATGACCATGAGATGGGAATCATTGGTTTAGGAAGAGGGAGTTTATCATTTGTTTCTCAAATAGCTTCCTCCTTTGGCAGCAAGAGCTTCTCCCATTGCTTCACGCCATTTAGCACTGATCCTAGCATTTCAAGCAAGATGAGTTTTGGGAATGGCAGTCAAGTTTCTGGTGATGGTGTGGTTTCAACACCTTTAATATCCAAAGACACCCACACTAATTGGTATTTTGTCACACTAAAAGGAATTAGTGTTGAAGAGAAATATTTGCCCTATGACTCTTCTTCGGGTGCAATTTCCGAGGGAAACGTGTTTCTCGATTCAGGAACTCCACAAATGCTTGTGCCACCAGATCTTTACGCCCGCTTGGTGGCAGAAGTGAGTCGGCAGATTACGTTGTCTCCCATTGTGGAACATCTTCCGCAGCTTTGCTATAGAAGTGAAAATAATCTTGACGGGCCAATTTTGACCGTCCATTTTGAGGGTGCCGACGTGGTGCTAACGCCCATACAAACCTTCTTTTCACCACAAGATGGGATTTTCTGCTTGGCAGTCCATGTTTCTAATCCTAACCATAGTGATGATGGATTTGGAACGTATGGAAACTTTGCTCAATCAAATTTCTTGATCGGGTATGATATAGAAAATATGATGCTCTCTTTCAAGCCGACTGACTGCTCCAATTACTAAAGCGTGTTACAGTTAGGATTAGGATTAGAAATGATGTTATAGATTACAGTTTGATTTTTTTTTTTTCTATTCATATTACAGTTTTATTTATTCCGGATTATTAGTTATCAATTAAGATTAAGATTAGTTTTATTCTAAATTTAGGTTTAATTATCATTAGTTGGTTAATTATCATTTATCTTATTGTAAATGTCTATTTAAAGACACCAAGAAGTTAATAAAATTATCCTAAAAGGAAGCTTAAGATTCCTCTAATTATCCTACCAAAATTATATTATTCTTGTTGATTTCACATAACAAAGTTGCTAAACCCATATAATGTCCTGTAACAGAAGGTATCAGATGATCAGATCAATATGGAAAGTATTTTATTTCTTCCAAAAGTTCCAATTAAAAGATGAGACTTCTCTAATTGCATTGGTGAGACTCCATTGCTGGTGTGATTGTGAGTAAGTTCTATATTGTTGTCCGATTTCCTATTTGATCCTACAGTTTTGCGTCACATGTGACACAGGGTAGATCAAAAAATATACTTATTACGTACTGATTGATGTTATTGTATTATATATGGATTTTTTTTTTTTTTTTGTCGAATAATCGAAGAAGAACAAAAGGGCCGGGTAACAGGATGCCTGTGAATCTATCGTTGTATCACATATAAAACTATTTAATATACAAATTATGGGAATTTATAAAACTTATAAAACTATTTTCCTATGTGTTAGTATACTAAATAGCTAATATACTACTAAACTAATTTATTAAATCTTATAAATTTTCAAACATATACAATATATATATATATATATATCCCTAGGTTAGTTATCAATTATAAACCTCTAAATTCAGTGTTGGAATGGATTCGGTTTCCTATTCTTAACAAAAGAGACTTAATCAATAGACTAAGTAAGTCCATTGTATTTTCAAAATTTAACATGAAAAGTGGATTTTGGCAAATCCAAATATCTAAGAATGATAAATACAAAACTGTATTTGTCACTCCTTTTGGGCAATACGAATGGAACGTAATGCCTTTTGGTCTAAAAAATGCTCACAATGAGTTCCAGAATATCATGAACGATATTCTCTCTTTAATGGATAGCAAGTGTCGGCAGAAGAAGACAAAGTTCTTTTTACAAGTCTCCCGACCAACCACTATTCATCTACAGTCAAAAGTAAGAGCATCGATAAGTTATCTTACTTTCGGTGTCTTTACCTCAAGTAAAAGCAGAAAGAATCTCCTTTCGGCTAAAGCATTCAGGCTGCACTCAAGTGTCAAGTTATTTTCAGGAATCTCATGATTTCCTCTACCTTGCCTCCTCTCTTTGGATGGCTATAAATCAACTCTCTTCGAAGCGGAAAGCAGAGCTCATTCAAAAGCTATTCTCCTGCTTAGATAGAACTCTCAAAATTTGTCTTGTAAACACTTGTAATTTTGTTTATCAAGCATCATTGGTATCAAGCATTCAAAGCTTTAATTTGTAAGTTTTCAAGTAATTCATTACTTTGAAATTATCTTATTTTATTCATGATTTTTTAATATACCTTTTTGTTATATTCTGATTATCATTGTGAAGTTTATTTTTATATATATATATATATATATACACACACAATAATAGGTAATATAGCATATAATTATAGACATAAATTTCTTACAAACCAATCTTTAAAAAAGTAATTTGTATCCGTTAATATGTGAGAAGTATATATTTTTTTAATAGCATGTACTTCTCACATATTTTTTAATAGCATTACTAAAAAAATCATATATTTTTCACATATTTAAAAAACACATATTTATAGTATAACCCAGTTTGTAAGAAATTTTTGTACAACATATGATTAGTTTTTATACATTCTAATTTCTAACACCATCCGTAGCAATACAACGTGCATCATATGCTTCTTCTTTTTTTTTAGAAATATTTTTGGTTACACATTCCACTGTAATAAAAGTAATTAAACGTGAACATTTTTTTAAAGGACATTATTATGTAAGCTTAAAGCTTGAGAATTGAAAACATGGAAGTCCGCAAGTAATTCTTACCAATTTTGCTGAGAAAAAAAAAATTCTTTCCATTTTCAAGGACAGGACTGTAGGTACTAAAGCAACGTGGTCGAGGACCGAGGTGCTCTTTGGAATCTATCATTTTCAATCGGTAGTAACGAAGCATTCTCTGCTATGCGAATAGAAGAGAAAGTGATTTGAGACGTAAGGAGCAAGCAAAGAAAAGAGGGAGAGAGAGGAAGAGACAGGAGAAAAAAAGAAAGAAAGAAAGGGGTCAGAAAGATGAGAGAGAAACATGAAATAAATCAAAAGATAAGCTATAACTTATATAGACAACTTGCAGGAATATTTACAAAAAAAAAAAGGAAGAACTTGCAGGAATAGTTATTTGGGCCTTTATTTGCTAAACTTTTAAAGAATTGGAGGTTTTAAAGAATATGTTGGGGGAGAAGTAATTCTATACGTAACTTTTGAAAGATAAAATCCATACATATAGAGCATTATTCGTTGGATGTAAATTTACATAATAAGATCTTTTTTATTTTAAATGAAATTTATAATCTGAATTAAAATTTATTCAATAATATATATGAAGTTAATATCAACACGTCGTTTAACAAATTTAAATAATGTAAAATCTTGCGGAATAAACAAACTTTACATTCTATGAAATGTACAGAATCATTTCCTCTTCACCTTTCCCAACGGGTTACCTATCGAGTGTCGAATTTATTCATGGCATGACAACTCAAAACATGGCCACATCTTATTTATCCCTTTCACAAATCCCATCTGAATACACTTAATTTTTTTCACCGACCAAAAATCCCCTATTCAAACCAAAAACAAATCATTTTCAAGCAAAGATTCTTCTGGTCCAAGTGAATCTTGTTTTTACTGCAAATTATATATTCCTAACAAAAAAACAAAATAAAACAAAGAATGGGGGAATGGCCCCGAAACTGCATTCTCGTTTGTATTTTGTTTTATTTCTTTTTTTCTTTTTCTTTTTTTGGTATAAAAACACAGATCTAACAGTCATCTAATTGATGTGAATCCCAAATAAATGGGTACAAAGAATTGCATAGAGGGCAATCAAACATGAACTACAACAACCGCTGGACAAGCCCTTAGGGAACTGTCCAACATAATCACCAAGCGGCCAGCTGTTTTCTCCGGCCACCATCAAATCCTCCACAACAGACCTACTACTCTTATGCAACCGGCCAACCACTTTCCCATATAAAAGGGGGGACAGTGGAGTAAGGAAATCAACCAGTTCAGCACCTTCTAATCAGATTCGCTACATTTTTGCCTATCTCTTCTTTCGTTTGCTCTGACACTGGAACATCTCCAATGTACATGTCAAAGAAAGCCCCTGCAAGTAAAGTTGCATATTTGAATTGTACCCTTTCCTCATTAATACCTTCTAAAAGTTTTTTTAGATTAAAAAAAAAATCGAAAAAAGAAAATGAGTTCAGATAAGATCCACTTACTACACAAATCCTTGCTATGGACTGCTCCAATCTGGCTACCTCCAACTGCAAAAATAAACAAATGAAATTCAATCTCATATACAAACTGAGAAACTTTGTGAAATCAATTTCACTCCTTCATCCAGTATTCAACTTCTACTTTTTAATTTCTCTGTTTTACGCTTAAAAGACTTCAATGGAAGCCATCACAAAGATAACCACTCACTTTCAGTAATTAGTTGTCCATCGGCTGTTTGTCGAAAATCAATTGTCGTTCCCTGAAATATTGTTCCAGGCAAGTTGACATTAACATTGTGATACCAATAAAGAAAAGAAATGCAAAGACTGGTAGAATATTACCGCAGGTATTGGAATATCTTGTTTAAAGTATGAACCAAACGATCTTAGGCAATGGTAATCGGTGTCTGGGTTTACCTGATTAACAAAAAAAAAAGGGGTCAAGAGATTAGCAATAATTTCGTGTAGAGCACAAAAATGGATTTCCACAATCATTTACCTTCACCAGTCGGGCTCGAAGGGATTTCTCAAAAGCGCTGCAAGAAATGTAATTAAAACAGTCAAATGGCATGATAACACATGAATTTCATCGCCAACCACCATTTATCAATTCACACCAAAAAAAAAAAATGCTCTCTAGGTGCCTGAGCTAAGCAAAGAAAAATCAGGCTCAGTTGAAACTTGAAGCTAGCTTGGTTGTACTACATCAAAATAAGGCTTCAAAAAGAGTACGACTTTTAAAAAATAATAAAAATAATAATTAGCTGACAAGCCGAGGGCCTGAATGCCTATATCCAACCAATAGCCCAACTGCTTAAACCAATTTAACCTAGTAAAGTTCCTAGCTTTTGACACAGTTCAGCATATCTTAACAAGCCAAAATGAAAACAGATCGTGCAATAACAATTGTGAACAATGCCTACATCCAATCAAAAGCATAACTGCATAAACCAAGTCAAAAAGTTCATAGCTGAGACAGTTCAGCAGATCTTCACAAGCCAAAATGCAGACGGATCTGGCAATAATAATAACTGTGAAAGACAATACACCCGCATATGTCGAGGTTGTTCCAACACCAAATATATGTCCAGAAGAAGATATCTAACTCACTCTTTCACAGTATTGATTTTCATCCCATTGCAATTCACCACAAGCCTAACAGCCATATTAATATCCTCCCTGCACCACCAACGAAAAAGGCTTTCATCCATCTATGAAAACAAGAAGCAAAGCTATGAAATTCAATACAGCAAATTGTCTAGGTTCATAACAATTGCTGAATACCTAAGAAGATCCTCATAAAATTCCCGACGTTTATTTAGTTCGTCCACGGAAACTGAAGCATACTTTGGACCCAATTTCTCACAGAGGGAGTAAGGATGAACATCTAGAAGAAAGGATCAAGAAAGAGTATCACAGTGAATGGGAAAATATTGCAGACTTGCACTAAATAATGCAGAAGCATAAAGTGAAATCTAAAAATACTTACAAAAACCAAAGGCATAGACCTTAAGAGATTTGATTTTAATTATTTTCATAGTTCTTGATCCAGTTCCAACGAGGACCTGAAATGCATATAGAAGTTGTTCAAATCTACACATTTGACAAGAGGAAAAAGGATGCTTATGCAGAAAAATGGAATATTAGTACCAATAACATATATAGAGAGCTAGTACAAGAAGTCGCACACGTGCACAAAATTTCTTAGGTAATCTAACAATGAATTAAACACCTCAAAGTAGAAAATTTTAAAAGTTATCCTTTTTTCTTTTTATAATTTTTTTTGTTGATAAGAGAAGAATATTATTAAAAATGCAAAAGCGCAGCCCTAGTACACAGGAAGTATACAAAAGGATTGCCTAAATAGAGGAAGAAAAATGAACAAGAAGACGCTAGCCAAGTCTATCCTATACTCCAAAAAATCTAGTCAAAGTTCCATTAGAACTCTCTAAAATCACTTATAGAGCCTAATTTCACCTAGTACATAACTAATAAGGGACTTAACACTTATGCAACGCTTTCACAATCTACTCACCCAATATGAAACTTAACACAACACCCTCGCAATCTGAAGCATCAAAGTCTCCTCCATTCAAATCTCTAACATCCTTATCAGGAATTGCATTGTGTTGCAGTATCACAACGTCACATGGTGTTATTAAGTTGACTCTAATACCATTTATTACAACTTAGGGAAAATGCTAACTATATCTATGCTTTACCTCAAAAGTATTAGTCAAAGTTAAAATTAGAACTTCCTGAAATCACTTATAAGTTATGTTCCACGTAATATACAATCAATGTAGGACTTAAAACTCATGCAATGCCTTCACAATCCACCCACCCATTGTGGGACTAAACACAATACCTCAATAATTTAGGGCATCACAGCATCAATCACCACAAGTTATCTTCATATATAAAGAATACTAAGTAGGGAACAAACTATAAATGGGAAAATCTCTTGAAAGAATTCTTTTTTTGATAAGTAAAATCTCTTGAAAGAATTCTAAAAATGCATTTGATCAAATCCATTGCCTACAACCATAGAGTTAAATCTCAGGCTTAGAAACACACATGTTCTAGTCTAAATAAAAGCAAAAGCTTTTCTACTTTTTTTTTTTTCTGTCCTCCTTGTTTCCTTTTACGAAACAGAACTTAAGAGCATAAATAGATAAGAGAAGAGTGCACAGTAGCCAAGGAATTCATAGAAGCAAATATCTGATTTGGCATCAAAGTACACCATTAACTTGAAAATACTTTAAAGTGGTCGAAAACAGATTGAATTTTAAAAATGTTGAAGAATTTTGAAGTGGCAAATATCAACATGAAACTCAAAATTCCTGGATCAAAGCCAACTCTTCAGCTTGATCGGTAGACTTCAGCAGAGTCTAGAACGTCAATATGATACACATCTTCAAATTTGTCCTACATCAATTCCAGTGGTAATAGCTCATAACTAACTCAGGGTTCCTGAAAGAGCATCAGAACTCAGTATTTCTAATCCAGCATTGACCACCTAGTCATCACCTTATCCTTTGAGACAGCTAGCTTTACCTATATTCTTCTACTAACAGCCTATAATTTCAGTATAGCTCCTATAAATATGAGGTCATTTTCATAAAAATAAAAATAAAAAATGAGAAGCAAATAAATCACCAGTACAAACACAGAATATATTAATAAGTAACCAAATTGAAACAGGAATTTTTTTTGATAAGTAAAATTAAAACACGAATTATAAATTAAGGTGCATAATTTATAGTTGGTATAGAAAAATGTAACTGAGATTGAGAAGAAGAACTGTCGATTTGGATTCCAATAAATGTTACCTCTGAACTTAAACTGGAACTCTTCTCTCCAGCTAAAATGTTGTCCAGAATCATAGGAAACTCAATGCCAGTTCTGGGCTCAACTGCATGTCTTGTCCAGATCAAGTCAGGAAATGATGGACCACAACATCTTTGATTCTCAACCTCACAAGGCCTTTGATCCATAAATCCATTCACTTGTACATCAGTATTCTCCAATGGAACAGCTAATACCTCGGAAGATCTGGTGGCAATCAACACAGAAACAAGTTTCTAGGATTAGACTAACGTCAAAAACAGACCAAAAAAGAAAGATGCACGACAATCTGCTTAAGGAATGTACAATGACTACTCACAAGTTATCAAGTGGTGGTACAAGTGCAGCAGCTAATGAGAGCAAAGGATATGATTGAAGCCTTTTGGCTTCTCTGGACATGAGCTTCATCATGAAACTTGAAATCTTATCAAAACACACTGGGGGGGCAGATTTTCCTTTTGATCGAACAAAGCGAAATCCAGCAAGATTATGTCTACTAGAAATAATGTGCTTAACTTGTGTAGAAGATGCACAGCTTTTGGTTTCCGAACCATGTGAACTGCTGGCTATGTCCTGAGTCAAATTTGAAGTGGACGTACTAGAGATCCAAAAAAGTAAAGCACCAGCTAACTTTGACACGCAGTTAAATGCTTCTCGAAGAGCTAAACTCCCAGGGGCATATAAGTTTCGAGATTGGTATATAGAATTATCAACAAATGAACTAATCTGCGCAAATAAATTACCCCCATAATTGTGCAATACAAGGGGCTCAATTGGAAAGATGTCTCGAGAGCTTCCGTCAAGATCGATGAAAAACAACCAATTATTCCGCATATTTTGTTAGGTCCTTACAATATCCTGTATGTGGACTTCAAACTTCCTGAACAGAGAAGTTATGCATGAGATATGAATTACAAGACACCTGCATCAGATTTAGTTGGAATGACTAAATTTACATTCTATATGAAAACTACAATGGGTTGTAGGGCAGTTCAAAGAAGTCTGTATAACAATAACAGTTACATGCAAAACATTTAAAAACAAAAGCAAAACAAACAAAACAAAAGGTCCAGTTGTGCAGAGTTTCGAAAGTCTCTTCGTTTTTTAGAAAACCTGAGTTTTCAAAAATTTAAAATCAATTGACATATGATGCAATGCAACCGAACATTAGAATTGAAACTAGGCGCTTCAATTCCTAGTTCAAGGCCCAAATTTCATGCAACCAAACAAAAACTATTGTCATCATGGAAACTACCTAATCAATGAATAAGGGGGCGATGATGAAAATGGTCTTCCACCAACACCACTAAAACTTCCTGAAATCAAAACCCATTATGGTAATTGAATTTCTCTGCAAAAAAGAACTCCGAATTGAAAGGTGTACTCCATCCACAGCTATGCAATAAAATAATTACATTTCTTTTCTTTTCTTTTTTATAAGTAAAATAATTATATTTCGAAAATCTTAAAGATCACAATACTTATAACATTCTCAACGAAAAAATTAAGATACTCCAAGAACTGAAGGAAATAAAGTCTACCATTAACCCCTTGTTTATGATCAATCAAAGCTAAAAGCACCACCTTTCATTCTGACTTCACCATTTAGAAAGACAAAAAAGAAAACGAAAAGAGAAAATCAATTAAAGGCCCCGTCGGTTGCTTTGGAAATACGAGAAAATGTGAGGAAAAGGACTATCTTTACGAAGCATCTCCTTTTCTTCCTCTATATTCTTTTTTTTTGGATGAATAACCTCTATATTCTTTTTATTTTCTCTCATTGTTCTCAGGAGCCAAACAGAAAATAAAGGTAACAATAAAAGGAACAAATAAATGGAAAAAGAACCTGAAATTAAGAAGAAGAAAGCTTCAACGACGGGATCACGAGGTTGAAGCCTTCTGCATTTGCAAGTTGGGGTTTTTTCTTTTTTTTCTTTTTATTTTTTTGTGATTTTGTGAAGAGAGGGAGCGAAAGCTGAAAAAAGGAATATGCTTTGGATATGAAATGGGGAACACGTCAGAGTTGATTCAAAGGCGAAACGTGAAAATTGAAAAAACGATTTTCATGACCCATTTTGCTTTCTCGGTCTACTTGCCGACTTTTCTGGTTTGTTCTTTGGTACCTGATTCATTCAATGCTCTTTCTTCCACGTGTGGGTCTCTGTCTCAGTCGTCGTGTTCCGTACGCGTGCTTTCCAGGTCAGGGCAGAAGACAACTTAAAAAGAAAAGTGACATAAATTTTCTACAAACTGATTTGTAGAAAATTCCTACAAATCAGCTTGTAAAAGTGACATGTGTCCTTTAAATATGTGAAAAGCACATATTTTATTATTAATGCTATTAAATTTCAGATGTTTTATCATTAATGCTATTAAATTAACATATAAGAAGCACATGTTAATAATAAAATATGTGCTTCTCACATGCTTAAAGGACACATGTCACTTTTACAAGCTAGTTTGTAGGAAATTCCTACAAACCAGTTTGTAGGAAATTTCTGTCCAAAAGAAAAAGGGTCAAATACCTCATTAGTATTTGATATTTTAACAATTTTTTTTTTTAATTTTATTTTGTATCATAATTTATTGTTAAATATAGAGATGATATCTTGGTCGATAAAATTCACATTAAATGAATTAAAACTTATCACTTATATATGTTTCAACTATAAAAAACTTAAAATTTAAAAATTGAAATTTAAAAATGAATAAAAATATTAATTATTAAAATTTTTTAAAAAAAAAAAAAAAAAACCTTTGAGCCAAAAGGGCTGGCCACCCCATTTTGGCTTAATGGAAAAGTCTAGTAATGTTAGGAAACTCATCGAAATTCACACTTCGTTCTTTTTTTTATAAGGTAGATAGTAGTTATATAATATATAATTACATATAATATCATCCACCTTATAAAAAGAGGATGAGTTGGAGTACGATTTTATTTTTTCTTTCCAATGGCTTCCTACACAAGGTTCACATGTCGTAGTGCCGTGGGAAAAGTTGGTCCAATCTATAAAAAAGAAATATCTTTTTTTTGTTCTTTTTTTATTTATTCAAAAAAAAGAACAAAATAAAGATATTTTTTTTGTTCTTATTCTTTGTTCATGGTTGATCGTTCAATCATGAACAGTGTTCAACCATTACTTCAAATTAGTCCTCATTGAATTGGAGAGAAATCACAACAAACGTATTATGCGTATACGTTAGGTGCGCACTATAAAGTCCAAGGGAAAATTATCTCAGGCCAAACAAAAAAAAAAAAAAACCTCCAAGGGAAAATGGCTGTCTATTTATTTTGAGAGTTATTTTTTATTTGAAGAAAAACTGTTTTGATGTGATATGAAAGTAAAGGAACAAATTTTACTTTACTTTAAGAATTATTTTTGTGTTTTTTTTAAGAATATTCTGTATTTTAAATTGTTTGTTAATATTTTATTTTGAAATCATAAAACATAGAGAGAATGAGAGAAGAAAAACTTTAACAAACAAAGCACATATCAATCCTACCGTAGAATTACTTTACTGACCAGGATGAAACAGGTATCTCTTTCGCCTCAAATTTTCCGAATTCAGTTAAAATATTATTGCCCTTGGCCGATCTAAGCTCATGTAATGGTTGTTAGAATATGTTTGTGTTTCTTTCTGTTGTCAATTTCTTCAATGGTAAAGAAAAGAAAAGTCAATTAAAGAAAAAGAACAAGTCATTAGTTCATGAGAAAAACGTTTTTTTTTTTTCACATTTTTCATGAAGTAATAATAATAGGAAGCAAAGTTGCAGGGAAGATAGCATTTTTCCTTTTCAACCATGATTCTGGAACGTTAAATAGTTTAAAAGCTTTTCTTCGTCCATAAATTGAACAGAATTTAATTGTAATTAAATGCTCATATCAAGAATCGAGTTGATATTTACTATTTAGTACACTTGACCTTAATATGCCCAAAAATCTGATGAAGTTCTTCAATCAACAAACACTTTTTTGCCTAAGAACTTGCTATGTGGTCATAATAAGCCAGCCTCGAAGAGATGTCTCCGTCTCAAAGTCTCATCTACAAGCTTGAAAGTCTTCTTCACAAGCTTCTGATCAAGGGCAGTGGTCCTATAGATCTTAAACACCCGGTCTACACAATCAGGAGCAGTGCTCTGAAAATACAATTCCTCAAATTTTTTCTTCACAAACCTGAAGGCAGATAATTAGAATGGTCAAATAGTCTATGCCAAAGTAAATGAAATCTGAAGGTTCAAAGAACTGCAGAAGCATCAGTGACAATTGGCTGAATAGCCGCAACTGTTTTTACATCTTGCCTTTTAATTCCTCCTTTTATCTCATGCAAAAAGACCAGAAAGATGTAAATGCTTACTCATATGCATGCTCAATCTCTTGTTTTCCCGTTGATACTGGCTGGTAATCCTTGAACCATTCGCATACATTTAGTGGCACCTACAGAATGTAGAACATCAAAGACCCATACAAATGCAAAGTTTACACCAATTAATAATTTTGCAGCGTTCTACTGACTCACTTTAACAGCTTTCTTCTCAAATATATCGAACTTGTTTAGAAACAGCATGAAGGATGTTTTCTGCACCCAAAAAGGTTGAAAAAGAAAAAAAGCATAAGTTGTAAAGGAAATATAAAGCTCATAACAAGTCATATTTACAGAGAGACAGAGACAGAGACAGAGACAGAGTCTCTCTCTCTCTCTGCATGTATAAAAAGATACATTACAGAAGTGGCATCAAAGAAAACCTTGAAGCAAGGTTGCTTCAGGACCCACTCAAAGAGTTCCTTAGTCTCCATTATTCTGTTCCTGTTTTCATCCTCAAAGAGTGTTTGATCATACCTGAAACACAAGAGTCAGTTAAGTCTTCTTCAGCTTTACACATTTATTGTAATGCTATCATCTTAGATGTTATGAGATAGAAGTGGGCAATTGTGCCAATCAGAGTCTAACTAACAAAAGCTCTGAGCCCTTCCTTTTGGTTGTATTTTGCCACCCCACCTAATCGAAATTACTGCCCTCAAGGCAATTATTATGCGAACATAGTCGTAATTTTATCACACAACCTCAAGTACTTTTTTTTTTTTAATATAGATCATCCAAACAATTAATGAGGCCTTAAAATGGCAAAGAGAACTCTAAAAGCCCCTGGCAGGATAATTTTGGAACTTAGTTGACAAGCAAAATGAGAGATAAACCAGTTCAATTCAAATGGAACCCTCAATGGCAAAACTAATGGTTAATCAGAGACGGGCTTAATTGTCATCATGCTAGATGCATATGATGATAACGTAAATTAATGCAACCGTTTACTTACTCGCTAATGGCAGCACAAAAAATTACAGCTGTAACGCCTTCAAATAGATGGATCCATTTCCTCCTCTCATTTCTCTGGCCTCCAACATCAAAGAGTCTATATACTTCACCACTCTTCTTATTTTCTCCAACAGGGCTGCCAAAATCATTGCCAATATGGAGTTGTTGATTGTATTGTTAAACAAAATAATAAAAATAAAATGAGTTCTGGACATTCATGCTTTTAAACATAGATACAAGTTGCTTCACAAACAATAATATTTAGTATGTGCATAGATCATTTATAAATAAGACATTATTTCACATAAGTCTGAGTGCATCCTGAGCAGTGGATTTGAATTGTTTATAAATGAAACTTATATAAAAATGTTGAAAGCCGTGGCAAGACAAGAAAGATTAAGATAAGTAGAGATAATAAAGTTATAACCAGTTGAGGAAAAGATGAGTCAAAAAGCACAGTTTGGTCATTTGCACCATGAAATTATAAGGCAGCACAAGGAGCTAAAAAATCAAAGTGATGAGGAATGCCATGAGTTGAGTTGTCTCTTATTTTTAGTTTTCAGTGGATAGAGCCTTTGTGCCCGTAACCCTAAATTTGCCTGTGGGCATAGCTGTATGGCAAAAATGGATTTACTAATTCAATTCCAAGTAGTTGGGTTAAGGGAAAAAAGGTTATGTTGAGTTGAGTTGTTTCTTATTGTTAGTGTTCAGTGGGCCATATGTTACAATCTGGCCACAAACAATCATCGTATCTTATTGGTATAACAAAAAATTAATAGAGAAGTTACATGTCGATTCCTATATCCCATCTCAAGAGACTACATTAAATTTTGATGTAGCTCATGCTCATGTATGAATCAATCTCCACTTTTGCAAACTCCTACTTAACCAATAAGCCAAGGAATACCAGCAAGTTGTTATTAATAGCACCACCAGTAGGGCATGTGCAGAATAAATGAATTAGCAGCAGCACTTCCAGCGTGACTTCATTTTTCTTTTTTTTTCATTTGGATTCACATAATAGTGTCAAAATTGCAGTTGAGCTGCTGACTTCGGGAAGAGAAGGACAAAGCACCGAAGCATGCTCCAGATAAAAGAAAAATTGCCACATTTTCCTAATAATGGAAAGTCATCTTACACTTCACACAGAATATTCACCTGAACTGTATCTCTACAACTCCAGTTGTACGAACTCTGGCATAGAGAACATCTTCCTGCAATACCAAAATACCCTAAGAAACTTGTTCTGCATATACCTTCCACTTAACTAACATAAATAATTATATATGCTATAATGTGATGCCACCATGAGAGATATATACAATGTTCGGGGGAACGGGTGGTGGCACAAGATAGCTTTTGTAACCTACACTCTCTGCCAGAATTTCCCAGTGGTAGAAGATAAGCAGTTTCCATTTGAAAACAAAGGCCAGAAAGAAAAAAGGAAAAAAACAAAAAACAAAACGAAGGCTTCAAAGTGCCAAAAACAGAAAGGGAGCTCATTGAAGCTGCTTAGTGTTTTTTTTTTTTGGTGGATAAATAACATTAGATTAATTAATAAGCAATCCAAACTTGGGAAAAGAGATATAAATGTACTTAAAATACTCTAAAACATCCCTTCAACACTGCTGAAAGAAGAAAAGAAAGCTCAGCAGCAATTGTTGGTTAAAATGTTTTCAAAAACATTGAAGACTATAGTAATGAACGACTTAGAGCAAGTAACAAAGAGATATATCTAGAAACTCTCTTCCATAATGGAGGAAGTACACGAGAAAAGACACAAGAGGTCCAGATATTATCATTGTGACATTATTTTCTGTATGCTCCTTTTTACTGCATGAGGCATTTGCTTACATTCTGATACTAACAACATAATTTTATGTTATGCACTAAAACCCTTTTGAGATAAAGAAATATTAGGGATACCTTTGTAGGAACATAATTTGGATCAGCCAGTCTTTGCAAATTTTCCATGAAATAATGGGCACACTCTGGAACTTGGAGTTCATTACCACGAGCAGATGTTTCCTGTTTTTACAGAGTAAAAGAAACACTTAGCATGCTTCATTTAGAATTCAAAAGGGAAACAAAAACAAAAATATGACTGAAAAGCTTAATCAAGATAGGACACAAGACAAGCACTGAATAACTGGATAAAAAAATGAGACTGCTGTGGAGCAATCAGCATATTTGAAGCAACAGCTACCTGAATTGCAGCATCTCTCCATAGAGTCTCTATCTCGAATGCAAGCTCTTTAGTGAGACGCGGACAATCCAATCTGCCTCCAATTTCTGATAGTTTCTCGCCAATTCCCTGATACATAATGCAAGTTATACTGAATTGACAAGCCTAGCATTTCCAAAACAAGATTGAGGGATGAACAAGGTTTTCACTTAAAAAATAAATATTGTTAAGCCTTTCTAACCAGATTTCATTTTTGTACTATTGTCACTAAATCAAAAGATCAAACCACACAAAGGCGACAAAATAGACAGTCAAAGTGTGAACTCAAACCTTATTTTCACTTGATAAAACATACTTCGAGGAATCTGTGTCATTCTGCGCCAACTCCTTTGATCCATCATGCAACATCTATTCAATAACATTCAGCATGCAATGAATACAGGGATTGAAATTTATCTCATTCCCTTACTATAAGGGTGAAGACTCATAAGCGCGAGAAAATTATATTATTTACTAGAAAAAGCTGGCACTAGATACTCTTTGTAACATGCAGAAAGGGAAATAACCAACACACCCTTTCAAGTATTGCGTACTTTTATAGTCTGATACACATTGGCATGGATGACTGAGATGTAGCTCTTTAGCTCTGCCTCATCAAAGCCAGTTTGAAACAAAAGTTTTATCTGCACACAGATCATGCACTCTAGTGTAAATATTAGCATCTCGAGTAAAGATGAGGATACACTTTGGAAGACGGACTTGTAAAATATCTTGCCTGCTTAAAAATTGTGGACTTCCCAGAGTCTCCAGCACCTTGACAACAAAAGATTGATCACATCATTTGGATCAGCCAAAAAGCAACAACAATGACAACCCCTAATATGTGTTTATGCGTAAGCCCCTAATGAAGAGACTTAAAACTAGAGGGATAATTTTTACACATATAAGCAATGACCTTGAACTCTAGGCCATTCAAATGGTGGAAAAGAAGAAAGGTGAGCCCTATAAATTAGCAACTCAGGTACATAATAAACAAATAAATATCTTCAATCACTATATTGATGAAGAAGATATTAGCTCCTAGATGCACAGAAGGGTGAAGGGAGGAAATCTCACATATTTAACAAAAATCAGAAGCTACTCAAGCATTCACAACCTTGACCACCAAAACTACAAAAGGAAGTCATATTCTGGTCAAAACAAGGAAAGGAAAACTGAATGAATATTAATTGTTGCTAGCAAATACCACTAATTTTGGTTTTCCCTTATCCTGTAAGAAGAAGTTTATTAACTGATCCATATGTAATCAGTCATCTAGTCACAATAACACTTTAATAAACTCTAACTCTATCTGTCGCCAAAGGACCCTAGTCAAATAGCAATCATCAAATAATGTCCCCCAATACAAAAATGGGACTTCATTAGATACTCATCGGATTATGAACGGAATAAAGGTCAATGGGATGTTAAAAGGCATTACAGACTAAGCTGCAATAACCCTGCAACCGCAAAATCCACGATTATCCTTATTCTTAGTCAAAACAATTTAAGATTTTTTTGCAATCACAAGAGGGTGACTGGCAAGGCAAGGTTTTAACTACTACTTAATCATGAAACTTGAAATGGAATTAGCATTGTAAACATTTTTTCGAAGACAGGTGATACTCAACAAAATCATATTTTTTATTTGTCTATGTAATTTTTGCAAAGCACCACCAGAGAAAACTATGCATGATGATGCCTTGCGCTGTCCTCAATCATTCGAATTCCAGTTTTTCAATCTCGACAAGCTTCAACTACCAAAAAGATGATTTTAGTGGATGCAAAACAACAGAGGTAATAAGAAATACTGTTTAAGTTTGTGTACCAAGTAGTAGAAGTTTCTGGATATGCTTTTCAGCTTTTGTTTCTTGCTCAATTCGCCTTTCAATTTCTGCAGCCTGAAAATCATACATTACAATCAAAATGAAGCCTATAAACCACATAAAAACTGCTCTACCATCGATTAGTAAAAGGGCATAAAAGAGTACGTATTTTACTGAGAACAACTCACATGTGCATTCTCTTCAGTATCTGCTCCATTGTAGTGACGGTTTCTGCTGCAGAGTAAGCCCATATTTTCAATCACAAAACACAGCATAGAAGATGCAGCGTCAAGTTTCACCAGAAGTCTACTGTAATTTTATCACTCATTATCAGTTCAAGCTGACCTATATCACAAAACTAGAACTTTCAGTGACCAATAAACATGAGCTACATCTCCCCACACCGAAAAAAAATAAATAAATAAACAAAAATAAAATAAAGTAAAAACCTTAGGCCATCGTAATTGAGGAAAAAGTTAAATCAAACCACAACTTTCAACAAATGAATTCTCTAAAATCAATTCACGAGAAACACCATCCAAAATGCTTCGCTACATGAAACCCAAAAAATCTTTTTTTCTTCTTTTTTGAAAAGAAAATGATATGCACGGCCTCTTGATCTACCATTTTAAGATCGAATCACCGCGATTTTCTCAGCAGAATCCAGACCCAAAAAACACAAAAAAAACAAAACAAAACAAAAAGAAAGATCTACGAGTAGAAAAATTGGGAATGAAAAACAAAAGGAGAGGATTAAAAGAAGTTACCTGATAAGCAAGAGAAAGCTCTTCAGAGCTGTGGAGCTGGAGAAATGGCGGAAGATTTAGTGGATTCAGTGAGAATGAAGGTGAGAAAAGCAATATCCCTATGTTGTTGTTTAGAAAACATATATACAGTTTTTATAATTAAATTCAAATGTCGTGAAAATGGATATGAGGGTATATTGGCATTATATATATAGTAAGAGTATTTTATAGGTAGACAAAGAAAAGGGCAGCTAAATCTGGAAGGAGGGAAAGAGTACGAAAAAGCGCCGAAAGCTGCAGAGCCTCTCCTCCCACCCTTCTATCTTCGGTCAAAGTTTATAAAGACGCCAGATAGAGAAACTACTGCTTTTATATTCAATATTTTTTTGCTTGTTTCTTGGGAAAATACACACACCCTGACTTTGTAAATATATAAATAGTATGCGGATTAGTGCATGAATACCAACTTTATTTTTTTTCATTTTTTTATAATTTGTGAAACAAAACTACTTTAATTATATATCAAAATACGCTTCACAATAACTCTTTTTATTTTTCTCTATACTATTAAAATATTATTTCTTTACAAAATATAAGTTCATTACTTACCCTCATATTTTTTTTACAAAATTTCAATACAATCCCAATGAAAAACAAAAAGATGTGAGATGCAAAAAAAAAAATATTTTTAATTAAAATAATTTATAGAGAAGCTATAAGAAATCTTTTACCTTTTTTAATATATTGGGTTCAACTGTAACAAGTTTAAGGTTTATGAAACCACTAGAAAAGCTGTTGTAGGTCATTTTTTATGATTTTTTTTAAAAAAAAAAATCTTCTCAATATTTAGGGAAGTAAAGAGTTTATATTGAAGCTGAAGTAAATACTCTTAGGAAGAAGAAATGTTACATATACTCTGACTCTCACACTCTCAAATGCACATTTCCTGACGCGGCACAAAAATCACAATTAGATTCAAAATCCAATGGTGACCAATCCAAAATCTAATAATAACTTTTAGTATCATGCCAAAAAGTGTAAGAGGAGTAATTCCAAACGTTCCCTTAATCGACCTTTTCCATCTTCCCAATCCCATGTGACGTGGTCCTCACAACAAAACAACCAATCTTTATACATCAAAATGATGTGGAGACCACGCCGTATAAGGGAATGGGAGGGGATAGAGGGAGACATATAGGTTGTATAACATTACTCATATGAGGGTTCTTGTGTGTAGCATTTTTTAATAAAAAAAAAGAAAAAAATTGTGTGTAGCATTTTATCAAATATCTTCCCACGCTCGCGACCAACTTCAAAGGATATTGGTTAGTGGGAATGGTATTCTCAGTGCGTGTTAGCCCAATAACAACATTCAGTCCTCATCTGCTTAGGATTTGGTTAAGATCCTGT
>FXXK01000064.1:98393-159741 GCA_900184695.1 Betula pendula
AAAAAAAGGAAATTTTGTGAATCATGTCCTCCAAAGCAAGAATTCTTGATCATGCTTCTAAGATGAAGCATCTTCCTCCTTCTCCGTCTTTCAACATAGATTCTTCTCACATATCCCATTTCAAATTCTCATGAAGATAATCTATGACAGAAAGAGAGAGCTCAAGCTAATATGGGTGCTCATCTCCATATCCTTTCCTGATTGCTTGCCTCACATTCCTATGGGATTTTCTCAATATTCCTCTTCAGCAAGCTTTCACTCCTATTGATCGTGTAGATATACTCATCATGGAAAGGGGAGCATCTTCACAGGGAGCTTCTGTATTATTATTTTTTTGTTGATGTCAAAAGGGGAGAAATAAGGATATACAAAAATTTATGTTATTTTCCCCTACAATGAGCTTAAGATAAAAATGCATTATTTTCAGTGATCTATCATACCGGGTTCGATTAGTAATAAATATGCATTCTTTTCAGTCCGATCTTACATACTGGTTGACAGTAATACTTATTAACTATTAATGAGCTTAAATTTATATATCACAATTTGTCATCATCAAAAGGGGGAATTGTTACCCTATGGCGTCCATACAAATTATGTTGGCAAATATTGATGATAACAAATTCTATCTTGTTGCTCTTAATGTGTTTAATTCCCAAAGTATAATAGTTGCAAGGAACATTCAAGCACAAGATTCTCAGAGGCCAAAATGAACTAAAGGCATTTGAACTCCAAAGCAATGAAGCCTTTAAACACTGAAGAACTCAGACTGAAAATCTTTATTTTATTAGTATTCTTGTAAAAGCTTTTGGATGAATTGAACTCTTAAGGCCTCCTTTACTCGTAGAATGACCTTAGATCCTTCCATTACATGTTGTAAAATACGGAGATGCATTAGAACTAGGTTTCTTAAAAATCAGGCTAGCAAACCAATTCTTAACTGCTGATAATCAAGCTATCAACCATTCTTAACTCTGAAAATCAGCTAGCAACCATCCTTAACCTTTGTTAAAGTCAGCTAGCAACCATTCTTTCAACTCTGAAAGTTAGGTAGCAACTCATTCTTAACTCTGAAAACTGTTAGCTACCATTTCTGATCTAAAAATTAGCTAGCAACAATTACGGACTTTCTGATTTCAACTTTGAAAAATATGCTAGCAATAATTCTTGTCTTTGAAAATCTGATTGCAAGTTTTGAAAAATTAGCTAGTAATAATTCTTGTCTTTGAAAATCTAATTGCAAGTTTGAAAAATTGGCTAGCATCAATTTCTGACTTTGAAAAATTGAATTTGCAATCTTTAAAAATTGGCTAGCAACAATTTCTGATTTGAAAATTGAATTGCAATCTTTGAAAAATTGGCTAGCAAACAAATTTCTGACTTTGAAAATCTGATTGCATCTTTGAAAAAATTGGCTAGGCAACAATTTCTGACTTTGAAAATCTGATTGCATCATTGAAAAATTGGCTACAACAATTAATTTCTGACTTTTAGAAAATCTGATTACAACTTTGAAAATCAGCTTGCATATTTCAAATTCTCTCTAAAGGTTAAACTCTTGCTAAGGCCTATAAATACAATCCTTAGCTTCCATTTTATCAAGCAACCAAGTGAGAAACAAACAAGCCTAGAATCCAAAGTATTCTTTTTTTCATCAATTCAATTTCTTTGAGCATTCAAGTTCAAATCATACAAGAGTTCTAGTGAGAGATTTTATTGTAAAAGCTTCATTTGTAATCCTTCTCAAAAAAGGAGAATTGTTCATTGTGAGAGAAATCTCAAATCCGATCCACAGTCAATTGTGTCAAGAGGGTTGGTGTGACCCTTGTGAGGTGTGAAGGAGATTTTCCACCTTGTGAAGAAGAGTGGTGTGCTCTTGGTGTGTAAAGGTTTGAACTCTCACCTGCAAGAGTTTGGTTAGTGGATTGAAATCTCAAGTGGTGTGCTTGGGGATGGACGTAGGTCAGTAGACCGAACCACGATAAATCGCCGAGTTTGAATCTCTCTCTCCTTATCCTTTATTATTGTGCTTTTATTTATATTCTCTGCATTATACTGCTTGTTATTGTTTCTAAATTCTTAATCAAGTATAATTTTTATTAAAAGCAAAAGTTTGCCATCAACCCTATTCACCCCCCCTCTAGGGTGATTATCTGGGCAACAAAAATAATAAAAATTATATATTAATCTCTTAAAATATATATATATTTTTTAAAAAAAAGCGAACCACCCCCAAAATGCTCAACCACCTTCGAAATTGCTTCGGGGTGGCTTGACCACCCTCAAAAACAAAAAAAAAATTCTTCAATTTTTTTTAAAATAAAAATATAATTTTTTATATTATTTTTAATTGAGTGGAATAAATTTGAGCTGTTGAAAATTATTAGCTTTTGAAAAAATTGAGAAGAATTGAGTTAGACTAAAAAAAATTTTGCTCCCCAAACAAGCCTTAGAAAACTGAATCTGTTTAGGGTAGGGTGTTTTATTCGGATTCCCACCCAACCATTTAGTTTTTTTTTTTTTTAATGAAAGGCTCAAAAAAAAAAAAATCATAATGTAGATTTAAATAGATGAGGTGGAGCATTGCTGTGGAGAAAGGGGTGACGTGTGTGGTCGGACAAAGAAAAAACAAGGAAGAAGGAAAAAAAGGTGGACTAGTGTGTCGAGTTACAGGGCCGTGGGGTTGGTTGGTTGGTTTCGTTGTGTTGTATGAAGGTGACCCACCGGTCGAAATCCTTCACCAAACTCCCTTTATTTTTTTTTTTAAAAAATTAAACCCACTTTATTTTGATTTCTAACTAAACCACTAGTGAGCTTTTTAGGTGTCCACAGCATCTTGGCATGATCGGCCGCTACATTACAAAGTCTTTTGTTTTTAATTTTTTTTTTTTTTTTTAAAAGCCAATAATAAAATTCATTAAACAATAAGGAAGATATTCATACACAATCGAGAATACGCTACATGCCAAAAGAAAAATCAGGAAAAATCTATCTCAAAAAAAGAAAGTCAGGAAAAAGCAACAGACCAAAGTATTGTGTTGATGGGTCATTTACATGATGGGAAGTAAAGTAAACCCATATTAAGTAAGATTATGGGCCACAGAATTTTTATGATCCATGAACCTTGTCAACAGTTGTTTGAGTTGAAACCTTCGAGGACATCGATAATGACTTAATAATATTATATATCATATTTTTATTTATAAATATTCTATAATGTTATACAGGGGCAAACCCAAGTGTTTGGGCTAAGGGGATGAATGTCCCCCAAAATGTTTAAAATTCTTGTTAAAGTATACATATTTTATAATTTGTCTCCTCAAAATGATATTTTTGTTCTTCCAAAATAATATTTTATTCCCTTTTAATTATTTTTTCTAGTTTTGCCAGCTTCTTTCAACATAAAAATTCTAAAATACCACATTCATTTAATTTCACTCTAAACTCTAGTGAGATATTAATATGATTTATGTGCTTTTGATTTTATATAAATCCATCTTCTCCAACTTACAAAAAAAAAAAAAAAGGTCCATTTTTACACCAAAAATCCTGATTTTGCCCATGCTTTTATATATAAATGAGATTGTACTACAACAACAAAACAAGAAACGAAAAGAACAAACCAAGACAAAGGAAAATACAGATATTCAATTGCTTTAAATTCAATTAATTCCACTAATTTTTGGAATCCATTCTATTAATTTTGCCAATGTCTTTGGAAACTGAAGGACAAAGTATAATGCAGCCATCGTGGTCGGAAAGATTTATATATTAATTTGCCAATGTCTTTGGAAATAGTTTAAACACTCACAATGGCCATAAGGAAGAAGAATTGATAGACAACGTAAAATGTAGTAGTTTTAAAATGGATTGAGCTCTTTGAAAGTGCTTATTGGTTGTTTAACATTACTACTAAATTCATAATATTTTTGAAATGACATCTAGAAAAATATTTTCTTGTCAGGATTTAAAATATGTTCTCAAATTGTAATAACAACCCTCAAAATCTTAAGGAAGAGTGTTCTCAAGAAAATGATTGGAAGAGACTGCAAAGCATTAAATTTCTACAAAGAGGTGATCTCAGTCGATAGGAATAGGACTCTTTATATTTTATGGTCAAGATTTAAAGTTGATGCATCTGACGGTGTTTATAATGTTAATGTTAGTACGTCTTTTAAAAAATTTAAATGATGTGGCATTGTGTACACCGAGTGTACATTACGTCAATATTGACACCCTTTTTAAAAAAATTAAATGTGTGACATTATGTATAATTCGTTAAATGTACAAATTTTAAATCCTAATCATAAAATTAATACTCTCCATTTCAAATTAAATGGAGAGAATCATGTTATTTATTACATGAGAAGCAACCATGCCTCCACATCCACCGAATGAAACAGTATTGAATTGCTCAAATGTGGCAAGTAAATAATGTAACTTGGACCACTAGATGAAAAAGAATCATTAATGCATGTGGATTGGGATGAAATGTCCCAGCTAAAATCAAGGATGGACACTTTGCCTATTCATGTACCCTGCCATAGAGTGGACTAAGTTTTTTTTTTTTTTTTTTTCTATTCAAATAAAGGAAACCGGGAAAAAAATTACAATGGAGGGTCTTTGCCACTCCTAATACGAACCGAACTAAGAAAAGCAGAAGAGTTGGGAATGCTTCCAAACACTAAGTGGGAAGCGGCCCATCTAGCAACTAGATGTGCACAAAAGTTGGCACTTCTAGAAGACTTCAAAGCTTTCCATACAGGAATGGAAAGAAAAAGATTTTTAACATCTGCAATAACTGGCGCAGAGGCCCAATCAGAGAAAAACGAAGGATCTAAAATAGCAATAATAGTAAGAAGGGAATCTCTTTCGAGAATGAGGGATGAACAGCCAGCAGAAACAGCAAGAGTGGCTGCCAAAAGTGCCACATGAGCTTCGCCAAGAGAGGCATCCATAAGGGGTAACCGTTTAGTAAGAATTGCCACGAAGTTACCTTCATGATCTCTAAGGGTTGCAGCAGCAACTGCAAAATCTGGACGGATAGCCACATCAAAATTGGCCTTAAGAGACCCAATCGGAGGAAGAGTCCAAACTGCACTCAAGGAGTCTCCTAGTTTCCAGGCATTAATATGATGGAGAGTGGTAATACGAATCTGCTTGGAGACCGCTATTGGATCTGGAGGAGTGCCTTCAAAAATCAGCTTGTTCCTAGTGAGCCAAATTTGATCCAGAATGACCAGAACAGAAATCTGGAAATTATGAATATCCTTTGGCTGAATACCCAAAATGTCACAGGGGTGAAGTAAGGCTTTGGTCCAATCAGCTATCGGGAGTGAACTGAACACTGATGTAGACAAAGGCCAAGAGGAGCTTTGCCATAATCTTCTAGCAAACGGACAACCCAAAAATAAATGCTGATGTGTTTCCGGAGGACCTGAGCACATAGGACAGCAGAGCAAATCAGCTTCAATGTTAGGGGAATATCTGAAAATATTGGAGCGCACAGGCAGAATATTCCACGTTATTTTCCATAAAAGGTGCTTTAATCGAAGTTGAATGCGTAAACTCCAAAGTAAATTCCAATCAGATTGGTTAAGAGGGGAGCCAAAAAGATTCAGAGGACCAGCAGCCAATTCATGAGCAGATCGAACAGAAAATTTTCCAGAGGCTGAAGGGGTCCACACCCAACGATCCAGCTGGGGAATTTGAGGAAGATGGATGGCTTTGATTTGGCTTACAGAGAGGGAGTCAAACAAGATATTGAGAATAAGGGTATACCAATCCCTAGTTATCGGGGAAATAAGATCAGAGACACTTAAATCAGGGAGGGAAAACAAATCAGGATGTGGGGAAGGTTTAAAACCGGAAATAGATGGAACCCAAGGTGTAATGACCCAGGGAAAAGCGCTAGCCACATCTGCGCTATAACCCCAAAAGGACTAGTCAATTTGGAGTTTCCCTAGAATCACTTATAAAGCCAAGTTTCACTTAGTAATTAGGCGATGTGGGACTCAACACTCATGACTCTCTTTATAAATCACCCACTCTATGTGGGTTATTTCTCATCTTCCCAATATGGGACCGGGGTGTTACAGGGGCCAAAGTCTGATCCAAAATCTTCTGATATCTGATAGTGGCATCATAAGGATTGTGACGCCTAATAGAGGGTTTGGGGAATTTGTGGGTAACTGAGATAGATTTGGGGTTCGAGGGTTGAGGGGGAAATTTAGGCGATGATGGGGAAGAGGGATTATTCCAGATTAAGCTAGGAAAAACAGGGTTGGGACAGGAAGAAGGAGCCAACAGTACCTCCGAAATATCTTCAATATCTGTGATGACAGATTTAAAAATTGGAGGGGTAAACTTGGAAATCGAGGAAGTAGACGTGGAAAAAGGGGGGTTGAAAAGAGAGGGTTTGAAAAAGGGCATCGAAGCGCGGGAAGAGGCTTCACATAAGGGGGGAAGAAAAGGACGAGGTGACAGGGGGTTGATGAGAGTGGGTGGTAATAGCAGTTGGCGTAGGGTTCATCAATGCAAGAGTAGGAGTAAGGAGGGGATTCTGCGGATGAGCCACAGAAGTCATGGGGGGGATGTCTTGAGACACAGATATCGAGTTGACAAGAGTGGGGGGTGTCCGAGTTACTGTAGTGGGAGGGAGAGTGGACTCAGAACTTGCACCGGGTTCTTTGGGGGGTTAGAGGAAGAGGAAGCTGATGATTTAAAGAGGGCTGAATGGAATGAAGTGTTTGTGGAAGCAAGAGGGACAAATTTACCTAGGAGAATGAGGTGATCTACTTTGTAAGGTGGAGGAGGAGTAGCTCTTAAATTGGGACCAAGAGGGGTGGAGAGGGAATATAACCCGTAGCAGGACAGTAGATTTGTGCATGCCCCAATCTTCCACAGTTAAAACAGAAATCAGACAGCCGTTCGTATTTCAAATGAACCCAAGCTGGAGGACGGTTACTCCGTTCCTGATTAAAACCAGTGATAAGTGGATTACCAAGAGGGAGAAGTACCTTGATTCGGAGAAAAGATTTCCTTTGAATGGCTGTTGAACCTTCAGTTTCTGTACATAAAAACTTCCCTAGGTGGTTGCCGATGATCTCAGCATTTTGAGGGGTCATAAGATCAAGTGGAAGATCATGCACTTGGATCCAATAGATTCCTTCAGAGAAATCCAATTCACTTAGAGACATACCGGTATCCCATGGTTTAAGGATGAGTGGGTGTCCTCTAATATTCCAGGGGGATAGGTCTTGGACTCTTTGCATATCAGACTCATCTGTAAATGTGAAAATAAAGATAGAATCCCCAAAAACTTCCATAGATAAGGATTTCAGAAATTGCCAAGCACTCACAAGAGTTTCTCGGACAGTTGCTTTGGAAATAGCCCTTAACGAATGAACTTTTCCGGCTAGAAGACAGGGAGGTTTTTTGTCCGGAGGGGTGACTGACGGGGTAAGGATTGGAGGATGATCCAACCAGTTGAGATACTGAGTGCGGGAGATCAGTTGATCATAGTCCTGTGGAGGAATGGCCATCAGAGTGATTCAGAGAGAGGAAGGGGGAAGAAAGGTAAGAGGAAAGGTGAGAGAAGAAAATAATTCTTCAGAAAAGCTCTACGAAACGAGAGCGGTCAGCTTAATTTGGTTCCTCGAGTGGACCAAGTTATATTAGAAGGTGTATGACCTATGATTATGAGAAAATTAAATATAAAATAGATCGACTACTTTGAGAGAGTCACGACCTCCTAATTTTTCATACAATATGAAATATGATGAAGAGTGTAGGATGCCTCTTATTCAATAAAGCTTGGATTTTATAGAAAACCCCTTACAAGCTGTTAAAGTAATTAGGGAAAATATCTCTAATTTTCTTCTAAGAAATCAAGTTATTTGAAAGGAAATATGAGCCTGTTTGGTTGTCTGTTTTGGAAATAGGTTTTCTGTTTTCAAAACAGTGAAACGTGTTTCTGTATTGTTGATGTGCGTTTGACAAACCATTTTGTAAACAAAAACAAGTAAAAACGAAAACATCAAAAAACAAAAATTTGAAAACAACTTATACATGTTTTCGAAAATAGTTTTGGTGATTATCTTAATCGGTTTCTTTGTTTCTTCCATGCAAGAGAAAGGATAATCGATATATATATTATGTATGCAGTTAGATTATATTATTTATAATTATAATTTATATGTATTATTATATTTATTGTATGTTACTACTTTTCATTTCAATATTGCATATTATATTATTGAATATTAGTATCTTATGACATAACGATCAAGATTGTTAGTATAAATGTATCATAATTATTTAATGTATTTATAAAATATAACTCTGCATTATGCATCTAAGGTTAACGATACATCTTTTTAAATGTACTCTTAAATTATAAACATTACTTATACATTATATTGGAATAGTAGTATATTCATACGGAGCTGTTATAAGTTTAATCAAAACCATATGTAGTTTAAAGAGTATGGATCAGTAATAGTGAGCCTTTGGTTCATAAACACTCGTTTAATTAATAATGAGTCGGTTCTGATCGGCCTAATCATGCTGAGTTGAGATGTTCCAAGTGTTTGTTATTTACAAATCTGTTCATTTGCATGCGTAAGTGTCGTATTCTTCTTATATGTTTTATTGGTTATTGTCCATGGTTTAGGTAATATTATACACATCATTCATTTTGATTAGTTTTTTGCGTCCTAGCTTCTAGCTTAGTTTTTGGTATTGTGAAATTTGGGTTGTTGCAAATTTTTTGATAAATCGTGTGTGGGATAAAAGATTTTTGCTAGAACGTTGTCAAACAAATATAGTATACTAGCTTTTATGTTGTTCGAAACAGTTTGCAACGCTTTTTTAGCGAAAAAACAATGAAATTGTTTATGGTTTTGTTCTCTAACACATTTTTGAAACAAAACAAAACGTGGCTTATATCCTAATTTTTCCCTTAGAGTTACGGGCTTTGTTTGGCAACATTCTTTTTGGGGGGTGGGGACGGACCACCCGGGGATAGGGGGGGTGTGCGGCAGCTAGGGGTCCCGGCCACGACAGGTGGTCCTGCACGTCCCTGTGGTGGTCCAGCAACCCCCTGTGGCTGGTCGGCAACCATCCTTGGGGTGGCCAGCACTCCAGCTTTTCTCTTATTTTCCCCAAACGACGTTCTACTTTTTTAATTTTGGTTTAATTTAAATTAAGTTGTTTATTTTTTTTTCAGATATATCACGTACCAAATTTTTTCTAAACATCCAACTCATTTTAAATCTTTTTTTTCTCGATATCTGGAGAGGTCAACATGAATAAAATAAATAAAATTATTTGACCCCAACGGCACACCCCTACATTTATTTGAATGACGGTCATCTATAGGGTTATATCTGGAAGAAACTGTTTTTTGATGGCTTCTACCCCGACCATGACTCTAAAAAACAGGAAATAGAAAACAAATGCAGTGAACTCATATATGGGTGTTTTTTGAGAAACAAGTTTAGATGTAAATATTATAAGTTTGCAATGACAATGACATATATATAATGTGAAGCTTAATTAGATGCTCTCATACGTTATGATTTGAAGTGAGTTTGTGGGTTTCAAAAAGAATTTTTTTTTTTTTTACTTGGTAATTTCCTTTGTTTATATTGCATGAGTAATTGCGCTATGTGGAAAATCTAGATATTTTTCATTATATTGCTTATTTTAAGTCAGGAGGCAACAACCTATATCCACGTGTCCTCTTTTTATTGGACATGACGTGACATCATCGTTAAAAAATTAAGGAAAGGAAAAAAATAAAAAAGATTTATTTGATAACGATTCGAACCTTAAGGAGCGATTTGATAACTTTTGAATCTTAAGGAACAATTTGATAAATGTCACATCTCATAGACTAGTGAAGTATATTTTCATAAAACTTATCTAATCATGTGAGACCCAATAAACTAGTAAGTATATGCTAAAATAGGAAATGATGAATTTAATTATTTAATTAATATTTTAACACTGTTTTCACGTATTGATTCAAAATGTTCTTCAATAAATTCGACCTAACTCGTGAAACATTTAATTAAAAGAAGGGTAGAACTATGGAGCTAGATTTGAACGACTTCTAGTATGATAAATCACCAATTATTCTAACATCTTAAATTGATTAAAAAAAAAATTTAGGAAAAAGCCCACATAACCCTTTCAAACTATCACTCAATTGACAATGTTCTCCCAAAACTTTTAATTGTGACAATGTCCCCCCCATAAACTACCGAATTATTGTCAATGTATCCCTAAGGACGAAAATACCCTTAATAAAATAAAATAAAAAATTATAGAAAAACTAAAGCTAAAAATAAAAATAAAGAACACTACCACCCAATTGACAAAATTCAAAATTTTAAAATTATAAATCTTTTTGTTTAAAAAAATTATTTTTTAAAAATAAAATTTTTATTTTTTTATTTTCAAATTCATAAGGGCTAGAAAAAACTAAAACTAAAATTTTTAAAAAACAAAAACAAAAAAAAAGTAATTGTTTTTTAAAAAACATTACCACATAATTGGCCAAATTCAAAATTAAAAAAAAAATTATAAAGATTTTCATTTAAAAAAAAAAATTATTTATTAAAAAATAAAATAATTTTTTTGAGTTCATAAGGGTATTTTTGTCTTATTAAAATATTTGTAAGGTCATTTTTATTTTTTTGCTGGCATTGAGAGAACATTAACAATTGTTTGGTAGTTTGAGGAGGACATTGTCACAATTGAAAGTTTGAGGGAGACATTATCAATTGGGTGATAGCTTGAGGGGAATATGTGGACTTTTGTTAAAAATTTATTATTTAATATGGTTAAATAACTTTTTGCCCAATATGGTTTAATGACTTTATTTTTATCTACATCGGTTTCGTTTTGTATCATAGATGATATTTTAATTTTGACTAAAAATTAAGATAAATACCTCATTCCATCTTCCGTCCAAATATTTACCGGAAGGTTTTATGCCTTATTAAAAATAAAAAAAGAAAAGAAAACATAGAAAATTATAAAAATTAAAAACTTAAAATATTTTTTTAAAAAAAACTTAAAAAAAGGGGGTGGCTCATGGTTGGTATGGGGGTGGTCAAAGAGGAAAAGGGATGGCTGAAACCACCCCCAAAAGCCTACCTTGGTTTGGCTTGGGGTGGTTTCGGCCATTTTCATGGCCCTTGAGAGTCGTTTGGCTACCCCCAAGGGCTAAACTTTAATTTTTCTTTCTTTTTTCTTCTTTTGGCCTTATGGGGGTGGTTTCGGCCACTCATTTTTTCTCTTTGTGAGTAGATGGCTGCTCCTATTTGCTCAAAGGGGTGGCTCGAGCCACTCCTTTTTATTTTTTTCTAAAAATGTATTTTTTTTTTGTTAAACAATTATTTTTTAATTTTTAATAAGGCATAATCATATGCCAATGTTTTATTTTTGTTAAATATTTGGACTTAAGATTGACAAAGATACCATACAATCTTTAGCCAAAGTTGAAGCGAAATTGAGATGATTAAAAATAAAGTTTTTGTTGAATTTGGATAAAAAGGTATTTAACTCTATTTAATTAATATTTAAATTTCACATCCTAGCCTTTTTGTTTCATTTTCTCACCTTTGGCAAGAATTCGGTCCTCATCAAGTTCCAACACGCACACGCAGCATAACGATTTCTGTTTTGTATACTATCCGAACAGTTACAAGCAATAAGAATCAGTTTTCCGGTTTACCTGAAGAGTTGCAGTGACGGAAGAGAAATGGGCGGGACATTGACGGCGCACGATCGCCATGTTCTAATGGCGGTGAATGCCGGAGCATCGAGCCTCTCGTTCGTGGGGTCCGGTTTCATAGTTCTCTGCTACGTCCTCTTCAAGGAGCTCCGCAAGTTCTCCTTCAAGCTCGTTTTCTACCTCGCCCTCTCCGTACGCCCTTTAAACTCAAGCTCTATCCTCCCTTTTAGATCTCGCGCTGCAATCTTCTGTTTACTTCTTACTATAATCACCTCTATTTTGCTTCTTTTCTTAGCATTTGGGATTATTTATCTTCAAATATTATAACAGCGAAGCTTCGCTAGTGATTTGTGTTTGATGATGAAGCACTAAGTACGTGTTTGATCATGAAAACTCGTTTAAATTGGAATCTTGTGGATTTGGATCGAACTGTCCACGCTTCCTGCTTGATTTCTTGAAGGATTGGCAATCAAGGATATTACTAGGGCACACCATTGTTTGGTGTTCTTCATAGTAAAGTTAGGTCTGTGGCGATTAAAAGAGGATTTGGTGCCGACATAATCTAATTGGAAGCAGGATTAATAATTATCAATTTCGATTTGAAATTTACTACTATATACATGCTTAGTAGTAACTAGTTGCAACATTTTGGAGCAAACAGCCTCAAAGTTGTAGGAATGTTACAAAAATATATTATGAGGATCTAAATGTTCCTTGAGTGCATTGCCTAGAAACTGCCTTCCTTTAATCTTAAAAATGCTTTTTAGTTTACTGGTTCCACTGAATCAATGGCAATGAATGAAATGGACAACAAAATTATAGTTTTAGATTGTTTCAGAGAACTACTCTGTAAAATCCAATGGATGTCACTATAGAATTACTTGTGTGACTGATGTTGTTGCCTGATACACAAGGATGCCCTTTAGCAAGTTCAGGAAGCCATATATGTCTGTTTCTCTGTTTTGTATAGAATCCATTTACTCTTGCCTCGTTTCTCTTCCTCCGAGTCCCACGTTGAATTCTTTGAGTAGTTATGGCCTGTGCTGACATACTGCAATTTCTTTTGAGTGCAGGACATGCTTTGCAGTTTTTTCAGCATGGTTGGGTAGGCTTTGTGGAGGCTAGTGCAGACAGCTTTTTTGGATGTAGTTCATTTGATATTTTTGTATGTCACTCAGAGAAAGTTTTGTGTTGATGCAGAGATCCATCCAAAGGATTTTTTTGTTTTGCTCAGAGCTATATCACGCATTTCTTCTGTGTGGCTTCTTTCCTATGGACTACAACAATAGCTTTTACTCTTCACCGTACTGTTGTTAGACACAAAACAGATGTTGAAGATTTGGAGGCCATGTTTCACTTGTACGTTTGGGGTACGGACAATTTGTGACAAAAATAATTTATGATACCTGTAATAGAAAAGTAAGCTTGGTCCAATCTTCCTGCTCTAAAAGATAGGTTATATTTAGAGTTTATTGCACACATTGGCTTCTTCACTCCTATATTTTTTAGGTGGCTAGTAGCTATCTTTATTCATCTGCTGATTTTGTGTTTCATTACTTCATACAGGAACTTCACTAGTTATGACTGTCATACGCTCTTTTGGTAATAACCATGGACATTTAGGCGCATTGTGTTGGACACAACCAGGGCGCACTGGAAAGGCTAGTCTAAGTAGCTTTTGGATGCGGGAATAATGGCTTATGTTTTTACAAGTTTATTAAATTTTTCTAGACTGCCCGGGAACTGCTCAGAATTCCTGTGCAATTAGTTATTTTTCATGATATCCAGTGTTAGTTGCCTATTTTATTGTCACACTTCTCCATGCTTATATGTGTATCTTGCATTATATATGAAGTAAGAGTGGAAGTGTGGAATCCTCTCTGGTGTTATCAAAACCATATATATATTTAAAGCATGATGTGGCCATCAGATAATAAAGAAGTAGTTAACATATTCAAGATTATTGCTTATTTGTAAAATTGAACATGAGTGACAATGGAGTGATTCTATGCAAGAATTCAAAATGGTGAAAACGTTTACTGGGAGCAAGTTGATTTCAGAGTTCAAGATGTTCTTAGATTTGTCATAAGTTTAGCAATCTCTAGATGCATAGCTGAAATTCATTATTTGAGTAAAAAAACCATTTTACTTCAGAAATAGATGTTGGATTTCAAATTGATAAAGACACTAGACTGTCAATGATTGTGGTCGTCAGAGTCGGCTCTGATTTGATAAAAAAGCAGGAACATGAAATAAAGATCTTTTGAATTTTTTGCATCTTTTGTGTTTAATCTCTGATGTTTTTTCTTCCCTATATCCTGAACATTTCTATCTTTTCCTGCAGGCAATTCACTTAATAACATTTTATATGCCACTCTGGGGTGCAATTCTTTACAATGGTTTTACGTACTTTCAAGTGATACGCATGCTAAACAATGCAACCCGTGTATGTATGCTAGCCATCCCATTCAGAAAAAAATTTCTAGTCATTAGTACACTTGTTGAGACTATAATTCTTTCAGATGGCAGTAGGCATGTCAGACCGGGCATACCAGTCAGATGCAAGAGCCGACATGAAGGTATGCTGTTCTGTCGACTTATTTCCTACATGGATTTGAATAGGGGCCATATATAGAGATTCTAATCATGTTAAGAGGAAATAGAAATACTGAAATGAATATCTATTGCTGGTTCCATTGCTTCAATTATTAAAATATCCCACCATTCATGTCATTCATACCTCTTCAATAACTTCCAATGACACACTTGTCCTTGAATTTGGATTCTTTCCCCTTGATCATACATGTATTCACACACAAATGTGCATGTGCAAGTGCGCACACACACACTTTCAATTTTTTGTTTTGGATAAGGTAAGTATTTGTATTATCCAAAAAGAAAGTAATAAGGATATACAACAATGTTCAAACATGCAGTAGGATGAAAAGTCCTAATGCACTCAGCAGCATATTTCCTCGAAGGCAAGAAACTAACAAGCAAGAATCAAATTGTCACAATGTGAGAGAATAGGATTATACTCACAATAGGGAGTTGTGGTGGGTCCCTTAAAAGATGGTTGTTTGGTGTTAAATCATTTTACAGTGTTATGAGTTGTAATGATGGTTTTTGCCTCGCCTAAAAAAGTGTTTGGCGGACTAAGGCTTCGTTGAGAGTAGCCTTTTTTGTTTGGTTGGTGGCCCTAGGGCACCATGGACAATCTCTGGAAGCGATGCATCATTGTAGTCGATAGGTGTTGTATGTGTAAAATGAATGGGGAGTCCGTGGACTATTTTTTTCTTCATTGTGAGGTTGCTTGTGCTATGTAGAATGTTTTCTTTAGTCGGTTTGGGCTATCTTGGGTTATATCTAGATGAGTAGTCGACTTGTATACTTGTTGTTGGACTAACGGCAATACTTGCAGTGTTTCTGTGGGGAAGATAGTACCTTCGTGTCTTTTGTGGTGTCTGTGGAGGGAAAAGAATAATAGAAGTTTTGAGGACCGTGAAAGGACTTTGGAGGAAATTAGGTCTTTATTTTCAACACCCTGTATCTTTGAACAACCGTTTTTGTTTCTTTTTGATGATTAGTTATCATGATTTTCTTGTCTTTTTTGCTCCTACTAGTTAGGTGGTTCTCTTGTATACTCTCTGTGTACCTGGGGGCGCCTTACGCTTTTAATGATATTTCAATTACTTATATCTAAAAAAAAAAACAATAGTTTTTGGCCTAGCTATCTTCATATCATGAACTTTCATCCTTAATAGATTCTCATTCTCCTCCTCTGCCCCACATGCTGTTGCTATGGGGTTAGTAGATGGACTTGCATCATCTTCTTCTTTCTATCACTACTCAAATTCTTTCCTTGGCAGAACCTGAACGCTTCAAATTTGTTCGTTGTGTTAAGGTGCAACTTTTGCTTTGTTTCCTCTTTGTTCTCCTTTGCTTCACCAGTGTTGCTCATTGCTTTACCAGGAGATGTCCCAGTTTCCCTTGTTCCACTGCTGGTTTTGCATTATGACGATGCTCCATATGTTTTTCACCAACCAGTTCTTTCCTCTCATCTTTCAACCCCCATTGCTGCTTCCATTTCTTAACATTCTCATTAGCTTGTGAGCATTTTTCCAAGGTCTGATCATACATCTCGCACCTAGTATATCGGGGTGGTTTCCATGGGAGTTCCACTTCTACCTTTGCCCGTTCCTTCCCTCCAATATCCAGGAGCACTGACTTTGAAATTTCCTTATTTACATGAGTTTGAATACATATTCTAGTAAAGTTAGAAATCCTCATTGAACCGATGGTACTATCCAAGAAGAGAGGATTCCCAATTATGCTACCTAAGTATTCCATTCCTTCTGGTATTCACAAAACCAGTGGTACATTATGAAACTTAACCTGTATTGGAATACTCGCAAATTTGTTTTTGGAGAGATGTACTCCTGGTTGCCACTTTTTGAGAATAAACAACTTTTCAGCTATGTGTTGAGGTCCAACGTTTAGGATGGCTTTGCATTTTTTTTTTTTTTTTGGTTTTTTTTTTTTTGTCCTCTTATCTACTTAAACATATAGAAGCCATTATCAAGGAGGTATTGCTCCCAAGTCTTAACCGCCCGATCCTTTACAATATGTAAGGGAAGTACTTGGTCAAGTCACATTCTTTCATTTCTTCTATCCTATTTTTGTAATTCTTTTGGGTGTGCTATATATTCCTTCTTGCGTAGGGTCCACATTTTGTTTTGTAAGGCTTGGTCGTGGTCCTTGTGAAGAAAACTAGCTCAAGAAGGGGGATTACCTGGTTTTGTTGCTGGTCTATGGTTGGATGGGCTAACTAGCCTAGCTTCCAGCCCGCAGGCAACCCTGGGTCCAACCTTCAGATCCACATTGTTGCTCCCATCTGTAACATGGTCATTCACATGTGAGAGAACCCTTCCTTCGACACTGCCAGTCAACCTGCTTCCTGCATGGACAGTAGCTTCTCCAGTAGCGGCAGCATCCTTTTCCTGCATAGCAAGAGCTTTTCCTGAAGCTTCTGCCCTAGTGTCGGTAGCATTTGAATTCAGGAAATTGGGGGGAATTTTCGCTCCCAAGCTTTCTGCACCCAAAGCTTCAACCAAGGGGATTACCTCCTACATTCATGGTCTCTTCATTTCCTGAGTGATTAATCCATCCTCCTCTTCTTCCTCATTTCTCCTCCATCTCATCATCATCCTCTTCACAAATGGAACAAACATCTTGACTTCCGCAAGAACATACTGCAGTGGAGTGCTCTGAGTCACTGACTGCACTACCATCATAGCTTTGGTCATTTACTTCCTTTGGATGTTACGCCATTTCCACAGTTAGCTCCAGGGTGTTTTCTCTCCTTTTACAAGAAGTCATATCTTCATTTTCATGCTCACACTCCTGAGCAACTGCTTTAGTACCTTGCCTGTCTGGATACTCCATCATATCTGTTGGATGCTTGAACTAGCAACCAGGGTGACCAGATTGCCTAATCAACTTGGGGAAATCTTCATCATAATACCAGATTTCAGCCTCTGCATCCTTCTATTTAGTTGACTCATTTTATTGGCAGAAACTTCAAACCAAAACAATTCTCTACCTTCCATAGCAAAATAGATGTTCTAGACCTGCTTTAATCACAAGACAGATTTCTCGGTGCTCACCTCTCGTGTACATGTTCTGGATCCTAGAAGCAAGCTCCTCCTTAGTGATCTGCTCCTCTTTTAGGAACTCAAGAAACTTGGCCTCAAGATCAGTCACCTGCTCTTCCCTCTTTTGCTGAGTGCCTTGCTTAGTGCTTGTAGAAGAGAACCCTGATCCCTGATTTAAGAACTCCTTCAAGGACATGTTCAGTTCAACAGATACCGTAATACAGCAGGGATCTTGAACAGAATCTCACGAAGCCAATAATCAGCTAATAATCTTAACAACAATCTCTAGAAATCCCTATGCTAGCAAATGGTATGAAGAGAAATGAAAACAACACAAGGAAATATAGAGAGAGAAGATGGGTTAGAAAGAGTAGCTCTCAACCACCCCATAACTATGATTTGGGCTTTCTCAATGTTAAGAACCTTGTAAAACGTAATGTTTCTCAATAATGAAAAATGTTATAATTCCTATTCCTTTCATTCCACAGGCTGTAAACAGGTGGGGATACTATCCACTCATTCTAATAGGAGCATGGACTTTTGGTACAATCAACCGCATTCATGATTTTATTGAGCCTGGCCATAAAATATTTTGGCTCTCAGTTCTTGATGTTGGGACAGCTTCACTTATGGTAATTCCATTGACCATAGACATGTTCTTATCATTTTATTTTCCATAATATATCAAGCAATTCAACATAATCTGTATTCTGATTGTGTATGTGTTTGGCTTCAGTGTGGTGGGTGTGGCTTTTGCCTAATTTTGATATTAAAAAAAAATCGGGTTTTTTCTTTTCATTAGAAAACTTTTTATAAAGATTGAGGTGGTATTTGGAAAGAAACCCATATTTGTTTACTTGTTTGTACCCATTGCGACTGCATAGGAGCTGGTATGAAATTCCAGAAGCCTAAAAGTGGGTGAAATTTATTTATTATTATTTTTTTCTTTCTGATTATGGGTTGTATTAGTTTTACCTTCTAATGCATGATTGTGGAATTTTCAGAACTATGGCAAAACTGATCTGAAAAATGTTGAGTTATGTCTTACTATCAATTAGCATACATGATATGTTCTCCAATCAAAAGAAAAAAAAAAAGTAACGAAAATAACTGAGTTTATAAATCCTTTTTTCACTTAACAGGAAAAAAAAAAATCTTTTGTTGATTTTTTTCCTTTCTTTTCTGGGCCAGATGGGAGGATCTTTTGCTTATTTTGGGAATTAATACAATACTGTTGTCTACATGTTTCAGGGACTGTTTAACTCAATAGCTTATGGCCTGAACTCTTCAGTGCGACGTGCAGTTTATGAGCGCTTGGAACTGTAAGTAAAAATGCTGTTTTTTTTTTTTTTTTTCTTTTTAAATTGTCCCAAGAAATGTTAACTTATCAGCTTGCTATCCACCGTGAATGTCTTATCTTAATGACCTTCAAGGCCGATCTATTTGTATTAGCCTGACCAAATGGTCTCTTGAACTTTTACTTGTGCAACTTCATGAGTGCTTCAAGCAATAGTATATTGGTTGATTGATTGAAATCTTTTATAGTTTGTGATGGCTAGATGTTTTCATTTGGAGCCATTCCGTTCTAAGCCCTAAAGAAGTAGAGGTCTATTGGCATTTTTTGGGGTACATAGAGGAGAGGGCAATGATTCCTGCATATTAACCCAAATGCTGAATTTGGGGGTTTGGAGTTTGGAGAAATGTCCAATTCTTGATGATGCTTATGTTCTTTCCTTATTCATCCAATCCCTGTTTTCATACTAATTAACTTAACTTGATTTTCACTTGGTTGCTTTTGGTTTCTGAATACATTCATTTTGAGTGAATGGTTGTGTTTGCAATTTTTTTACCAGGTTCTTGCCAGAGAAGCTTCGAAGATGGTTCCCCAACAATTCAAAGTACAGAAATCTACAGCAAGAGAGTGAACTAGTTTCATTGAAAATTCAAGATCAGCAATAGCTAATGGTAAATTTTCTCTACCTTTGTCAGCAAGAGCTTCAAATTTTTTTCATTAAGTTTGGAAGAGAGAGAGAGAGGGTAAAATGACGAGACAAAACAGCTCCCAGCATCCATGCCAAGTCTATTTGATCACTTGCAGCAACGCTAATATGATTCATGCCCCTTGTGAGGATGATTTGAAAAACTTCTGATGGATATTATTGATAGATGAGCCAAGTCAAATAGAATTTCTAATACGAGTTATTTGAGTTCTTAGCATGTACTTGTACAATATGCTCACCTTAGTGTTTCACATACTGTTGTTGATTAGGAGTTCTCTGTTTGTTCTTTCTCTATTGGAGGAAGTTATAAGCGCTTCTGTAAATGATCTTTTTTGTCCACTTTGTACCATTTTATCATATGTTTTTTTTCTTTGTTTTATTTATTTATTTTTGCCTAAGCAAATAAGGTGAGTAGGTTTATATCCACAACCGCTGGTTCTTGGGTCTTTAATGGGAGGGCAGACGGCGATCAGCACCATGACAAAGGCGACTCGAGTCTCTCAATTTTAAGTTCGTTAATCGTTGGGAATACATGCTACTACTTCTTCGGAGCATGCAACTGTCCAGAAATTGCACCCTTACGAATGAGTTTCTTCTCTTTGAGAAAACTCTGATTGCCCAATATAAAACATAATTGCAAATAACAGTTAAACCCCCAAATTTAAAAAGAAACCTAAAGCGGAATTATTGGACAGTTTTTCCGATTTCGGGGTGTAAAATAAAATTGTTAAGTTACTCTTTCAAACATTAAGTTTTTCCTTTTTTTTTTTTTTCTAAAAAAAAAAAAAAAAATTGGTTCCAAAATAATGTCATCATCCCAGTAGAACAATCCTAATTGACCAGCATGGGCCACCAATTGAAGGAAATACACTCGGTTACGGGTTGGAACTTCTCCACTTGGGGCAGGACAAAATACCACAACATTCCACTGAAGGTAGAAAAATACCACAACACTTCACTAAGAGCGTGAGAATATCACAATTCACAAATAACTTCTGTCTTATTCTCATTAACAACCAAATATTCTTTAAATAAAAATACAATAATAAAATTACATCTAAATTGATAAGAACTAATATTTAATCCTAATTTTAATTTCAAATAAGTTAATCTTAATTTCAAATATTCTAATTTAAATAATCTAATCTTAAAAGTTATCTTTTCCCTATCATAGTAAATAGAAGGATAAGTGATGCGATGAGAAATACTATTATTTGAGAATCAACTTTTTGAAAAAAAAATTGGAAAAACAAGAGTATTATCTTTTTTATTTTAATTATACTAATTAAAAAAAAATACTATTTAGTAAAATGCTCGTTAATTTTTGATCTAAATATTAATTTATTATCACATCATTAAATTATAAAAAAATTTATTAAATAAAATTACTCTTTATAAATAAAAAAATAAAAAAGAGAGAGTTGTGCACGTCTCTCTCATACCGTCATACGTTCCAAATGCTGCCGACGTTATGTGTGACCAATTATTTGATTTTTAATAAATCCCGTCTGCGCAATTAAAGGGTCAATACTCAATAGGCTATATAAACAAATATAGATCGATAACTTGGAATTAAAAAAAAAAAGATCTATAACTTAAAAACAAATAAATAATAATAATAATAGAGAGAGAGAGAGAGAGAGAGTCAAATCGAGTGGGGGAGGGTAGGGTGTCTTCTTTTTATATTTTTGTGGTGGTGATGGTATTAGCTAAAGAGGGTTTCAAACAAAAAGACGAATACAGAGAGAGAGAGAGAGAGAGAGAGCGAGAGGGGGCCTGTGAAAGCCGAGATTAAACTGGAGGAGTATCTGTAAGCTCGAAACCCTAAAAAAGTCGTATCTTCTTCTTTGACTCTTATCTCATCCAATCTTCCCTATGGATCCTTTCGATTTGATACGCAAAGGTATATGCTATTTATTGGTATTAGATCTTTGTACTACCTTTCCCTCCTCCTTTAAATCTGCAACCTCAGTTACTTCTTTTTGTTTTGTGGGAAATCTTTAAAGGTTTTCTTTTCGGTGTTTTGATTCAGACCTTTTAGAGTCAATTTCTTTGAATAATGGGAGGTCGTAGTTTTCTTTGCGGTCACTTATCTGGGTTTCATTTCTTTTTTTCTTTTTTTTCGACGCATGATTTTATTAGATTTGTGGTAAATAATTATCTTTATATGTTGTGGTTAAAGTTTACTTAAATGGAGTCGTTTATAATAGTTGGGTGTGAATTTTGTGTTATGTTGTTTCTGTTGTTTGTTTTTAAATTTTGTAAATCTTATCTACTCAAGAATTATAGGGTTTTAAGCATTTCTATATGCAATTTTGTTCCATTAATGAGATTTAGTTCATTTCTTTCTAAAGTACTTCAATTAGTTAGAAGTTGTTCAGTGAAATTAGTTAGCTTTAGTTAAATTTTAATGGATTATTTTATGCTTGTTTCATTTTTGTGGTGGATACAAACAGCGTATACTCTTTTATCTGTACGTTTCAGATGGATTTTCCGTTTTAATTAATTCTGTTTCTTACCAATTGAATTTATCTCAAAGCCGTGAAGTTAATTTTCTGAAAATGGTCAGATTTGATATTGGGTTCTATTGAGATTTAGCAGTCTGGAATTTTTTGAGGTATGGTAGTTGAGTTCATTTATTGCAAGCTTTGGACTTTATTCATGTCGATGTGTGTTGAAATAAAAATTTCTTTTTCTCAATATGACTAATTAGTAATACGCTAGTTGGACTTTTTTGCAGGCTTTGGCTGAATCGTACTGAAAGTTGAGTTATTCTCTCATTCAGAGTCTTTCTATGCATGTATATTGTTTTTTGTTTCCATTTGAGTGAATAATGAGCTTATCTAAGAAAGGAACCCAAATCAAGGATGCAAAGCTCAGCAACCTAAACAAGGTAACAGCTTTGAATCCAAATGCAGCAGAGTTTGTTCCCTTTTCCCTCAGATCACCATCATTTGGAAGCACCAGCACTGCAGATGCGGCAGCAAGGCTTGCCACTTCTGGGACTTCGGGAAAAGCAGTGCTAGATAGATCAGAGTCAAATGTCTCAAATAATTCCGATGAAGAGGCCCACCAATACTGGTGTCGCCAGCTCCCTGACGATATTACCCCCGACTTTAATATCATGGGAGAAGACGAGTCTCAAGCTATTGGGAACCTCTCTTTGTTGGGTTTGTCCTTACATGATGATAGTGAAGCGTCAAGGTTTCCTGCTGGTACGGGCAGTGGATACTCGTTAAATGAGCAGCAAGAATTATCTTCACACAACATTAATGGTAATAGCTTTGCTGGAAAGTTGAGATTTTCTGCTTCATCCTATGGGGAAGATTTGTCTTCGGCTAGTCTTCTGCATATGTCAGCTAAACCATGGGACAATCAAATTGTCAACAACAGTAATCAGCTTGTTAGCCATTCTAGGGAGGGGCCTCCTTATGATGGAAACTCTAGACATGGATTTATGAACAATATGTTGGGTGAGCGTGCAATAGTGGAGGATAACGATATGAACCCTGTTGAGTTCTTGTCTTCTCAGTTCCCTGGTTTTGCTGCTGAAAGCCTTGCGGAAGTTTACTTTGCCAATGGGTGTGACTTAAACATGACTATAGAGATGCTCACTCAGTTAGAGGTATGCTTAATTATTTACAAACAAATGACATGTTGCAAAATTGAGGAAGCTTCTGTCTCTTGTTTTGTGAGGGTATAGTGAATCGCCATTTCTGACTATATGACCTTTATAGATTGTTCAAAGTTGTGGCCTCAAGAATGAATTCGATCAACACATTTTTTGAAAATTGTTAACTGAATATTAGGACAAATTTAATAATTTTCTTTAATTATGGTGATTTTTTACGGGGCAAAAGGTGAGATCCTTGGTTCAAGACCCACGGTAACTATCCATAAAGAAAAATTGTTTTTATGGATAACGACTATGTTTTACTTCAACCTGCTTAACCATCAAAGGTTTACTTTTTTTTAAAAAAAATATTTTATTTTAAGTTTTATCCTCGCACCTTTTCCCCCTTTCTCTCCTTGATATCAGTTTATTGCAATAAATATATTCAAAATGAGGTATTATGATTCATCGTATAGAATTTTCTCTAATGCACTGAATAATTCTAAAGAGTAAGATGCTAACCATGGAGAGCAATGCCTCTGATGCCTCTTTTGGCAGGGAAGAGCTGGCTCCCCATAGAGTTCAGAGGTGATTCAACGCCACCATAGTCTTGTGTGTAGCCTCCAGTTCCTTGGTCAATGGTCTGGTACAGGGGGGAGTTGGTGATTCTCTGTGGGTCATCCTCTTCTTACTGTATAGTGCTGTTTTCCATTTTTTATCTTTTCTTAGTTTGACTATTTTTCACTAATCAAAAATCTTTTCTTAGTTTGACTATTTTTTATTCTTCATGATTTCAATGGGGCAGTGGTGTATTGTTTTGAAGAGTCAATTTGTTTTTCATGTATCCTGAATTAGCATGATGTGTCTAGTTTTCATGATTGATTCTGTAGAATTTATTGTTTATTTTATCACTTTCAATACCGCCAATGTAATCTTTTTTTTGGGGGGGAATCATGGTGGATTTTTGTTTGTAATTGTAGCTTCAAGTTGATGGTGATTTCAGTCAGAATATGAACCCAAAGACTTTGTCGGCCCCCAATCTTAGTGCAATGGACTTCCCTGCACTTACTGTTCCAGATAGTCCGAATGGTCCTCCAAAATTTGCTGGAGATGAACTCCAACAAAGTGGCAATCCTTTTCGAGCTTCTGACAAGGACAACGTGCTTTTGTTCAAATCGGGATCTTCCGTCCCATCTAGGGGTGCTATAGATTTTGCTTCAGCTGTCAGGAAATTGGCATCTCAGGATTCTGGTATATGGAAGTACGACAGAAATGGTTCTGCTGATGCCACTATTGGCTCAAGTAGAAGTTCTAATGTTTTGGCTAGTGCTTACAGTAGTGGACATGGGAGAGGCATCTATGGTGACAGGTTGCAAACTCGTGTTTCTGCTCGAGCAGCTCCTGTTTGGCTTGAAACTGGAGATGCTGTTGGTAATATACTTCGTTCAACTTATCAAAAAATAATTTGTTCAACAAAATTACTTGCTTTATATGACTTCAATTGTGGGATGAATGCCTTATGCGTCAATAATGGCTTTAACATTTGTTGAGATGACAGCGAATATTTATTCTGAGCTGCGAGAGGAAGCTCGTGACCATGCGCGCCTGCGTAATGCGTATTTTGAGCAGGTATGCCTTGAAAATTTGTCAAACTATCTATTACTGTAGAAAAATACAATCTCTTCTTTTATCCCCTATCTGACATTTTTTAATAGAAAAATCTCTTTGCTATCTAAGAATAAATCTTGGCCAGTCATGGAGTTATGAGGTATGATTTCTAATTTCAACTCACTTAAGTAGATTGATTTGTGAAAACAAACCTGACCTGTGTGCACCTCCCTCTCTCTCTTCCTCCATGTCTCTTTTCACCCTTTCTCCCTTCCTTTCAGTAGTATTTGAGTGTAATTTCATTTTCATTATTTTGACTCTGTCAATTGACAAACAAAGCTGTAGCGCTGATTCCTAGGTGAAGATACAAAATTAAAAATTAGGGGACAGTACAGTTTGCCCACCTGTAGTATGGAATGAGTTTGATTTGCCAACTTATGGTTAAGAAAGTGGCACTTTAACCATGTGAGATCTGAGCTATTAGTAATTCTAAAATTCTATGGTTAAATATCATGGTGGAACTAACAGGTACCAACTTTACAGGTGGGTAAACTGCTACTTTTCTAAACCATAGGTCGGTAAAGTGCTATGTTTATGAACCACAGGTTGGTGTGTGTTGCTTTTCTAAACCATAGGTGATATGATGTCACTTTTTCACAAAACACATGAATGACTCATGCATAGTTTAATGGCATGATTTTCCAGACGCTAACTGAGTGCCTCTGTTGGGTAAATGGTTCACTTTTTAAGCCACAGATTTGGTACAACAAACTTGCTTTATCGCACAGGTCAGCAGAATGTTAAGTTACCCTTAAAAGTAACATGTTAACAGTCAAGAATACGACTATGGTGGTACATTGCAGGCATGCCACCAACAAGATTGATCAACTAGAAACATGAGCATGTATTTGACCAAGTGGTCGTGGTAGACATGTTCTTAATATGGTTGCAGTGTGCCACTGCAGTGGGCATCTCCTATTGAGCCATTGGGTAGAAAAGTTAAATCAAGTTTGCGGGCAGAATTCTGGCCGAGTTATTCTATGTAATTGCTATGATTAATTTTCTGCTAAGTGTGCTGTTGATACCACATTTATCTGCTGCACCAATGTCCTTAGCTGATGGTGTATTATTTAAAATCAGGCACGGCAAGCCTACCTCATAGGCAATAAGGCTCTGGCAAAGGAACTGAGTGCTAAAGGGCAGCTGTACAACATGCAGATGAAGGCTGCTCATGGAAAAGCTCAAGAATCTATTTATCGTCAGAGGTTTGTAGTCCGCTGCTGCTCATGCTTAGTCTGAGCCATTACTGATGTGCATGAGTTAAATGATTGATTGGACTATGTTTGCCATCTTTTCTTTAATACACTTCTTCATCTTTGAAGGGGTCGATTAGATGCATGGCTGCTGGCTGATTGACAACTTCATGTTATTACCGCTCATGAATGATTAACTTTCAAATCTAAATGTTAGATTTTTTCTTTTTTCCATCTCCGTCTCTGCTCTCTCTCATTCTCTCATGTTGGGGTTGCTTCTCTTTAAGCGTGCAACTGCTGCCCATCTGTGCCTGTTTGGTATTCGTGTTGCTGCTGGATCCAGAAAAGAAAATTACAGTTGATTTACTGATACTTCATGGCACGAGTATAATGACAGATTTACTATCTTGTTTTACTGAGCCTGAGTTTGATAACGGACTGCCAATTGTGACATCTTCCACATTCACTGCAAGAACCTTCACTATCAGGGTCTATAACTGGTTTGTCTGCTACTTACTGTGTTTTAAACTGTTTTTCTAGGAACCCAGTTTCTCCAGAGATGCAAGGCAATGGAAGAGGACAGGAGCGGATGATAGACTTGCATGGGCTGCATGTTAGTGAAGCCATTCATGTTTTGAAGCAGGAGCTGAGCGTGATGAGGAGCACTGCCAGGGCGGCAGAGCAGCGCCTACAGGTTTATATATGCGTTGGAACAGGCCATCACACCAGAGGTTCCCGCACTCCGGCTCGACTTCCTGTTGCCATACAACGTTATTTACTTGAAGAAGAGGCCCTTGACTACACTGAGCCACAGCCAGGGCTGCTTCGAGTTGTGATATATTGATCGGAGGAGATGACAGTGAGGTATAGGACTTTTTTTTTTGACGCAGCAAAAACCCATCAAGTCATAGTTATCATAGTCATTCTTGTATCTGTATATGGGAGGAAATGGAGAAAGAGTAGTTAAAAGTTTCAAAAAGGTTAAAAAAAAAGAAAAAGGAAAAGAAGTGTAAAATGAAGAAAAAGATGGGAGATGTTAGTGGGAAAGAGAAAAGTGAAAAATGAAACCAAACTGTAAGATTTAGGTTTAACCAGTTGACAGCGGCATCATATGTTGGCAGGCGTCAGGGATTTCACATCAGCCGATCTGTTGCGACATTTTTCGATGTTGTACCTTAAATTGTATTTCTTTGTTAAATTCCTTTTTTAATTCCCAGTTATAACTGATAGAATTCAATTGAATCAGTGCACAAATTTACTTGCCAATTATGTAGACATCTTAAACAGAGTACGAGCAAAATAGACTCCACATTTCATCAAACATGACTGTTGGGGAATTGGGTAAATCTGGAAGTCAACTTTGAACTTACTAATTCTACAAGGAATCGGTTGCACGAGCAATTTTTCTAGCTAAAGGAAAGGGAATATGGATTAATGAAGACATCAAACATTCGTTGGGTAAGGGTTTTTGTGAAGAGACGAGACAGTATTTGTCCCAAGACAGGTTCCTTAGGAAAAACTAAATCATGCTCTAAGGACCAGAATTCCTTAAATACCTCATGTTCTGACCGTTCATTACAAATGAACGGCTACGATAGTGTCATGTCATCCAAATATTAAAAAAAAAAAAAAAAACTTAAAAAAAAATCTTTGGTTGTGGTTAAGCCAACTTTTATCTTTTTAATTTTTTTATTTTTTTTATTTTTTTCATTATTCTCTTGATTTTGATGATGTGGCACTATCCTTATCCTTCCCCTTACAAACAAACACCTAGAACATTAGGCATTGCAGGCCTTGATCCATGCTTTAAAGACACTACTCTTGACCTCGTTGGCCAGTCTCCATGACCGCTTAATCCTCCACCCTCCACTACCTGCTACCCGATGGAAAGTGATATTGAAAATCTCAATTACTAAAACCAAATCCCTAAGCTGGGAGATTCCATTTGAACCAGCATTTGAGGACCAAATCCAATAATCCAATTTCTCTCGTGGGCAATGTTTTCTCTATGAAGTCCATCGCCATCACAAAAAATATCCTCAAATCCACCCTCCAAAACTCCTGGAACTTCCTATAGAGCTTCACCATCATGGATGTAGAAGATAACAAAAAAGAAAAAGAAAAAGAAAAAAATTTGCTTGAATCCAGCATTGAGGCTGACAAAATACTATTATTCCCTTAGAACGTGAGAGATTGTTTGTTAAAACTCAGAAGAAATTACACTTTTAAAAATAGAACTCAATCGAGTCTCATTCTAAATACAAGTCCACAAGCTTTATAATGCCCAAACTTTTAAATAAGTCAGTGGAAATTATCTAAATTACCATGTGACGATTTGCTTTCTAAAACTCACAAAGCATAAATTTATCATGTATAAAATTTCTTTTATTTTTTAAATCACAAACTCACTTAAAACACAACATACCAAAACTTCTAAATAAATTCACTTCTTAAAAATATTAAAGGCTGTCCTTACAAACTTAGACACTAATAACTATACATATTCTAAATGTTGCCACAAACCACAAACAAAAGACTTCAACACAGCCTGTTTTAAAAGGAGGCCTCCTACCATGAGAAGTTCAGATAAGTATGATATGGGTCATTGTTGACAGCTTCCTCAGCGACATTTGCAAAATTACTACAATTTTACAGGTGGATGTATGAGTCCATAACTTAAAAGTACAACCAATCCGACCATGATCCTGTGTGATAGGGCTCCCATTTTCTTTAAAAAATTCTCTTACAAGTGTTTACCAAACAACTATCACAATCCAGGATTTTCACAAAAAAAAAAAAAAGTTTTGTTTTATAAAATGTCATAGCGGTTTGCAAATCATGCCAAATGATTTTTTTTATAAATAATAATAAAATCAAACTGATTTTCGTTTGCATTTTCTATACTACGTAGGCACTCACATTGGGCTCAACAAAATAGCTAAAAGATTGAAAAAAGTTCCACATCAGGCTCAACAATTTACCCAAAAATTTGATGACCTGCTACAGTGCTCAGCAACTTTGCTGAGCACTGTAGCTCACCAAAGTAATATTTTAATTTATAAAAAATGATCTTCTCTCCTCTCTCCTCTTTTTTTTTTTTTTTTTTTTTCTGCACCTGCGTTCCTCTTTGGTAATTTTTTTTTTTTTTTTTTTAAGTAATCGTCTTTGTAATTGAATGCTTCATTTTTTTTTTTTAAAAAAATAGACCTTTAGAAAAAGATCGAATTTTTTTAAAAAATTACAATTATGAAAAAAATGAATTTTTAAAAATATGATCAATAAAAATGATAAATTTTAGAAAAATATAATTGTTAAAAAATGATAAAGTTTCAAAAATATGATTGTTAAAAAAATAATAAAGAAAGAATAAAAAATGAATAGATAATGAATATTTAAATGAAATAGTAAAAGTTGTTAGTTAAAATACTGAGCCGGTAGGTTCTTTTAAAAAGTTGTTAGCTAAAATGAAAAAAGTGAAGTTTTAGCTAAAATTTGGCCAAATATTTGCTGAAGCCAATGTGAATGCTCTTATATAACTTCACATTTCTTAAACACAGGTATTGCATGGCTGTCGTCAGCTCGTGCCGCAACGTGTTAGGTTAAGTCCTGCAACGAGCGCAACCCTGGTGTTTATTTGCTACCGTTAAGTTTAGAATTCTGGATGGACTACTTAGAAGAAGGTGAAGATGACATCAAAATATCAGAGTAATCATGCCTCTAATGCCTACGGGTCTGCGACAGTCTTTTAGGGGATGAAAGGCGTTTCAATAGGCGAAATGTCGCGTCTACAGCTACAATCTTTTAAACGAGTCCGATTATCATCAGCCCAGGCTGATGCACTGCATTATAGCTGATGTTTACGATTACCGCTTTTAAACATATTGAGATTTGTTGAGAAAGAATTTGGCCTTCACCGATCTGAAAGGTCGTCACGATAATTACCGATGGCCTTGTAACGGCTACTGGGATTTTGAAGTGTGGAGGGAATTGGAAAGAAGACGATGCAACCAGGAAATGCGCTTTCAAGCCAACGTCGGTGCCAATTCCATTTCCCCCTCTACCAAAACCCCATACCCACGCACTCTCCTCCGCTTCCGCCTCTCCTCTCTCTCCAACCTCATCTCGCACCCTACTCATTTTTCATCATCCTCACCATCTTCGCCTTCTTCTTCTCAATGGTTCTCCATCCTCCGTGCCGCCATTTCCAAAACCGACTTGCTGCTCGGAAAATCTGCGCATGCGCGTATGGTAACCTCCGGCCAAAACCCAGAACGTTTTTTGACCAACAATCTAATTACCATGTATTCCAAGTGTGGGTCACTCGCATATGCACGTCGGCTGTTCGATAACAGTCATGATAGAGACCTCGTTACCTGGAACTCCATTCTAGCCGCCTACGCACAATCCGCGGACTTTGATGGTGTTGAGAATTTTCAAGAGGGCTTTCGCCTATTTCGCCTGCTTCGTGGGTCTGTTGTTTTAACTAGTCGACTCACTTTGGCGCCAGTTTTAAAGCTGTGTTTGCTCTCTCGATGTGTATGGGCTTTGGAGGCTGTTCATGGATACGCCGTTAAGATTGGGTTGGATTGGGATGTGTTTGTATCTGGAGCTCTTGTGAATATATACTCTAAATTTGGGCGGATTAGAGACGCCCGTGTTTTGTTTGATGGCATGCCGGAGAGGGATGTTGTTTTGTGGAATGTAATGCTCAAGGCTTATGTGGAAATGGGTCTTTATAAAGAAGCACTTGGTCTCTTCTCTGCTTTTCATGAGAGTGGGTTGCGTCCTGATGACATCACTGTCCGTTGTCTTCTTAATGGGATTAATAATGTTGGTTCTGGTGAAGGCAACAGGCTCGCTGAGCAGGTTAAAGCCTATGCGACAAAATTGTTTTTGAATCATGATAACTCACAGATATTTATGTGGAACAAGACATTGTCTGAGTATCTCCAAGCTGGTGAAAATCGGCGATCTGTGGAGTGTTTTATAAATATGATTAGATCAAAAATAGAATATGATAGTGTGACATTTGTTATCATTCTCACTGCAATTGCAGGAACCAATGATCTGGAGTTGGGGCAACAGGTTCACGCTGTTGCTGTGAAGTTGGGTTTAGATTCAGTTGTTTCTGTTGCAAATAGTCTTATAAACATGTACTCGAAGGTTGGTTCTCTTCATTTTTCAAGAAAAGTGTTCAATTACATGAAAGAAGTGGATATAATTTCATGGAACTCGTTGATATCAAGTTGTGCGCAGAGTAGTTTAGAAGAGGAATCAGTGAACCTATATACAAATTTATTACGTGAGGGCCTAAGACCAGATCAATTTACAATAGCAAGTGTGTTAAGGGCTTGCTCCTCACTTAAAGAGGGTTTATATCTCCATAAGCAAATTCATGTTCATGCAATAAAAACTGGAATCGTTGCTGACAGTTTTGTTTCAACAGCCCTTATTGATGTATATTCGAGGAGTGGAAATATGAAAGAGGCTGAGTTTCTTTTTGAAAAGAAAGGCGAATTTGATTTGGCATCTTGGAATGCAATGATGTTTGGCTACATAATGAGTAATGACAGTCAGAAAGCATTGAAACTCTTGAGTCTGATGCATGAAAGTGGAGAGAGGGGAGATCAGATTACTTTGGCAGCTGCAGCTAAAGCCTCTGGTTGCCTGGTGGGGTTAGAACAAGGGAAGCAAATTCATGCTTATCTAATAAGAACCAGGATTGACCTAGATTTATGTGTCAGCAGTGGTATTCTAGACATGTATATAAAATGCGGAGACATGAAATCTGCCCACATGGTTTTCACCCAAATCCCTGCACCTGACGACGTTGCATGGACAACTATGATTTCAGGATGTGTGGAAAATGGAGATGAGGACCGTGCTCTTTCTATATATCATCGGATGAGACTCTCTGGGGTCCAGCCTGATGAATATACTTTCGCTACCCTTGTCAAAGCCAGCTCTTGTTTGACAGCATTGGAACAAGGGAGACAAATTCATGCAAATGTGATCAAGTTGGATTATGGGTCGGATCCTTTTGTTGGGACTTCACTTATCGACATGTATGCCAAGTGTGGGAACATAGGAGATGCATATCTTTTATTCCAAAAGGCAAACACGAGGAACATTGCATTGTGGAATGCCATGTTGGTTGGTTTAGCTCAGCATGGAAATGCCAAGGAAGCCCTCAACCTTTTCAAAGTTATGGAATCTAATGGTATTGAGCCTGATAAAGTTACCTTTATCGGGGTCCTTTCTGCTTGTAGCCATTCTGGTCTAATTTCTGAAGCTTACAAGTATTTTGATTCAATGACCAAAAAGTATGGCGTTAAGCCTGAGATTGAGCATTACTCCTGTCTTGTTGATGCCCTTGGCCGTGCTGGGCGTGTTCAAGAGGCTGAAAATTTGATAGTATCAATGCCCTTCGAAGCTTCTGCTTCAATGTATAAGGCCCTGCTTGGTGCTTGTAGGGTTCAAGGGGACACAGAAACCGGAAAACGGGTCACGACACAGCTATTGGCACTGGAGCCATCTGATTCTGCAGCTTATGTTCTTTTATCCAATATCTGTGCTGCTGCCAACCAATGGGATGACGTAACCGATGCTAGAAAAATGATGGAGAGAAAAAAAGTAAAGAAGGATCCAGGATTCAGTTGGATAGATGTGAAGAACAAGGTGCATTTGTTTGTGGTGGATGATAAATCCCATCCACAAACTGATTTGATATATGATAAGGTGGAGGATTTGATAAACAGGATCAGAAAAGAAGGATATGTCCCTGATACAGACTTTGTGCTGCTTGATGTTGAAGAAGAGGAAAAAGAGCATGCTCTTTATCACCATAGCGAGAAGCTAGCTATAGCTTTTGGACTCATAAGCACACCTCCATCCTCAACAATTCGGGTAATTAAGAACCTTAGAGTGTGTGGGGATTGCCATAGTGCAATCAAATATATCTCAAAGGTTTCTCAAAGAGAAATTGTGTTGAGAGATGCAAATAGATTCCATCTTTTCAGGGATGGAATCTGCTCTTGTGGTGATTACTGGTGATGTAAAATTGATCTTATTGTTTTATTTTATTTTTCCCTGTACTTCCAATTTCTGTAACAACCATAGAACCTATAGCACCTTGATCTGTTCTTTTTATGAGTTAAATGCAAAGAAGATATTTTCTGTCAGAAATCTTTGATAATTAGAATACTGCCGTATTTTGATCATTTATAAAATTCATTCTTGGTCCATTTCATTTATTGAGTTTGGGATGCTCTCAGTCCCCATGCAATCGGTACTACATGATGCGGAATAAATTTTGGAGGGGAAAACAAGCATGTTATGAGTTTCATTGATTTAAATCAAATAATGAATCATCTTGCACACCCTACTTATTTGAAACCCAATGAAGTGTTGAATGACGTAATTGTTGTGACAAAAATAATTTTAGGATCCCAAAGGAGAGTCAAAAACCAAAACAAAATAGGAAAAACAACACGTCGGTTAAGAGAACTTCAAAACCAATTGGGAAAAGAAAAGACATCTACGCTGCACATGTGTTGACTCGAGGGATTCAAGTCACTCACAACAAATCTCTACCTTGACTTGAATTTCATCAAGTTCTCGATACAAATATCCTCATGGTGTCTCCTCCAAGACCTCTTAAGGTAATCACAAGCTACAAACTTCAATAAAGTCCAAGCAATGCTTGACCTTGAGAACCAAAATTGGTTTAGTCAATACGTCCATTTGATTTTCCGTTGTCGCAATTTGCTGCACTATGATATCACCATGTGTCATAATCTCTCGAAGAAAATGATATTTGACATTAATATGCTTGGTCCTTTTATGATATATTTGATTTTTTTATCAAATGTATTGTGCTCTAACTATTGCAAAGCACAATAGTCTCATCTTGTTGTAAACCCAGATCGCCAACTAGACCTTTAAGCCAAATTGCTTCTTTTATTGTCTCTTCCACTGCCATATACTCTACCTTTGTGGTGAACAAAGTAATTATTGATTATAATGTCATTTTCCAATTAATGGCACATGAGTGAAAATATAACCCGTCAAAGATCTCCTCTTATCCAAATCGTCAGCATAATCTGAATCGACAAACCCAATAACACTGAAACCAATATCAACTTCTATCATATATTAAACCAACATCTGTAGTGCCCCGTAAACACCTAAGTATTCATTTCACTATCTGCTAGTGAACCTTGTCAGGATTGGCCATGTAGCGACTATAACACTGACTGCTTGTTAAATATCTCACAAGTGCACACTAACATTCATGATGCTCCCAATTGCACTAGAGTAAGGAACACATGACATGAACTGCTCCACCTCCTCACTCTGCGGTGATAACGCTACTGAAATTCTAAAATGAGCAGTTAGTGAAGTACTCACTAGTTTAGAATTCTGTATACAAAAGCATTTAAGTATTTTTTTCAATATACTTTTTATGTGACAAGTACAACTTTACCTCTTTCCTATCCTTGTGAATCTTCATCCCTAAGATTTTATTCGCAACAACCAAATCCTTTATTTCAAACTCATCACTCAATTGAGATTTCTGTCTTTCAACCTCTAACATTCTTTTAGTAGCAATAAGCATGTCATCAATGTGGTGACCCGATTCCAATTGTGCATATATTTTTTTTGAATCAAGTCATCAAAATCACCAATACATATCCTATGGCATCTCATAACATGAGCATATCACATCAAAGATTATATCAGCGCAACAAAAACATTTAAACATATCATAATAATACAGGACACACAGAACTGACATAAACATCTGTATTTTTAAAACTTTAATATTATATACAAAAGAAAGACAATACACCTTCAATGGATCACTACTTCAAGAGATATGTGATTGGTTTTATAATGAACCTTTATACAATTGAGCTCCATATCCCCTTAAATTTGGACCTATATGCAACTGAGCTAAAAACTACAACATGACGTGAACCAATGATCAATTGACGGTATTGAAGACCAGGACCAAAGTCCCCTTAGAGCTCGCCGTGGCGAGCAGCTGACCGTCCGGGGTGACGTTGGTGGTAGTACGGTTTGGTGGTGGTGGTTTTAAGGGGTTAAAAGCCATATCCATTTTAGCTTTGAGAAGAGACGTTCCCCCTTCCTCCTTAATCGGCGTCAAAAAGAAAACCACAAGGAAACGTTTACTTCAACGTTTGGTTCATAAGTTCCTATATTTAACCAAAACGACACAGTTTGGTTCAAAAAAATACACAAAACAATCTAAGCCGAATCCGAATAAAGCCATCCAAGTATCATAATGACACTTAAAAGGGTCAACGCATTAATGCATCCAACTTACGCCGTGATATGCAAATCTTTAATAATTGCCACTTAATACTAATGCAAGAGGCAGTTCCCTCTGTTTTACTGAAGTTGATTCAATCCTCTACTCGGCATCATTTATCTGCTTGGCAGCATGGTAATTCTGAATTTTCTGTTTGGGAGCCTCCGCCAGTAGGTTTTTGCAAGGTAAATTTTGATGTTGCTATTCGCCATCTTTGCGGTTGCTGCTGCTGTCCTCCGAGATAATTGTGGTAACTATTTGGCTGTTCATACCATTAAGCTTCCTTTGATGGATGCTACACTAGGAGAGGCACATGCAGCCTTTTGGCTGCACGGGTAGCTCACTCTTTGGCTGTTCTTCATTGTTTATTGAAGGAGATTCTCTCTTACCATCTTGGCTATTACTGAGCCTCAGCTATTTGAAGACTGACCTCTGCTTCGGTAATTTCTGATATTCGTATGCAGTTGTCTTCATGTACTGTTTGGAAAGCTTTAAAATCTTCTCGATGTGCCAATGTTTTGCACATCTTATTGCTAGATGGGCCACTTCAAAACCTTGTGTTGGATGCATTCCCACTACTTCTTCTTTCCTGTCTTCAATACGTTTAAGGAGTGGCAAAGACCTCTTCTGTAATCCCTTTGTTCCCTTTCCCCATATATTGAATAGAAAAAAAAAAAAAAAAAAAAAAAAAAATGCAGAGGCCAAAGATTTTATTTAGGTCCTATTAAGTATTTAATTTTATATTTTTCGGAGACAATGGTAAATTTGTAATTCAATAAATGAATATTGTGTTAGATTATATTGGGTAAGTCAATAAATGGATGTTACCCTAAAATTTATATAGTCTAGGATTATATCCGTAGAGAGTCTATTTAAGTATGCTTTATACTCTAGTGGAGGCAGACCCTGATAGAATAAAATTATGAGAAATTGATTCTTCTCTCCCCCTTCTCTCTCTCTCTGCCCTAGCTTCTTTCCTCTTCTCTCTTTCCCCGCTTCTTTCTTTGTAGCTTCTTTTTTCTTTCCTTCTCTCTTCTTTTAGCTTCTTTCTCCTCTCTACGTTCCTACTTTTGCTGTATGATTTTTGAGATCATTGTTTGTCCTGCATCAAATACATTCCAACAAATGATCCAGCATAGAATCGAGTGTACAAGTCTACAACACCACCTGATTCAAGATAACATTATAAAGAAGAGCTTGTCGAACAGTTGAAGCTAATACAGATTAAAAAACCTCAATCATCTAATGTCTTCAATGTACAAGGGATCCAAAATTCGAACCTACCCTATCAAGGCACTGCAATTGAACGGGTGTATACTTATAGGTTTTGAAACTCAAATGTGCTCTGAATATTTCACTCATTTACTATATACTCTGCCTAATAAATGCAAGTAATATAATCTGAAGTGTTCCATTACATAGTAGAAAACTTTACCATTCTTCTTGAGATCTTAAAGAAGCAAGTGAAGGTTGAATGCGTCTGACTTCAAGCTGAGGATCTGTAACTAATAGTTCAGCTAGGCAATTGAACTTGCCACTAACTCGAAACTAGTATATGGAAGGGATCAGCCGCTAATAACATGACATCATGCCCTGATCAACAGCTCGTAGACGTTACTGTTGTTGTCACCGCTGACACGCTTCAACATTTCGAAACTTCTGCGACTCCCTAAGAAATCAATCCGTTTAAAAACCACATAACCACATTCCGCCGTTTCTCTACTACAGTACACCGATCGAAGCCGGTCTGCATGTCTTGAATCAGTGTGAATTGCAGCCTCTATTTCGTGAACTGACATGCACTCCTGCAAAAAAGCAAAATACACATTACGGTCCCTGGTAACGAGAATCACTCAACTGTCTGGTTAACGCAATAGCCAATAGGTTGCATTAAAAACAAACTTAAGAGGAGAGAAAATCAACAGCCCCCTTTAAATTTCAAAAACAGCCGTCACAATGTTACAAAAGAAGATAAATCTATGACCATACTTCCTATTAGGTCGTATTTGTTCTTGGTGCAGCAACAGAACACACGTCACAATGGTGATTTCAGAAAAGCAAGTGTCAAAAGAGCTAAAGGTTCGTATTTCTTCATAATATTTTTAAATCAACAATAACAAATAGTCCCTTCTAATTCACACATTACAATATTTCCTATCATTAAAATATATCACGGGTAAACAGGGCACCAAATGCTATATTGAAGTTGATGACCATACGGTCCATACCAACTATAAAAGATAAGAGTGTTGACCAATTCTCACTAACAAAAGAAAGTTAAATTAGTCATTGCTTAAATGTGAAAAAATATATGTAGGTGGGCACATGATAATGCAGGGAAGTAAACATCTACAAGTCTTACCTGATAAAATGCATAGATATGATCTAACACCAGCAAACACGTAAAGCCGTTATTGCTGAAAAACGTTCTTGAAGAAGGCCCCATCTCAGCAAATCGATCAACGGGAAACAGTATGGTAAGAAAATGGTTTTTAAATATCAATTCAGATTTCTCACTGCAAATAGGCCACGTAAAAAATAAATGCAATCAGATAACGCACTGCTTATGGGTAAAAAGCAAGGCTAACCAAAAGCACAGCATAACAAGCATATATAGGATGCTACCTGACTAGGTCAGAGTTCAAATATTTCAGCTCATAGGATGAACACAAAATATTGGTTGTTGAATCACTTCATAATTTGTAGCAAGATACCCAGAGACACATATTAGATACATTACAAAGCCAGATCTTAAGGGGTTAAACCCCTCAAGATCCAATATTTTCAGTGACTTGGAATGCAGGGTCGAATCCATCCATCAATCTCATGCCTATTGGCAGAGATGAAATCTTTATATTAGTAGCAGTGAGAGAGAGAGAGAGATCAACAACCTTTCTGTAAGTGGCCGGGTTAAATTTGCAAATGAAGCTTCCAAATCCTTGCCATCGCCTTTTGCATCTTGAAATGCAGGTGAGTGATATTCACTAACACCGTCAACGCTAAAAGAGTCCGTGTAAATAGAAGCAGTGGAAGTTGGTTCGGATATCGACCAGCAGATGGAATCCAAAAGGCAACTTGGAGTTATTGGCCGTATTGGGGTTTGAGAAGTCTGTAATAACAACAGAATTCACAATTAAGTGACTTGAAAACAACACACGTCAAAATCCAAAAGCAAAAGGTATGGTGTCTTTAACTCTTCGACAAAGTCAAGGATGGGCAGGAAAACAACATAAGACCTAAACCAAAATAATCACAGACTGATGTGAAGCCCAACAGTAACGTGGAATACGATTAATCCCTTACCTGCATACGACGACCACGGCGATTTCTTACGGCAATTTTAGCAGAACTCACAACCTGTTGCCTTTCATTGAGGCTCGCTTTATTTCTCAAACTCTGATCATCTTCAGGGACATTTTGCTCATTTGTTGTCTAGAAAATGTTAATAATAACAATATGAAACTCTAAGAAGATAAAAAGCATATGCAACAACACAAATATAATGAATATTAGAATAAATTCTCAAAAAACAAAAAATCAGATTGACACTTCAAAAGATGGCCAATCTTTTGCCATAAAATAGGAATAAAATGTAACCAACAATTGAGAATTTCAGAAGGTTGAAATCTGAGCTATAGTTATTTGATAATCTCGTGTTAATGCAAATGTCTAAGTACCAGATTACCCATCACAGAATTCATCTAACTACTCCAAATTCTTATTCATCCTAGAATACTCCTCAAATGATAAATCCTCTTCTATGCATCCACATTTATGATTACTCCTATTTTGTCAATACATTATTAGCACCAGTTTACAGCCCATATTTTTTTTAAAATTGCCTGCCCCCTTCCATGTATTATACAATACAAACAGCTAAAGCTAAAAAGATTTCTCAACAGCTTTCTTTCTTTGTCTTGTTTTTCCCCCTGCTGGCAAGATTTGAACCTAAAGTGTAGTCCAACCTCGCCCCACACCTTTACCACCAAATTGATGTGTGGGGGTAGAAAAGAGAAAGAAATTAAATAAAACATAACATTTCTGTATCCACAAAATGCTTCATTCATACTAGTAAGTGCAAAAGAATAGCTCAGAAAAAGAAAAAAACGAAGTGCAAAAGAATATAAAGTTAAAAGAGAAGAAAGAGAATTTGGAGAAAGAAGAGAAAATAGGTAGAGAATATTGTCTTATTCTCCTTGATGATCTCACTGATATAATTACATTCATTTATAAAGAGGCGCAATTCAGTCTAATATGGAAATACAATAAATGGGAAATATATGGAAATCAAATCTTGGAAATTATATCAAAATCAAATTAGCCGCATATCTTCAACACTCTCTCTCAAGCTAAAGCGAAGATGTCCTCCATGCTCAGCTTGCACAAGACTAAATGAAGAATAATACTAGACACTCCCTTCGTCCAGTTATCCACAAGTTGTTCTCCTATCTTCACTTAAGGTGTACAAATCAATCATAAATGCAACTTTTCCTTGATAAATGTCTATCAATTTCAATGTGTTTAGTTCAATCATGTTGGACTGGATTATGAGCAATATTAATCGAGGCCTTGTTGTCATAGTATAATCTCATAGGCTCCTTACATTCATATCCAAGTTCTTTCAGCAAAATCTTCAACCATAATAACTCACATATCCATATCCCATGGGCCCTGGCTTGGAATTCAACTTCTGCACTAGCTCTAGCAACCACAGATTGTTTCTTACTACACCAAATAACAAGTTTTCCTCCCACAAGAGTGTAATATCCGGAAGTACATCTTCTATCCATGACGACCCAACCCAATCTGCATCTATATAAGCTTCTACATTCAAGTGATCACGTCGGGCAAACAACAATCCCTTCCCTGGTGAAGATTTCAAATATCAAAGTATTCTTTAAATTGCTTCGATATGAAACTCTCAGGGCAAATGCATAAACTGACTCACTACATTGACTACATAGGCAATGTCTAAACGAGTGTGTGACGAATATTTTTAACCTGCCAACTAATCGTTGGTACTTACCTTTATCCACCAAAGGACTTTCACCACTTTCTTCTAACTTTTTATTCTGGTATACTGGATTATCAAAAGCCTTACAACCGAGCATTCTTGTTTCGTTGAGTAGATCAAGAACATATTTCCACCGGAGAGGAAGATACCATGTCTCCAAATTGCTACTTCAATACCGATATTTGAGATGGCCTAAGTCTTTTATCTCAAATTCCCTGGCCCGATATCATTTCCAGCCAACACGATATCATTTACGTACACAATTAAAGCAGTTACCTTTCCATATGATGAATGTTTGATGAATAGTGTATAATCTGCCTAACTTTGTTTATAGCCAAAACTCTGCATAGTTCGGAGAATCTCTCAAACCACGCCCTTGGAGATTGTTTCAGTCCATATAGGTCGTTCTTCAATTCACACACTTTACCCTTCACGAAGAAGAATTGATGACTAGGAGGAAGTTCCATAAATACCTCTTCCCCTATATCTCCATAAAGGAATGCATTCTTCATATCAAGCTATTGAAGAGGCCAATCCACGTTCGCTGCCAACAAAAGTAGGACTCAGATATAATTCATCTTTGCTACTAGGGCAAACATCTCCTCGTAGTTTGTACCATAAGTTTGAGTAAATCCTTTTGCCACCAATTGCGCCTTATATCTTTCCATTGACCCATTGGCCGGCTATTAAATGAACAGAGCTACTCGTACACATACTCGAGCTCGACTTGATTATTAAACGAGTTGTTCGTGAACACAAAACTAAGCTTGATTATTAAACGATACATACTCGTATAAATTCGGCTCGATTCAGTTAACGTTCGTGAACAAGCTCGTATAACTATAAGGCTCAACTCGCTTGTTAGGCTCGACTCGTATATATTTATAATATGTACATATATATTAATAAAAATAGCTTATATAGTATAGTATATTACTTATTAAGTAACAATAATTAACTGGTTATATATATATATAAAATGTATGTTATTTGTTATATGTTATAAATTATAAGTATATGCTATAATGCTATACGTTATAAATTATAAGTATATTAAATAAATAATGTTATATATTATATCACATTAGCATATATGTCATACCTAATAAGTATACAAATATTAATATAAGTATGTAAATAAAAAAAATATAATATATTATGTATGTATATATGTATAACTATATAATATATGATTATATGTATAAGTAAATAATTATAATATATGTATCTATATTATATGATATATGATCTAGTGATAATAGTTAATCCTATGATCATATGATCGTTAAAACTTAATTATATGATTAAGTATATGTTAGATGATATTATAATATAAACTCTAATGATTTAAGTATCTAATGATCGTTGAATCAATAATTCTAATACTTAAAGCTTGTTTGAGATTGCACTAGGAAGCTTAAAAAGTATTTTAGTACCCAAAAAACTGTGTCAAACAAAAAATTGGCATGTTTGGTAAAAAAACTTCAAAAGTGCTTCTTTGACTTTTTTATTCTAAAAATGAGCAAAACGCACTTTTAGGAAAATATTAAAAATGAAGCTTTTGTTAAAAAGTTCTTTTTGACTTTAAAAGCTCTATTTCCAAACGCAATTCCAAACAGACACTTAATCATATGATCTAATAACAATTCTGATACTTAAATCATATTATTTATATACAACGACAATGTGATTTATATAATCCCAAATTAAGTGATGAGCTTTGGAATCAACAATGTCTATCTTATAATCACAAATAAAATATTATCATTAGAATTTAAATTACATGATCATATGATCTAGTATTATGTCATATAATTAGATCATATGTAACATTGTGCCATATAATCATAATTCGTAAATTATGAATATTTAATTACAAATTAAGTTATAAGTATAAATTATAGTCACATAATGTCACATAAGTATACAAATTCATGCTAATACAATTATTAAGTATCTAGATACTTGGATACAATTATACTATAAAGTATACATGTATACTATATATAATAACTAATAGCATACTAACTAGTTAGAACATATATACTAACTAACATTGTTAATGTTACAAATGTAGTATATGTTATCATAACTAACATTATTATGTTATCATATATATTAGTTAATATTCATATGTATATAGTAATAAAAATATGTATAATTTGTATATTGACCATGTAGTAAATATATACCAACTTAGTATTACTAAGTTAATAAGTGACTTTCCCTCTCCCTTCCCCATTATTGCATAGAAAAAAAAGGTTAATAAGTGACTTAAGTAACATAAGTTATCAAAGTTATAAGTAGTTAGTTAATATCTCTGAGTCGCATGACACTGTCAATTACGACAAGGTATTCATAGTTTCATGAATTTAATGAAATTCATGGAATAATTAAAATTATTTATTTAATTTGGTTAGTTTGGTGAGCTGGTGTTTATATATAATTGGGAGCACTTGAATATTTGTAAGTAATATATGCAGTAAGCTTAAAAAAAATTTAATATATGTAGTAAAATGGGCCACTATGAGCTACCCTTAATATATTACTTTTGCTTGGTTTAGTTAATTGATCGATTCAAGTTTCCAAGTCATTATTGTTTAACATGTGGTTGTTCACATAATATTAGCCATCCGATATTTACCTTTTAATCCCAACCGTTCTTTACTTAGCTTCATCATTAATTGTTTCATAACTACAATTCTACACACACCAGCTAAACACACACCACCTGCGCCTATGCCTTCACATTGCCAGTGTGTTTTCACGTCATCTTGGGCCCCATAAGTTTAGTTTTTTCCAAGAATGTAAATTTATCATAAATTTATTTCTCGCAAGAATTAGAACTTAAAAAATTCATAGATAGATCTTCTGGCAATATAGACTTAACATCTTTGCTTTACCTTTATTTTATCGAAGAAACTAAATAAATAAATATATTTGCCTTACCAACAAAGTAAAAATTGGCAGTGTGCTTTCACATCATCTCAGGCCCCATAAATTTAGTCTTTTCCAAGAATGTAAATTTATTATTTATTTATGTATCGCAAGACGTTCAATTTACTTGTGAGGAAAAGAAAATTGAAGACATGACTTCCAACATCACCTCAGGTCTGTTTCAACTTCCCTCTATTATCGGCTTATACCTCACCCTCTATCAAAGCCAGATATCTCTCTTCCTTCACAACCACCACCACCACAACAACAAGCACTCTTTCCAAACCCCACTCTTTCTTGTGTGATTGGTCGTCTTCAATGCCGAGTCTAAGTGTGAAGGAGAAGGAGCTGGCATCAAACACACACAGCTTGGGGAAGAATCCATCATTTTTGTTGATTTAATTTTTTCTTAAAAATCAGAAAATTAGAAAAAATACTCGAGTTAAGCCGAGCAGAGTACTCAATGCACTCGGCTTGGCTAATAGGCGAGCTCAAGCTCGCGTAAGGTTTACCGCTAGGCGAGCCGAGCTCGAGCCCAGATTATCGGCTCATCACGAGCCAGGCACAAACAAGGGGTACTCACTCAATTTCAGCTCTTTAACAACCCTAGCCTTATGCTTCACTATAAACACCCATTTCATCCAACGGCCTTCTATCCATTTGGAAACTCAACTAGCTCCTATGTATTATTTTTGCGTAGAACTCTCATCTCTTCCTGCATCCTTCCCTCCACTTTGGATCACTAATTGCCTCCTATAAATTTTGAAGAATAGACACACAAAACAATTTGGATACAAAGTAACGATATGAGAGTGAAAGATGCTAATAAGATACAAAGTTAGACATAAGGTGTTGAGTACAAGATCTAAACCCTTTATGTTGAGGAATAGGTAGATTCATATAATCAACAATAGGTATTGAAGAATTTAAATCAAGGGAAGAAGTAATATTACCTGAGTCAGGGTTAGATATTCGGCAAGTAGCATAAGGAATAATCTTACTTTTTTGGGGTATGGAGTAAACGCTCAACTCCTCCATTGGCGATGGCTCATACGACTCATCAACAAGCGGCTATTGTTTGTCAAGCTGGCACAAGAGCAGAGACAGGTAAAGGACTACTCATGGAAAACTTCTCTTCACTCTATCTCTCCCCTTGAAGAGAAGTTTGGGTAGATGAAAATATGGTTGCAACTCAAAAAGGGTAACATCCATCAAGACAAAATGAGTTGGGGGATGATAACATTTATACCCCTTTTGAGTATGAGAATAACCCACAAAGATAAATTTGAGAGAACAATGATCTAATTTACCCTGAGTCAGACCATGAATGAGAACAAAGCAGACATAACCAAACACCTTTGGAGAGACACCTATGGAAGTAGATAAAGGTGGGGCCAACACCTCAAGGAGTTTTGAAATCTAAGATACGTAAGGGCATCCTATTGATGAGATGTGCTGTAGTGAGTAAGGCATCACCTCAAAAAGATTTAGGGACATGCATATCAATCATTAAGGACCAAGTAACCTCAAGAAGATGTCAATGTTTCTACTCAGAAACTCCATTTTGCTGGGGAGTATCAAAATGCACACAATGAGACATTCCAACAATTGAGGAGACGAGAGCCAAAATATCAACATTTGAGACATTCCAACTCAAATAGAATAGCATTTTTTCTGTTGCTCCAACATATCGTTTAGGGAAACAGACTTGCCATTTATTGTAGTTAAAACGACTTGTCGTTTGCGTCTAGGTGGTATGGTGTGTCATTTTACCCATGACTATACGACTTGCCATTTGAGCCTCCATTCAAAAACAACTTGTCACGTTGGTCTTCTCCTCCACCGCCGTTGCACAATCGCTCGAAGACTCACCGATGCATCAGAACTCCGCGATTTCTTCAAGGAACAACTCAGATCTTGCCGTTGAGTCTCCTCACTTGCATACAATCCTCTATCACACAACTATCCAATCTAGAAGAGAAATCTCCGATCGGCACAGTCACGCCATGGCTGAGGTGCGGTGTCGGCATAGACCCACGTGAAAAACAACTTCAGATTCCCAGAGAGTATCAATCATGCCTTTGTGATGGCAACAAAGGCAAACCAAAAAAAGGTCTGGTAGTGCAACAAGCACGAGTGGCACAACAGACACCAAACAGGAAAAACAAAATTGCTTTGATACCAAATAAAGAGAAGAAAGAGAATTTGGAGAAAGAAGAGAAAATAGGTAGATAATATTGTCTTATTCTCCTTAATGATTTCATGTATACAATTACATACATTTATAAAGAGGAACAATACAGTCTAATAAGGAAATACAATAAATGGGAAATTTATGGAGATCAAATTTGGGAAATTATATCCAAATCAAATCAGATGCATATCTTCAACATAGAAATGGTATTTCATAATTTTGAAAATGAAGAATCAATATTTACCTTCCTTGAGATGCTGCTTTGAGAATCTTCAAGCATCAAACCAATCTGCCTAGCCAAGTCAGTGGACATCTGAACAAGCCGTTGCACATATTTCTCCTTTGCTGTTTTCAGAATCCACAGTGGCTGAGACACATCATATATCAGATGAACTCCATTGATATAAAAGTAATTACATAGAGCACTCTCAGATCTCTATCAGGGATATCAATGTTTTTCACAATGCAGAAAATGTCACCAATCGTCCAAAGGATATGATACACCAATATGAAGAGAGCCAAAATTCACACAGTGAGACAGTCCAACAGTCGGAGCAACAGAAAATTTCATAACACAAAAAGTATCCATTCTCGGTAGAACAAGAAAACAAAGAATTTTCATCCACAAACATAAAAATGCACGACAGAGACACTCACTGTGACAAGGTTGCTAGAGTGACCAAGATATGTTCGGACAGAAGTCCCTTCACAAACCACATGACTGGCACTGCAACCAACAAACCATTTTTCTACAAGTTTAGCACCTTCTCTAGCAGCAGCCTCAACAACCTACCAAAGATATCAATCATCTGAGAGAATTGCTCAAGGTACCTGTAGATATGCTGGCTTTAAAGAAGAATAATGCTACACACATTCTCACATCTCCACACCTATTTGCACACACCCTCCTTAGATGGCTTTTAAAACGATCATTAGATTAAAATCCCAATAAAGATCCATCACAAATCCAATAGTGGTTTTAAAAGCCACATAAGGGTGTGTGCAAATGGGCGTGAAAAGATGGGAGTGTGTATAAAGAAACATGGTCTCCCCACTTAAAAGATAGAAATGCCATGTAAGACTTTCATTAACAGCTAGCCCCACAACGAGAGAAACAACATATGCGCATCAATTTTCAAAAGACAACACACTACTTCCCACTAAACATTAAAGTTTACCTTATTACGCAGTTCAGCTGAAATGTCTGGATCAATATAAATGGAGTTACCAGAAAGAGTTGACTCTGTACTTCTTTTAAACTCCCTTCCAGAAAACCATAGATGTGGATCTTCAATCATGTCAAATCGCTTAGCTCCATTAGTACCAACAGGAAGACAAGAAGTTTCAATACCAGAAAACCCAGCAAGCCAATTCAACTCATCCAAGCGCATACCATTTTCTACAGAACTCTGAACACTGTAGAGTGACTCACTCAGCCTCACTGCAGCAGGAAAAACAAACCTAACATAAAGTACCAAATAAAAACATATATTAAATTAAGTTCATATGTTTTCTTAGCCTAAATCTTATGCATTAAATGATTCTCGTTAAAAAATCCTTAAGAAACAAGATCCAGACCTCGCCATTCAGAAAAGGATAACCATTCCTTAATAAGTTAAATATAAACTAAGCCTAACCGGTCACGAGATGTTTGTTGATAATTATTGAGGATTTTAATGGAGATCAGCTGATTGAATCCATAAAAAAATATTAATCCACAATTAAGGTAAGCAGATATCATCACTAAAGCGCCAAAACTGCACCGTCAGATTAACCGCTCTTTATTAATTGAATGCTTTCACAGACCGGTATACCAGATATTTTTTGACATTAATCAACATGAAAGTAGAACACTAAATGCCAAATAATGGCTTGACATCAAGACCAACCAAATAAACAAAATTTCTAGTGCAGCCAGCAATCATACACCCAACATGTTTCAGCTGCCATTCCATGGAAGTTATAGTCTTATTCCTAGTTCATTAGTGTAACCATGTTTATAGCAATGGAAAACAAAACAGCACAGTAGCAGTGATTTAATTACCTAAATAACCCAAGAGGCAAACGGTCTATCATGCAAGTATACATATCTCTTTTACACATATGGTTGGACGCTTGGACGCTTATATGTAAGTACTTTTATTATGCATTAAACTGTGCTTATCTTTATTACTCCTTATCCCAATTTAAATGTCTTCTTTTCTTTTCTGTATGTCCCAAAATACATATTCACTTTCTAAAAGTGAAATTTTTACTTCTTCAATTTTCCATAATACCCTTAAAATTTTTTAAAAGGTAAACAATATTATTTTTGAAAATTGTCACCTCTAATATAAGGTAAAGGATATTTTAGAAAGATTACTATATTTTTATCTTTTGATTAATAATTGTGTCATTTCAAACCAAGTCGTACAAAGTGGGACAGAAGGAGTGTATTTTATTCCCAGCGGGGTGCATGCAAGAATATGGACACTACAAAATACTTAAGAGAAGTCCATATGAATGTTAATTTATTGAGTGATAATTTGTCTTGAAACTTACAGTAATACTTTAGAACAGAAAATTAAATGCTTAAAAAAATGAGTTGGGCATATCTCTGAAAATTAAAATTACAGATTAGGCCAGAACAATAACCCTTTTCCACTACAATAAGGAGCACAAAGGAAGTTATTTGAGTGTATCTTGATATATCATTTTTGCATATATGTGTGTTCAATACCATTTGACCTCCAATTGCCATAAATGAAGTTAAAGCATAGGAAGAGTATCAATTGGTTCAAAAGACTGCAACCCAAGTCATTCTCTAACCTTTCCAACACATACAATTAAAATCTAAACAACTAATACTTAGACAGCACTTCCGATATTGACATGGATCAATCGGAGGAAAATTTGACAGTTTGCAACAAAAAGAAATAGAAACTAGTCAGTATAAAACAATAAGCAGCTCATTAATTACCATTCCTCCTGACACTATCCACAAACCACCCAAGCGTGACTATGAAGAGACTATTTTTTGATCCATGCTTGAAAGCATGCTCAAATTTACGTCCACCAAAGCTGTAAAAAGCGTTAAGAAGTTTACACAAGCTCGCATCATTGAAGACTATCACATGTATAAGAGAGATATGCTAGGATCGGGAAACGATATGAAGTCCTCCCAGATGTATACTTGATATACATCAGGTCAGTACAAATAAGAAGATCGTCCATGCAAAATTCTATGAAATCAATGATGTTCAAACTGAAATTTTATGTTTCCTTTCAACTTTTCCGTTAATCCAGCTACAGAAGATTGGGAAACTTCATCGAAGTAAATATTCATGGCACTTATCCATGTATAGTATATACTAAACAGTAAACAGGATGAGGGAACAGCATCAGTGACTAACTCTGAATCCCATCTAATTAGGCCAACCACAATTAAATAGTACTACCAAAACAAATTAAAAAAACATTATTAAAGGATATCTGGACCACCAAATGGGTACACTGAGGATGCAAATTAGGGCTGTATTGGCCACCTAATCTCTCTGTTGCTTCCATTACTTGTTTCCTTGCTTCTGCCACAGCAAGAGCACAGGCATTAGCCACCTAGATAATAAGAATACTACTTCCTTAATAAGACACATAATTTAAAAAAAAAAAAAAATTGACGAAGCAAGATTCGGAAGAAAAGTGAGTTGTGCTCAGGGGACTACGTGTGAAAAACCATTTATACCAAATTTATCTCACCTCAAGTGCTGTTTTCACTCTTAAAACTAATAACTTCTAGCAATTGAATTAATATAATTGAGATGTACAGTTATCATACCAATCTTTCTTAATGCGAAACAAAGAAGAATACAAACAAAGGCTTCATTGAAATTGAAAAATAGTGCTTCATAAAAACGATGGAAAAACTTCCATGTGAAAAGATTGTGTTCATGACTCCATGTATCTGAATTGGGCAATCTGATTCAAGAAGATGCTAATCCAAAAAGCGACCAAAAGCAAAAAAGAAAAGAACAAATAAGTATTAAGAACGGATATAAATTGCAAAAGAGAAAAAGAAAGAAAAATTCACGAACTACAAAGTAAAATTAAGGAACTCTATACCTTTGGACAGACCGGTGACACAGATAACGAGGCCGGCAAAGGGACCGCTTGATCGGACGGGCAGGGGCTCAGACCCCGCAGAGGACGAGGCAGGAGACATTGGATCAAACCGTTGTAGACCTCTGAAAGAAGACAATGGAGACGAGAGGCCAAGGAACAGCTTTGAACACCCTTTGCTATCTACCACCTCAACTCTACCATCACCACCCATAACCACCACCTTATTCACTGTTTGCCAACCATAACTTCAACAAAGCAAAAATCAAATTAAAAACCAGCAGATTTGGTTAAAGAAAATGCTTTGAGGAATGGAAGAATCAGAATCTACTGAAATTGTAAAGGAAGTTTTGAGGTTCAGAGGAAGGAGACAAATTGTGAATTTAGAGAATGTGTGTGTATCTACCATCTAGGATACTTTGATGAATTTTTATACACGAAAAGGTCCGAGAAAAAAAAAAAAAAAAAGCGAATTTTTTTGAATGGCGTGCTGGAGGTTGCTTCGAGTGGCTGTTTGGTTTCGCTTTTGCTTTTACTGTTTTATAGTTGGGGTCCAAAAGAAGAGAAAAGGGAAGAACGGGAATGTTCCCGCAAGCAAATTCAAAGGCGCTCTCAAAGTTGCAGAGAGAGGCAGGCACGGGTTCAAAAGCTCTTTTTGAATTTCCTTTTTCTTCCAAAAAAGGGCCTATTGTTTCGGGAATTACAAGGGTACCATAGATCCCATCGATTCGTCGCTCATGAGTCATGAGTCATGAGACTCATGCGGAGTATCTTCAATGCGGTTATTTATTGTAGTACTAATCTAATAAAATTTTGTGTAATATCATAGTAAATGGACTATTTATATTATCTTTATTAAATTTTTTAAATAATTTTCTGTTTTCAAAAACAAAAATACATTGTTCTCAAAATATTAAGAAAATTGACCTTCTCATAGGAATGGTTGGAAGAAAAAAAAGTGCTTATTTTTGTAGAGATAAAGGTTGACTTATCACTTTAAAAAATAATAAAACATAAAAATATGAAGAGGTATTCACGCGACCACTACCAACCAAGGAGAAGGCTAGTTGTGCAACCAATGGGACAAATATAGGGGTGTACAAGCAGGTAGTTATTAACTGCCTAATAATCGCTACCCGCATAATTTGTAAGCGATTGAAAAAAATCGCTAATCACCTAAAATAGGGCGGTCGGTTAATAACTACTAACCATCTACCCTAATATATGATATATTTATTATATATATACAAATAACAATAATATACAAAACGGCGTTGTTTTGGTGAATTTGATATTGGATTTTCGTTTTAAGTTTAATGAAATTTAAATAATAAAAATAATATTCTTAAGTTTTGTTACATTTTGAAGCCTTCTAAATATTTATTTTTTTAAAAAAAAAAAGCCCAAAACCATCTTAAATAAGCCCTAAAAAAAGGCTCAAGGAATACCCAAAACACCAAAATATGCCTAAAAGACTAATTTCTAAAAAGCGATTATATGGTGCAATTATAAGTTTCAATAACTGCTAATTGACAGTTATTTTAAGACCACTAATCGTCTAAGGTAAAGCAGTTGTAGTTATGAAAATTCGTTAACCACCTTAGGCGATTGCGGTTAGTGGTTAGAGGTAATAACACGGCCACCTCTATCCTATTCCGAGGTAGTTATGCGACCGCCCTATCATGATGCAGCCACCCCCTCAGATTAAAGGTGGTGTGGGTGACTGGCCACCCAACAGGACAAAGACGGCCGCGCAGCCACCCAACAGGATAGAGGTAGCTATGCAGCCACCCCATTAGAACAAAAGTACTCGCGCGGCCACCTCTCTAGAATGTCATGGGTCAAGAAACAAGCCGCAAGCAAAAAATATCTATATTTTCCACTTGATGCTACTACATCATATAATATCATAAATCTCGTATGAGAAAATAATTACCAATAAATTTTTCTTTTGACAGCACACACTCATCTCAAAAAACATGCTAGAGCTTCTATATAAACTTCAAATTAAATATATATATTAACAATATTAGATTTACAAATTTAATATATATACATATCCCAAAATATCGTCTAACAAAAGGTTCCACATATGGCTCATCAAACTTATACAAATTATTGACCAATATAAGTCAATCAATATCAAAAGACTAAGGCTCCTATCAACCTCAAGCACAAAACCTCAAACAGGTGTAAGGGTCTTCATTCTCCATGTCCTTTCCTGCAACATCTGTAAAATTATCACAATTTTACATGCAAATATATAATAGCCCATTTTTAGAAAATATCTCTAACTTTTATTTATAATAACAGTTGTGTTAGAATTATCCCAAAAGTAGAGTTTTAACCCTGAAAGCTCATACTTGATAAGATAATCACATTCATAGTAAGTTCATATACATATATACAAAATCTTTTTTTTTTCCCCTTGTCATTTTCTTTATATATATACCTCCACATCCGATAATATGGAGCAATAAAACAATTCATAAAACATATAAAACATAATAAATCACATGCAATAATTAAATATGCAATGCAATAATATCCATATTCTTTTATCTTTTTCCTTTTTCATCTTACATGTTCTTCTCCATGTCAACTATCAATTATCCCACTTGCTGAAGTGTGCTAAAGGAATAATCCCAATTGACCGACAGATTGCTACAAATTTTTCCCTCCTAATAACTCAGAGGTGCTAAAAGAATAACCTCAATTAGCCAATGGGTTGCTACAGCTTTTTCTCTTTGAAAAGCTCGGAGGTGCTAAATGTATAACCTCACTTAATTGATGAGTACCCATTAATTTTTTCACACAACATTATCTTTTCTTTCACATGCAATATCCATCTTTATTTATTTTCCACAATATGCAATAATATGACATTTTCACAAATCTTATTTTCCTTCCAAAATTCAACATTTTACAAATATCATTTCTCTTAATACATGTGAAAATCATTGAAAGTGTAATCATATTCATATGCAAAATAGAATGACTCAATAGAAACATATAGCTCATGTTTTTGTAAAATATTGTAGTAGTAAGGTCAATAAGTAATATACTTATAGCTTTGGTTTATATTCTTCAAAACAATCCCTTGATTATGATCATTATCACTGCATTGATATTGTATCTATACATTTGTCTTTAATCTTTATTTCAAATAAGCTTTATTCAAATCCTAAAATCCTCAAATACTTGAAGAATTATTATTCCTATGTTTTGCTTTTATCTTAAAGAAACTCAGGCAAAATACCGATGTGTTTACGTGTGTAACCATATCGCATGTATGCCCCTTTTTACGTGGTTTTCATGAAAATAATACTTATATATTATTTTACCACACTAAGTATATTAATATATCTTCCTAAGTTGTAATCATAATTTTGGCATTATAACAATATATTATTTAAAGCAAAAGTATTGTTATAATTGCCTCATGAACTAACACATGTCATACTCAGCCGCATTAAACTACCATTTCGTTAAAAAAAAAAGCCCTCTCTGTTAGTCAAAATCGTTAAAAAAAAAAGGAACAACAACAACAACAACGTAAAATAACAAAAGTATCATAAGTTTAGAAATTGAGGCTGTGTTTGTCAAATGCTTTGGGGTTTTTTTGTGTTTTGAATAGTAATAGAAGTGAATAATGTGATATAAAGTAGCAAGAATATTGTAAATTTTTTGTATGGAAAAGTGAAAAATTTTGTTTTTTAATAAATTTTTTATTTGAGTAGTAATAAAAAGTGAGTGATATGGTATAAAAAGTAAAAAAAAAATTGTTAAAAAATGATTGATAGAATATTAAAAGTGGTGGGAGAAAAAAAAAGGGAAAGTTTGAGGAGTTTAACAAACAAGCCTTGAATTTACAAAAATGCCTTTAAAATTAAAAAAAAAATCAATAAATAAATAAAAAGTGATTAACAAACAAAAAAACACCCTAGGGGTGGTGGTCGAACCTCCCCCAATTGGTTCCATAGTGCCAATCCAACACATAAACATTTTTAGGGTGGCTCGGCCACGCCCATTTGATTTGGCGGTGGTTATGCCAGCCCTAGGAGTGATTTGATGATCACCCATCTTCTTCATCTTCTTCTTCTTTTTTCAGTTCAAGTTTTTTTTTTTTTTTTTTTAAAAAAAGTTTTATTATTTTATTTAATTTTTGTATTTTTTTTTTATTGAAGGGTATTTGAGTCTTTTAATGTCTAAAAGACACATATTCTGTCTGATTTAACGAGATTTCCTAACGACATGGTTTTTTGTAACAAAATAGGAGTTCAATACAACTAAGCGTGACAGGTGTTAGTTCATAAAAGCAATTTGAAAACATGTGTCAATTTATGAAAAAAGAAGAAAAAAAAAAAAGAAAGAGAAAAGAGGGTATTTAACCCTCGTATTATTAGAAATGATTTAACAATATTCTAGATCTACTGCAACTTATAAACTTGTAAACATCTGAAACCTTTGTATCCTTGACAACAAGGGCATGAATCACTAGAAATCTAAAAATATGAGATTTAAGGTAACTTATTGTTCATGTGTTCATTAGAACATTCACAATAGCTTCTATTTGATTTTCCTTAAATTTAATGAACAAAACTACTTTTTGTTTTCCTATTCAAATACGCTCCATAATATTTTTTTCTTATTTTTCTCTATACCATTAAAATATTATTTCTTTACAAAATACAAATCTTACTTACCCTCATTACAAAATTTCAACACAATCTCCAATAAAAGGCAAAAAAATGAGAGAGTAAAGAGGAAGGAGATACATTTGAGTTAAAATAATGGATATGGAAGCTAGTTTCCCTATACATTGGGTTCAACTAATGCAGCAAACTCAAGGTTTTGGTAACCAATAGGGAAGCTACTGTAGGTTACTTTTTATGATTTTATTAAAAAATTTCATATATTTAAAGAAGAGAATGTGTTATAAAGAAGCTGCTGTAAATGTTCTTAAACATTGAGCTTGCATATCATCTCAATGGTTAGCACAAATTTCAAGATATGGAAGACAACAACACAAGGCCCAAAGTAAAGAAAATGATAAATGTTACACACTCTCATTCTCACACTCTTAAGTGTATATTCTCTAATGTAGTACTAAAACTCATTATTGGATCCAAATTTTAATAGTGATTTATCCAAATCTAATAGCACTTTTGATGCCACGTTGAGGAATGTGTGTAACATTTTTCAAAGAAAAGACATGTAAGATAATATATTATAATCTCAATTTTTTGGGGTGCTTTTGAAAGGAGCATGTCATGTCGAAATCTTGCCTCTAGAAGATTTCAATCATCAATCAACAACAGATATTGATCTGGTGGAGTATCTAACAAGTGACAACCAAAAAACCATTTTTTTTCCTCCCCTTTTTTTGTGAGATGGTTTACCACCAAGAAACTTAAGCTCGTTAATTGATAAATATTTTGGGCGGTCATATTTACCTAGAAGTTAGCCTAATTGAATATTGTAGTTGGGTTACTAAATATTTGCCCCCTCTCGGCCCCTCTAACTTTGCCTTTGGCTCAGACCATAAGAATGTCTCGTGTTTAAAACTTTTCTAACCCGATTGCGTAATTTGAAAATGAGTAATGATATATAATACACAAATATCTCATAAATATCTCACAAAGTTGATATGTCAAAGTCTAATAGTTATTGATTTTTTTTTTGAATAATTATATTCATCACCCATCACTCCAGTATCCCCCCAAAGCTTATATGGTGTGATTTTCCAACCAAAAAACAAATCTTCATGTGCCAAATGTTATGAGGGACCATGCCACATAAACTTTGGGGCATATGGGATGATGTATAATATTACTTTTTTTTTTTTTTAATAAGAGTTGATCCAAAGATTACTAGACCCTGGCATATTAGTTTTGCAAGATATTTATGTGGCATTGTGAAATCTCGTGTCAAAGATTTTATAAACTCTTATTAGCTTTATTTTCTCTTAATCGTTTTTTTTTTTTTTCAAATGAATAATCCGTATTTTGCCAAATAAGCATATCAATTTAAAGCATCCTACAGTTTTATCGTTCCCCAACTATTAAGAGGAACTAAATTCCTAGCCAGATCATTGGACCTAGTCCCTTTCTCCTAATGGCAGGTTTTTTGTAAAATATGCCTATGAGATTGCTAGCCAAATTTCAATTCTCTCCTCCTCTCCCCTAAAAATTTCGGACTGGTAGCTCTTGTGGGATCTCAAAATTCAGGCCAGGCTAAGTAATTTTTTGTGGAAGCTTTTTTGGAATATTTTACCTATTAGACCTAACATTTTTAGGTTTGTTCCTTCCAATGATCCAAAGTTGCTATGCTACCCTCTTTGTTAAGGTCCTCCAGAATCCCTGCAACACCTCACACCTCTCTCTCTTTTTTTTAGATAAATGGGAGAAAGGGCTAAAGTGAAGAATATTTCTCACTCTTAATCCGAATGGACAAGAGAATGGAAGATCTTATGGGAATGCTTTCAAAAACAAGATGGAAAGCAGCATACTTGGCTAAAGTATGTGCGTAAAAATTGACACTACATGACACTTTCAAAGCATTCCAGCTTTGAGAGGAAAATAAACCTAAACTAATATCCGATACAATATTCGAAATATTCCAAATAGAAAACAATGAAGGACTGTTAATAGCCAAAATAACAAGAAGAGCATCTCCTTTAAGAGAGAAATTGCCAAAACCCGACATGATGGCCAAACGAGAAGCCAAAAGTGCAGCATGGGCTTCACCCTGAAGAGTATCCATCACAGAAAACTTCTTAGTTGCAGTTAGAATAATAGACCTGGAGGAATCACTAATCACCACAACACCTCATCTTGAGTTGTCCTCTCTCCAGACTACTTTGGCATAATTCCCAATGGCCATTGAACACTATGGTCTTTGCTTTGTTGCTGTTTGCCTTTAGGATCAAGGCTGTTTTGAGGCTGAATGTAGTACTGGGAATTCCTAATGCGGAAATACATAAATTTCAAATTTCAATCTTTGTTTTGATAGACAAAGTTAATTTTAATGTTGCAATTTGTTCTTCTTTTACAATGGCAATAGCCACTCTCAGAGACCATTAGGGTAACTTTTTGGCTGTGAACACTTTAAAGTTCCCATATATAGATGCTAATAAAGGTGAAGCATATGCAGCTCTCTTGGCAGTTCGGCTAGCTGCTGCTTATGGGTGCTCCTCCCTGATTATAAAAGGAGACTCCCTTCTCATAATCCTTGCTCATGAGTCTCAACTTTTCTTAGGTTGGAACATTGAGTCAATCATCTCTGGCATCAGTTTGCAACTCTCTTCCTTTTTGAATTAGAAAGCTTTAAAGATTTCACAATGCACTAATGTTTGTGTGCACATTGTAATTAGATGAGCCGCTTCTAATCTTGTGTTTGGAAGCGTTCTCACTTGTTCTATTTTTTTTATTTTTGGTCTTTTATTCGATTTTGGAGTAACAAAGACTTTCATTTATAATTCCCTTTTTCCTCTTCCCTTTCATTGAATAGGAACACAAAAAAAAAAAAAACTGAATCAACTATCGGAAAATTTCATTGGCGCGCGTTCATTAACTGTAGAGGCATAACCGTAGAGTTCAAATTCGTGATCATGCAAATGGGCTCACTGTCCGCATTGTATTCGCCAATGTGAGTCATGGGGCATCGCTATTTGAGGCTCAAGCCGCGTCTGCAGCGCTGGCACTTGTCCTACATTCTATGCCCAGATTCACCCAACGTTAAAAGTTGTGTCCTACAATAAAATATTACTCATATCGTTTGTCTTTAAAATATCCCTAAAGTACAACTTTTAGCTCAAGAGTTTTTATTTGTACTAAAAAATAGTGCAATATCATGTGATTTTATGTTAATTAAAAATAATAAAAAGTCATGTAAGCAAGAATATTGCATGAACTCTTTAAAGTTTAACTAAATTTTTAGCTAAAAATTATATTTTTGTTAATTAATTATCACTTTTAAAAAGTTTTATACACTAAATTCTCGAAATATTTTTAACTAAGTATTATTTTTTATTGGTTTTGAGCAACTACTTTACGTAAATATCTCTCTTCCTCTCTTTTTCTCTACAACCATGGCCGAGACCGTTGCTGAGATGCCCATTAACCCGTCCGTACAAAGAAGCCATGGAACAACAGGAGGGCACTAAAGGAGGAAAACCCATCAGCCAACAAAGCAAAAGCAGCAATCTTTTGAGCAAGATTTGCTGGAAATGCAATAGAAGATGCAACAGCTAAGGCTCCAGACACTACAAAAAAAACCGGCATTTCTCTACGCTTGTTTAACCATGCTTTAGGGCTTTAAAACGATGTTAAACTCTTTACCACGCTTCTTTCACATCGTTTTAAGGATGATGTAAAAGTTGGGGTTGCAAAAATATTTTTACCACGTTTTAACACAAGCGGGGTAAAATTTTTACCACACTTTTGTCCATAAGCGTGGTACAAGTTTTACCCCGCTTCTATGAAAACGCGTAGAGAAAGTTTTACCACGCTTGAAGAAAGAAGCGTGGTAAAAGTTGTACCACGCTAGAAGGAGAAGACCGAGAAGAGAAAAAAAATAATATTATTAAACCCAATAGCGAAATAAATATGCACACCAAATTTGAGGAGAGTTCCTGACAAGAGCTAATTTGAGGAAACTTTGGAGAGTTTATTGGACGTTGTTTTTTGGGCTTTTTCTCTAACTTTTAGCTAAAGTACTCTTAGATAGAGAGATTGTCGGGGATGCTGATCTTAATTGGCTCATTTCCTGCATCAAAGAAATTATAGGCTTCTATGATTCTCTAGAATTATAGGAGACTTTATTCAATGAACAGCTTTAAATTGAAGGAATTGCAAATTAAGGATACATGCACTTGAATTCAAGGAATTGCATGAACATGCACGTAGCATGAAAAAGAGGACAAAATCTAGAGATGTAGCAGCAGTCTTATGGGAAGGGATCTGAATCTCCGTAGGAAAATTATACAGAATTGTAAGAGTGGCTGGCTGCCTGCTCAAGCGGGAGAGTCCTTGCCCGAACAGAAGACTCTATAGATAGGCACCCTATTCAGATCTGATCACATGCTACTGTTATAAGAAAATAATAATAATAATAATAAAAAGATGTTGGCTCAAGTGGTATAAGTAAAGACTTTAATTTTGGTTGCTTTTTCATCATGTCTAAAGTTTAAATTTTTTAAGAGCAAACAATTGTTTGGAACGAGAGTTTTATCCGAGTGTGAAGGAGGGACGTTTTGCACAAATTTAAAATTTATTTGACAGAAGAAAGTATACGAAATAGTCCGGTCGTGAAAGGGTTCTTCCATAATAAAAAATTAAAAAAAACAAAAGCATCCAAATATTTGGGGATCCCTGTCGAATGGGAAGCTATCAATTGGCCCAGGCACCAGAAAAGAAGACAACATAAAAATGATGGAAAAGAAAAAGATTGGAGGGGCAGTCAACGAAGCTGTCAACCTCAAAAAGTAAAGTCGGTAAGCAAAGATGGAGAAGAGAGTGAAGAAAAAAAAAAGAGAAAACACTTGGAAAGCTGCGGGGGGGACTGACTGAGCGATCGTTATTCAATTTAGGATGAGGTCACGAGTACCTAGTAACATGTGCCTACTATACTACGTCCCTACCAAATTATTTTTGGACATCACTTTCGATTACAGGTGAACAATCAACACATTGTCTAACAAGTCAATTTTGTTTATTAATTTCATTTTTCGTGTACACATCACATGGTTATCCAAAACAATCACTCTTTAATTAGGGAAGAAAAAAAAAAAGCCCTACTGAAAAAAGAATAATGTGGAAACTATAGAACAAAACTTTCAAAATTAATGTGCACACTCAGTTAAAAATTCAAAATCACCACTAAACAACCATTAGAGAAATATGATGTATCCTTAGAAAGTGACTGCCAGAAATTTATTATTGTAAAAGCTAAACTAAAAATATAATAAATACAGTTTAAAATTGAAATTAAGTTATTTTTCACACAATAAATGTATTTCAAAAATTATATTTACCGAAGTTCATAAATATGTGTTAAAAATTGATTCTTTATTTTTTAAATGAATGAAAGTGCCACGGCCCACGGCCTTCAACACAAAAGTACATTTCCCTATCAACCCTTCTTTATCACCAACTTGCTATATTATATGGTGTTTGGTTGTGCAATTTTAAAAAATAGTAAAATAGTTCAATATTCACTATAATTTAATAAGCTCACAATAAACAATAAAGACTAATTTTAACCTATCTTTTTGGATAAAAGATAGCACATGTTATGTACATAAACAATTTTCAAGTAGTAAGATTAATGTGAGATAGATGTCACTAGCATATGATTTAGTTGAGGCACAAATATTTCGCTTTCTTTAAAGCATTTTGTGCTACCATGGGAAAATACCTATAATATGAGTAATTTTAGAAGTTCTTTTCGTGTCCCTCCAAAAATGAGATGATTGTTAAAATCACTATTTGATTAAAATTTAATATTGATCAATTTTGAGCTCAATGGCAATTTTAAAAACTACATAATTTTTTAAGGGACATTAAAAACACAAAAGAGACTTCTAGTATTACTCTTATAATACATCCCAACCAATACAACAATCTAACGCTATAGGATCCATGGGTCCGTGCTATACCATAGAGTAAAAACTTCTAAAAAAAAAAAAAGCTCATTTGTTTACCTTAATGTTCTTAAATCATATTATTTTGTAATGTGTAGGAGATTTGGTGTATCTATACATTGTGTTGAGTAATGGTGTAACTTGGTTTATTTATAGGCTTAGAGCATATATTTTTGGCAATAGTAGCTAAAAATAACTAATGAAAAAGTGCAACTCTCTATTTTAATTTTTTTTTTCTATATATACCCAACAAATTCTCTATTCTATCATCTACTTGTTTTTAAATATTATTTTTCATTTTTTTTTAATTATATTATGTTTCTCAAATTTTCATTTGGAAGAGAGAGGAATGGTGAGAGAGAGAGAGATGGTGAGAAACAATTTTTTTATTTGGATATTGTGCTATATAGCGGACAAAGTTTTCCTCTAAATTGGATTGGAGGTACTTTCTTCAACTTCATCTATAAAAATATCATGTGTCCCTTTATATGTGAGGAAGCACATGCATTTTTTAATTGTAAGAACAAAGTTGAAATAAGCACATTTATTTTTTATAAATTTTTTTCCAACTTTGTATTTATAATTAGAAAATACATGTACTTCTCACATGCAAAATAACACATGACATTTTTATAGATTGAGTTTAAGGAAATTCCTCCAACCCATCTAGCTAATATGGTAGAGGTGAAAAATGGGCGAGCTAATATTATTATTTTACCTGATATGTTCTAACTTTACCAAATATGTTGGAGATGCTCTAAATCTCATCCAAAATTGGGCGAGCTAATATTATTATTTTACCTAATATGTGCTAACTTTACCAAATATGCTGGAGATGCTCTAAATCTCATCCATATTAACAAGATTTGTGACACATTTTAGTAAATGTGGAAGGGATAATAGATGTGTAATAATTTTATAAGAAATGTAAGTGGAATCAACTGTTTTTATTTTTATTTTTTATTTTTTGAAAGGGGGCAATAACAAAACCCAACTTGTTCTGATGGATGAAAACTGGCACATATTTCCAAATAAAATAGAAGCAGCTCGCAAATGAATTACATGTTAGTGCTTCCTCAAAATTAAAAAAATAATAATAAAAAAAATTATTATTTTTTTTAAAAATAAAAATTAAAAAACTAAATTGTATATAAATAATACTTTCATTGTGTAAAGTTGTAAACTATCAACTTTGCATACCCCGACAAACCTTTTATTTAACACAACTCAAACCCTATTTTGAAATTTTGGTGTC
>FXXK01000064.1:159753-182400 GCA_900184695.1 Betula pendula
ATAAGAAATGTAAGTGGAATCAACTGTTTTTATTTTATTTTTTATTATTATTATTATTATTTTTAAAGGGGGCAATAACAAAACCCAACTTGTTCTGATGGATGAAAACTGGCACATATTTCCAAATAAAATAGAAGCAGCTGGCAAATGAATTACATGTTAGTGCTTCCTCAAAAATTATTTTTTTTAAAAAAAAAAAAAAACTAAACAGTATAAATAATACTTTCATTGTGTAAAGTTGTAAACTATCAACTTTGCATACCCCGACAAACCTTTTATTTAACACAACTCAAACCCTATTTTGAAATTTTGGTGTCATTTTGTGTCTCTCTATCCAAATCAGTTAAGTTGAATGAAAAACATATGAAATAACTAAATTAACCTTTATATGGGAAAATTAATTAATTAATTAATTAATTATTTTTGAAAAATAAAATAAATAAAATAAAAATCATAAACCGCATTCTCAAATTCTTCTTATGTTAATTTTCAACACAAACAATTGAACTATTTCACACTTTTTCATCAAATCTATCATCTAATTTAGTTAAGAAAGACAAACTTACACCAAAACTTCAAAATAAGGTATAATAATTTGGGGGAAATGTCATTTACCAGAGAAAATTATATGTTAGTAATTCATTAATTTCAAACATTATTTTTTGTTTGTTCTCTTTCTCTTTTCCTTTCCTTCTGTTGAGAGCGAGGTGAGAGAATGGGGAAAGACTAACATGAATAATTTCCCTTAATAAAGTTTACAGCATATGTTACAATTTTAACCTTCTTCAAGGCCTTGGTATGGTAAACTTAAAGCCTGTGGTGAACAAATCAAGATAACAGGAGGGAGATCATCATATTTGCAGAATCCGGCCCTTCATTGTTTACACTTGGTATTACATCTATAGCAGAAACAAGCTTAACAAAATCTCTGAGTTCTGTAAAGCTGCTATGCTCACTGTATGGCACTTCGTACCTGGAAAACAAGGTAAATATCTCAAATCAGTCCTCAAAGACCCACAAATCACATAAACATAAAATTTGAGCTAAAATCTCAGGTAACAGGCATTACTAGTTTGCCAAAATTGTCAAAAATTGTTTTGGGGGCTAAGGCTATGGAGCTAGCGGGACAATTTGTCTTCGCGTGTCGGATTTGGGCCATGTCAAGACATGGATTTAAGACTGTATAGATTAATTCTAAACTAACCTATTTAATTAAATAGGTCATCCTCTTTAACTCTAATCTACTAATTTTATGTTGGGTTTATGGGTAACAGCCCTTATATTGTGTGTCAGGTTCGGACCGTATTGAGGTATGAATATAAAACTATATAACACAATCTTAACTAAACCCATATAATTCAACGGATCAAATTCTTCGATTTTAACCTACTAATTTCATGTCAAAAATTGGCAATCCTAGAACTAGCACAATTTAGCAGCACATGTCAGCCCCACTCTACCCATCGGGATTTGCATGTTTCACGAAATTGGGTCAGAACTTAGGAAAGACTGGAGATCTAGATAATTCAGAGGGTTCACACTAGGCAAACAATGTTAAGGAGATAACAGCACCTTATAATGGTACCCTGCTGCCACCTTCGCCCTGGAGACTTCTTCTTTCCTTTACCAAACGTCCACCCAGTAGGAGAGAAAGCCACTATAAGACTGAATCGACCCTGATCAATAAGCGCACACAGCATGGATAAATGTCTTTCCGTCACTTCAAAAGCAAAAAGTAAATAATTTTCATAAAAGTGAGTCCCTTAAATTGTCAATTTGCCTAGCTGGTAGCCTAGAGAGATTTGTCACAAACATCAAATATTTGAGAGAGAGAGAGTCAAAGCTTTCATTCTACAGTTAGGGTTATATATATATATATATATATATGCATGTGTGGGCGGTGCATCTCACCACATATTGATTGGATATGTGCTTCAGCCGTTTGAAGCTCGCAAGTGTCCACATAGGAACAACATGAATGTGGCTTTCCTGTTCATTCGATGTAAACCACTGCATATCCTCCTCAGGTAACCCCAAACATCTTAAAATACGCAGCTTCGCTGCATTGACATAAACCTTTTTGCGGAGAACACGAGCAACCTCCAAGAATAGCCGTTCCTTTCCTGTTAAAAAGAAAATACTGTTTCAGCAGAAAAAAGTAAAGAAAAAAACCAAAAGGTGGGAAGGGAACTGCATTAACCAAATGCTGACAAAAAGTAGGTAAACATCAAGACAAACACTAGGTTTGTTTGACAAAACTATTTAGAGGATGCTTTTTATTTTTTTTATTTTTGTTGAAAAAGTATTCTGATATGACATAAAGGTAAAAGTAATTTTAAGTATTTTGTGTTTAGAGTTATTTGTTAATGCTTTTGCTTTTTTGCTAAAAAGCAAAAACTATAAAAAAAAACATTGTTAACCGAGACCACTTGTTTAGTTCATAATGATAAATTAAATAACCAGAATGTTGGAAGGATATATACATCAATGTGTAAGCCTATTAAGCAGGGAAGAGAGAGAGAGAGGCATGGAGAACTCTACCAATTGTGTAGCTACCAATCAGAAAAAGAGTTTTAGGGTTGAAAGCTTCGGCTTGAATGCAATCAATGACAAACTGTATTACAGCCTCTTGCTTTGGAAAGTCATACTGCAATAAATCATGAAATGACAACTCAACTTCCATGAGTATGATTCAGTTAAAATAGGGACCACATAATGAAGATTTGATACTTTCTTATGATAGAAGATTAGAAAATACACATTATGCTGAAAGTTAAAGGTATCAACTTGTCTCAGAGTGCCAAAGGTGAAGATACATGAAGTTCCAAGAAAATACATGAATATGCGTGTGAATTGAACTTTGGCAATTATGAGTAAGTAAAGTTCAGTTTCTGTGATAGTTCTATTTTTTCCGCAAATAGGCATTATCATTTACAGTGAATGTTATGAATACATTCAAGGTACATATTAAATTGCAATTTTACAGTCCTGAACGTACAAGATGAATACATTTTTTTTTTCTATGAATATACAAGATGAATACATAACGCCCAAGAAAATAGAATTCTAGGTTTTCAAAGCCAACGCACTGACCAATAATCAAATGTGGCCAGGCCCAGCAATGTCATAAAACAGTGCAGAAATTTGAACTCGGTACACTCCCAGAATTAATTCAGCGCTCCAAGAGCCAAGCCAAGTTAGGTAAGCTAAAAAGAGAACTTGAGAGGGCTGAAATTTACACTACATGGGTTGCTACGAAAGATTAACAAATTAATTGCCAGCATGAATAACCTTACACTTTAAAACTTGGACATAAGAGTTGAGGTAATTAGACGATGGTCTTTAAGCCTAGTCCTTATCCAATTACATTAACATGCTTTCTGTGCAAGCTTTAACCAAATCAAGCCGAAGGGAGTTCTGCTCAGCCCAACTTGTTTAAAGCCCAAAACTATTGTAAGCAATAATTCCTTCTTTATTTGGGAAGTAATAACATAAGAGAAAATTCAACCATTCAAGTAGACTCACCTGGGGGTTACAGTAAGTGGTGTCAAGGATAAGAGTATGGATTGGGCATGATTGCAAAACAGACATGTTTGCCATTTCCTGACTAAAGCGAAAATCCCCAGTATGTAGAATAGCCTACATGCATAAGGAAACCCCAATGAGCTTTAAAAACAATGGGAGGCCAACAAGGAAAATTACAAGATGGTATACTAGGAAGTCAGTTTGGAACACACCTTACCATTGGCTGGTTCAAAAAGTATCATTATGGAACCGGGGCAGTGGTTTGCATCCAAGCAGGTCACAGCAGTACCAGCAATATTGATCTTTTGGTTGATGGGTAAAACTTGCAATCTGTCCCATGGGATCCCAATCTTCATATTCACAAGCCTAGCCGTGATAGAGGAGCAATAAATCGTTCCATGACAGAAAGACCTTGTTAGACCTTGATAATCTGCAGCAAAAGAACAAAAAAATGCCACAGTATAAAACCAAAAGCCAATGCTTACAGACTGACAAACCAACCTCTGAAAGATTGCAAAAACCCAACTCCAGGCATACATTTGGGCAATGATATATGCGAGCACTCCCAAGAACCTCTTTATGTCCTTGAGGCAATGCAACACAAATTCCACATAACAGATACCCAATACTGTTTGTCATGACCATCCATCAGGATTTTCTTTACTAGATCCTACAGATACGATCTAACCCCATGTACCTATATTTTTAGGAGATGGTTCATGGCAACAGAGCACCACACTTTGTTGCAATACTAAGTGAGTGCCTCACTATTGAGGATTTCCATTTAACTTCATGGCACGCCAGTATATTGCGATCTTGATGTAATCTAAACAAAGTAAGGTGATGCTTTAAAAATATATAACATATAATTCAAGTGTATTTAACTTGATGTTACTACAAACTCTTCTCTTGAAAGTATAAATGCATGGGCTACTCAAGAAAAAAGTGTTGCAAGATTAAATAAAGGGGAAACTACACTTACCCTTCAACTTACACCTCAATTGCAATGTCCACAAACTTTAGAAAGTTGCATTTAACCCCCCCAAACTACTACTCCCTTTGACTTAGCCCCTCCATTAAGGTTTTTTCGTGAAATCAGACAGAAAATGGGTCACGTGCATAGCTCATGACCCAAAATGAAATAATACTTCTGCAATAGAATTTTTTTTTAAAAAAAAACCTTGTCCATGGCCATGGGTCTCCTCTCCTCCCATGGAGACTTACTGGGGATGTAATGGACCTTTCACGCATTTGCCGTTCGAATTAACAAAAAATCATAACGGTGGGGGTTAAGTGAAAGGAGCTAATAGTTTGGGGGGCTAATAGTTTGGCGGTTCATTGCAATTTTTAAAAATTTAGAGAACATTGCAAATGAGATGCAAGTTCAGGGGGTAAGTGTAGTTTTTCCCTCAAATAAAATCACTACAAAGCTATAAAATTTAGTTTCTAGAAAACTGGACTTGTGCGAAAGATATCCATATCCATATAAAATTATGCAATAGAAACCTGTGTGGAATGTTAATAAGTGAATCCAATTTGTGATTCTTCCTTATATAATGTGATATGGCAGGAAATTGTAATAAAAATGTATCAAGCATAAAGCAACTGGTGAGGAAACAATAATCATCTATGTGGGCTTGCTGAACGAATTTGATAAGCAACCAACATAAGAAAGAGCAATGTGTTAAATTTAATATATACAATTTGACCTTACTCTCATTGCACTATCTCTCAGACTAAATAGAAAAATTGAACTTATATGAAATAGGATTTGTAATTGAACTTACGGTCCATATGAAAGTGAGTGAGAAACCAATGGGAACAATCTCCTCTAAGATATCGAAAAGCATCCTGCAAAAGTTAATCAGAAAGAATTTATGGTGACTATCAAAGAATATGTGCAGAAGCACTAAAACTTCTCTTAAATATCAAGAGCAATTGCATATCAGAAGTGTCATATCAAAAGCCTTTGTCCTTAATCAGATTCATTGTCTTCAAAAGATGTTCATGCGTGGGGTAGAATCACACACTGACCCCACGTCAGCTTTTAGAACACTGAATATGAAAGTGACTGAAATGCTAAATATGAGTTGCTTGTCCAATGGTCAAGCCAGCATTTTATGATCAATTTTTACAATATTCAAGGGCATGGCAAAAAATGACCATGGTCCGTACGTACACATAATGAATCGAAAATCTAATATTTCATTAGGGGAAGCTGTATAGTCCAGTCCAGGGAACTACCAAAACTGCAAGAGTGAGAAATCAAAATGACAGAAAATAACGGTATTTTATAGTCAATTGAAAGGCCACTTACAACTCGAAATGGTGTTCCTGGTACGCAGCACCACAAGGGAACATCCATGAGTTTTCTATTTTTAATATAATTTTTCACCACAGCATGTTTACCACCAGATTTTGAGCATCTTTTTCCCACGCCACTCAGCTCCACAGAGGTGTTGACTTTCTTCCTATCAGCGGCAGCGCCTGGAAAATAATCAGTAATCAACATGTTTTCAGCTAACTTCTTAGTTTCGTCAACGGTTCCTTCGGAGGCATCATTGTGCATTTCAACTCCATTGGCACTGCGTCTTTGCGGTTCAGAACAGGCATGCATATCACTGTGTGTTTCAACCGCATGGGCACTTCCTTTTCTAACTTCACTAAGAGAATGCAGAATTTTCTTCCTGGGACCAAGTGCCGTGACACCAATGCCCAACAGATCCTTTAGAGCAAAAATGAAAGGAGGAAGGAAAAGAAAAAAAAAAAAACCCAGATAAATTTTATTTCACTAACAAAACAAGTAATGAGACGGAAATTAAAGAAAAAATGAAGAGAGGAAGGAAATAAGGAATAATGCTCAGATAAATTTTATTTCACTAACAAAACAAGTAATAAGACGGAAAAGTACCAATGTACCATGAACCAGCTGCAGTTTAAGATGTAGAGAGCAAGTAAAATTTTCTCAACACCATATTTTCATTACTATGCACACATACACCCACCAACAAAACACATTTCTTGAATATTCTTCATTATTATGCATACATTATAGCATAAACGAAACTTTTCCCCTGGATGAGAGGAAGGGGAATTTTCTATATCCCAGTCCATGTTTAACCATTTCCTAGTATTCATCTAGTCTACAAACAGAATTCCAATAAAAAAAAAATCAGAACTTTTAAATAGACTATATAAATATGTTGAAGCATTCATTTTCCAAAAACCAGCAATTTCAGAAGCTTATTATGATTGACACAATATCCCCCCAAGATGAATAGACAACAATTGATCAGCACTCAAACAGTTTAGTGTGAAGCACACCTCCTCTGTGAGCCACTGTAGGGTGTCACAATCAATCTCTTCTCGAACAAAAATATCCTCATATCTTTCTAAACCGAGACTGCGCAGCCACTCAAGAACAGGAGAGACATCAACAACCCGCGGAGGAATTTGGGGTTTGCTTTCCTCATCAGGAAGAACAACCTGCATCAAATATTCTAAAATCAGCACTCATTCAAAAAAAAAAAAACACAAACACATATCTTGTCGTAATGAGTAAGACATCAGGCAAAAGCGCAACAGCAGAACAAGGCTCAATGGAACTCTTCTTAACCCAAAAGACAAAAACACAAACACACACAAAAACCCCAAGAAGAGGAAGAGGAAACTTACTTCTCCAGCTTGAGCTTCCTCTTTATCAAGACACTCGTTGGTGTGTAGTTCACGTTGCTCACTACTCAAGTGGGAGATGTCAATCCCACACAGAGGACATTGAATTTTAACAAAAACTTGATCTCCGTGTAAGCCATCTCCATGCTGTGGAGTAAAGGCTACGCCATTAACAGCATCAGCATCCTCCTCCTCCCCTTCTACTTGAGAGCACAAATTGAGCAAAACATCGAGCTCCGCACCCACCTCAAAATCCTCACTTCAAAACCCAAATCCACTCCTCTCCCCGTCATTAACTTAGACTCTATCGAATTGCTCATACAACCCCCACTTTTTGTCAGAAATCCCCTTTTCCCATCACAATCCCAACCGCTAGAATCATTATTATTATTATTATGCTCCTTACTTTTTGGAGGCGCATCAAGGACCGTCGGAGACGACGGCGTGTCGGATTGCGATTTCAGAATAGGCGCGGAGGAGATGGGTTCCGGCGCGTTCTCTTTGCCGGAGCGCTTTGGTTTCTTGGATACGCGATTGGAGGAATTGGAGGGCTTGAGAGGTCTTCGCATTGTTGTTTGGGTTAGAGGGATCTGGAAGTCGTCGTCGTCGCCATTGTCTGACATTGTGAAGGTGTGAAAAGGAAGGGCTTGCTTACTGTCTCCGGGTATGTAGAAGGTCTATCATGAAGGCGTATGGAACTGCAAGGCTTTTGAATTTCGTTCGGCGCTTAAATCCAAAATTGGTTCAGCGGTTTTTTATTTTTTATTTTTTTAAAGGAAAAAATGTATAATCTGTCCCTACGACTGACTGCAATTACGAAGGCTATTAAAATAAATTCAGAAATTCATGAAATTAGTAAAATATGCTTAAAAAAAAGAAAAACAAACAAACAAATAACTTATTTTTTACGGTCAAATTTTGTTTACCTACTTAACAAATTTTGTTAGTTTGATAGGTCAAAGTCAATAAAATTGTGACATTATTTCATTTAAATTAATGCTACATTATTAAAATTTGTTAAGTCAGTGGACAAAATTTAACAATAAAAAGAAAATTGTTTTTTTTGACATATTGATTTTTATACAACATGGAGACGGAATTTAACTATAAAAAATAAATTATTAATTTAGTATACATCAAATACCTTTGAATTCATTTTAATAACACACAAAACTAATAGTAAAATTAGATAGACTATTGGGAGTGATTTATTTTTTATTTTTTAAGATGGTTTAGTGCTTTACGTTTCTTAAATCAACCTTTGGACTTAGCCATTGGGTCTAAAAGTGAGGACAAGAATCCTCTCCGACATTGATGATATTACACAACTTTAAATTTTAATCATAAAATAAGCTATGAATTTCAACTTAATTGGAGAAGACAATTCTTNATTATTTTTTTGACATAAAAACCTTTAAATTCATTTTAATAACACAGAAACTAATAGTAAATTAGATAGACTATTGGGACTGATTTTTTTTTTTTTTTTTTAAAGACGGTTTAGTGCTTTACGTTTCTTAAATCAACCTTTGGACTTAGCCATTGGGTCTAAAAGTGAGGACACGAATCCTCTCCGACATTGATGATATTATACAACTTTAAATTTTAATCATAAAATAAGCTATGAATTTCAACTTAAATGAGAAGACAATTCTTGATGGTTGATATTATTCCCTACGTGATGGTTGATACCCAGCCCGTGATTACTTAACAAGACAATTCTTTGAAATTAATTGTGTCAAATTTTTGAACCAATGCCTATAATCATATGAGAATTTACGAATGGGCTTAATAAAAACGAATTTTGGCCCATTTAGCATTTGATTTGTGAAAAATGGATCAAATGGGCCTAAAAATTAATTTAATTGGCCGTAATGAAATTTTTTTATTCTTATAGAACTAACAACAACAGTTTCTTTAAATTTAGGAAATCAAATAATTTTTTTATTTTTTTATTCAAATAAACTCTACAATAGCTTACATTATCATTTCATTATATCATTTAAATATTATTTTTATCATTTTTTAACCCTACTATTTTCTTTCCCTCTTTCTCCTCTTTCCCTCGACAAGACTAGCAAAGTGAACCCAACGAAGCAACCACACCAACAAACCAAGCCAAACAAACGGAGCAAACCAGATTAGTAAACCAAACCAATCAAATGGATCCTAAAGACCCAAACCCTTAAAACCCTTGAACCAAATCCTCATAATAACAAAATGTAACGTCTCGATAAATTAATTAATTGGTAATTAACTTCACAATTTGCTTCCAGTCATATTTCACAATGAATAAGATTTAATGATATTTACTCCTTAAAAAGATAATACTATGTAGCGGAAGCATATGATATTTCTATTAATATTAGTAATTACAACCAGAGCATTTACTGTGAATTATTATATTAACTGAAATCCTTACAATATTCATTTCATCACTATAAAATATTTATAAATTAGACCTTTATACTCAAATACATCTCAAAACACTAAATCTACAATATTACCCAATAGATTTACCATAAGTGATTTCTGATATTCTACAATCTGTCATCAAACGTAACTAGATCACTATCATTATTTCAAATGGCTACATCCGCATCAAGATCCTTGTAACTCAGAGACTTAATTGGTTTCATTGCAAAACATAAATATTTTATAGGTGGATAAAGTAAGGGGTAAGTCTATCACTTAATAAGGAAATAAGCTGGTGTCAGTGTGTGATTATGAACAATTCATATGCAAATAAAAATATTAATTCATAAACTCATTTCTTTTCACAAGCATATTTATTTCATATACATTAGCTTTATGTAAACATTTGTTTTTGCCCTTACTTTGTTTGTTGCTACTTGTGACATCTACAAAGTAAGTTCAGTCCTTGAGTTGATTGTAATTACTTGTGCTATCTACAAATTAATGTCAAGTTATTATATACGTATCTGTAGCTATGCTTAATTCCAGAGTAAAGTTGTGTTTGTCTCGCACATCACCATTTGGTAATAATTGGTCCACTCAACCACTTTTTATGGAACCCTATCAGCCTAGCCTCGTTTATGTAGGGCTAACGACCAGTATGGCCACACCCTATCCCAAGGTGTGTTGCACTGCTTCTGATGTTTATTAAACATACACATGCACATTCAATATTGGTGGCTTAACTTATTAGCTCATAACCTTTACACATAATCACATAAGTAATTCAATTTATATCCGATCATTAACGTAGATAGGCAGTTTTTGAATCATGTTATACATCATTTGAGACAATATTTATAAAAAGGTAATTCAAGTCACACGTTTCATGCATAAAGTATTATTCATTTATTTCGAGAGATGCTCAATAAATAATCTGGTTTTGTCTTTGAAAATGTTATACATAAAATGCACCGAGTTATGATTTATAAAATATTAGCACAAGATAGTCCGCTTGCATCGATCACTTAATTCTCCTTAGAAATCGTCTTTACATTCTCGAACATCAAAATATGTGAAAGGGTCTAATATTAGTTTACGATATAGATGAAAATATCATTTATCCTATACCAGAGGAAAAATGGTAATTCTGTCTGACCATCAAACATTTGCCTACAGTGTCGATAGCTCGAGACTCAAGTTGAACGTTTTGTCTTGATATTTAACTTCGGTTAGAGAGATCGAACATTTGGTTCGGGACAAAAATCAATTTTGAACCAAAGTCTTTCTTAGGGAAAAGGATCCTCTCCATTTTCGTTTGAAATGGAGAGAAGCTGATTGGTTAGGATCTTTTAAAAGAAATCAAGGTCTTAAAACTGCCACGTAATAAATAATTACTTAAAGTATCGAAATGAGAGGAAACGTTTAACTTTAACAGAGTTTTCTTGTTTTCCATCCTAGATGAGAGAGGCAAGCAAAAAAGAAGAAAACAACCGAAAACAAAGGAAAATAAAAAAGGATTTGTGGCACTTCAACTTCTCTCTCTCTATCTGATAATCTCTGTGTTACCCTCTTCTTTAGCATAACTTTCTCTACAATTCAAGTTTTCCTAAACAAAGTAGTGGGTTATGACATTAGAGAGATACCTAGTTGATAATTGTTGGTACAGTTTCCGGTATAATGAAACGTGAAGCACCTTGAATTTGCGAAAAAGAAGGTTAGCCAAATGAACTTTCTGGGGGTGCCAGCTAATCCCACTCCGATGCCTAAGTTAGTTTTCTGAGTGAATAATCTCTGAGACTAAAGCAATTCAAATTTCTCGTACTTTTACTCTTTGGGATATTTTGTTATTTATAGGATTTCGGTCTCTTATGGTGAACTCAAAGTTTGACTTGTATAAGGAGTTTGAGTAGATTCCTTTTTATCCAACAAAAGGGATGAGATTTTATCCCGAAATTCCCGGGATAAATAGTAATCTGCTGGACACGGTGTATATCACATAGACGTTTATCTCTTTATAATGTTTAAGACCGGAAATAACTCTTTATGGACTAGACTTCTTCAATTCACTGAAACTGAGCCGTGTAAAATACTGAGACATCCAAGTTAACCGTGAAGACTCCCATCCAAACCGAAACTTTTACTGGGTTTCATTCTTTATTCTTTTTGTGTTGATGGATCTAATGGGCTTTAATCAGCCCATCGATTTGCTTCATCCAAGTGAATAAGTATCAGCCCTAGAACGTATGTGGATGGGCTGGGCTGATGGGAATATTTTCCAACAATAATTTTCTCAGAAAATGGGAACTTTCTCAAGAAAAAAGAGACCCACGATCAACCTTCCCTTTTAACCACTTTCTCAAAGTCATTTATATTAGACAAGAGTCTAAATCCCTCCAAATCTCATAGGAATTTTCGAGGAGACATGGAAATGTTAGTGATTGTTGCGGTGTTGCTTGTGTGGTGAGCGACAATGGGGTAAAAGTGTTCTGTACTTCCCCTATGAATGTTGGTGAGGCAAGGATGGAATTTTGGACGCCGATTTCTTTGTTCATGCTATCTTTGCAATAAGCAGCTTTAGGGGCTGGACATTTTTATGTACAAGTATGAAGTAAAGAAACCGTCGTTTAGTTTGTTTCCTTAGCTTTTCCTGTGCGGTGCTTAAATGGTCACCATCTCCTCCTCTTTGTTCACTGCCATTGCTAACTCGCTTTGCCATTTTTTTTTTTTGTTTGTTTGTCTCTCTCCTCTGAGGATTATGATCCTCTCCATTTCAAATTATCAAGTTAGTGTAAATTTAAGGATAAAATTGTTATTTAAAATAAAGAGTATTCAGTTCTAGATAATTCCATCCTTAAGTTTATATTAACTTGATATTTTCTATTTCACTTAAAATGGAGAAAATCCTTTTTCCTTCTCTAGTATGAAAGACAGTAGTAAGACTTAGTTAAAATTAAATGTTTCAGCTATTTAAGTAACTGTTTAATACGTGGCAGCTTTGAGGCCTTGGATTTCTTTTAAAATATCGTAACCGTTACCTGGCTTGTATCTAGTTCTCTCTAACTGGAGAGGATTCGGATCCCCTTTGTAGACCTCATTTCGCAACTGTTAACCGGAAACGGATACTCTCCATTTCCTTTGAAATGGAGAGGAACGGAAATGGAGAGGAGCCGGTCATTGAAATTGAAGTGGCATTTTTGTAATTAAATCCGTTTCCCCTTTAACCGGCTTCTAGCTCTCCAATCATCAGGTCTTGAACGCGAAAAGATCGCAGAAAGTGAGGAATTCATTTCATCTCAAGATTCCCGCGCTATCCTTGAAAAGAGACGTTCCACGTTTTCTTCAGACGTTCAAATTAGAATAAAACGTTGTCGTTTGGTTATTTATTTTTAATTTTTTCAGCACCTAAGCCGAATCCACAACAGCAATCTCGATTCTCGTTCTTGGCTGGCATTTTCACAAACACCTGAGGGTCACTACTCATCCGCTCAACCGCAGCATTCGACACATTGATGGCCACCACCCGAATTGTTAAACTCGCTACAGTTATTCAGATGAATAGTAAGCTCAACAACGCGGAGCATCTCGAACCACTTTTCTGCTTGGACAAGTCTCCGTATTTGTCCGTTAGAATTATCAATTGGTGNCCCTCCTCTAGTATGGAAGACAGTAGTAAGACTTCGTTAAAATTAAATGTTTCAGCTATTTCTAATACGTTAAGTAACTGTTTAATACGTGGCAGCTTTGAGGCCTTGGATTTCTTTTAAAATATCGTAACCGTTAACTGGCTTGTATCTAGTTCTCTCCAACTGGAGAGGATTCGGATCCCCTTTGTAGACCTCGCAACTGTAACCGGAAACGGCTCTACTCCATTTCCTTTGAAATGAAAAGAAAATAGAGAGGAGTCTGTCATTTAAATTGAAGTGGCTTTTTTGTAAATAAATCCGTTTCCCCTTTAACCGGCTGCTAGCTCTCCAATCATCAGGTCTTGAACACGAAAAGATCGCAGAAAGTGAGGAATTCATTTCATCTCAAGATTCCCGCGCTATCCTTGAAAAGAGACGTTCCACGTTTTCTTCAGACGTTCAAATTAGAATAAAACGTTGTCGTTTGGTTATTTATTTTTAATTTTTTCAGCACCTAAGCCGAATCCACAACAGCAATCTCGATTCTCGTTCTTGGCTGGCATTTTCACAAACACCTGAGGGTCACTACTCATCCGCTCAACCGCAGCACTCGACACATTGATGGCCACCACCCGAATTGTTAAACTCGCTACAGTTATTCATATGAATAGTAAGCTCAACAACGCGGAGCATCTCGAACCACTTTTCTGCTTGGAAAAGTCTCCGTATTTGTCCGTCAGAATTATCAATTGGTTNGTCAAAGAATCAGCATCGATTTATGACCAGCAGTAAGCGTGTACAAGACCGAAGCAAGAACAAACGGGTGCACGATCTGGAAATCGCAACCGAGAAGTTGAAGATTGCAAGCAAGGTCCTCTTTTTGATGGAGACTCTAAAGAAAGAGCCCGAGATGATCATCCCCCTGCGCACACTGGACCAGTACCGGAGGCAGATTAACCTCCCAAGGCCCCACAAGATCTCCGATTTCGTTCGCAAAGTGCCAAAACTCTTTGAACTCTACAAGGACCGAAACGGCGTGGTATGGTTCGGAATGACGAAGAAGGCCGAGGACTTGGTCGAAGAGGAGGAGAGAATAATCGAGAAGCTCCAAGACAAGGCCGCCGAGCATGTCACGAGGTTTCTAATGATGTCCGTGGATAAACGTCTTCGTTTAGACAAGATTGCGCATTTCAGAAGAGACTTTGGCTTGCCAATTGATTTTCGGACCAACTGGGCGTACAAGTATCCTGAGTTGTTCAAGGTAATCAAGTGTAATGATGATGATGAGAATGAGTATTTGGAACTTGTTTCCTGGAACCCATCTTGGGCTATTACTGAGTTGGAGAAGAAGGCAATGGGGGGGAGTGTGAGTGAGGTTGATAATAATTCTTATACTCCAGGACTGCTTTCGCTTCCTTTTCCTTTGAAATTCCCTACCAATTACAAGAAAGTGTATAGATATGGAGGAAAGATTGAGCACTTTCAGAAGAGGTCTTACTTGTCCCCATACGCCGATGCTCGGGGACTTAAAGCTGGCTCCCTAGAGTTTGACAAGAGAGCCGTTGCCGTTATGCACGAGCTGCTAAGCTTCACTATTGAGAAGAGGCTGGTGACTGATCATCTTACGCATTTTCGCCAGGAACTTGTGATGCCCCAGAAGCTGATGAGACTTCTTTTGAAGCATTTTGGGATTTTCTATGTCTCGGAGAGGGGGAAGAGGTTTAGTGTCTTCTTGACGGAAGCTTATGAAGGTACAAAACTCATTGAGAAAGGGCCGTTAGTGCTTTGGAAGGAAAAAGTCCAGGGTCTTATTGGTTACAGGGGAAGGAAGAAGAAGATTGAAACTTTTAGTGACATGTCAGACATGGAAGATGATGGTCGGTTCGAGAGTGATTCTGAGGATGAAAACATTGGTGTGCAATTTGAGGTAGAGGATACCAACGGCGGTTTGGAGGAGGATGCTTTGCTTAGAGACAATGGTGAGATGGAGATTGGAGAGGTTTGCGGTGCATACGAGGATACTGAAGCATCTTGAGGTTAATACTCTAGTTTAGATTTATTTGTGAAAAAGAAAAAAAACCATATGTTTGTTGATAGAGTGCGATAAACCTCATCCTCAATTTGGATTTTTAAAAAAATGTGCAAAATTTTCTGCAACATTTATGAGATTTATATATGATACATATTGTGCCAAGGTTTTCAATATATTTTAAAGTTCAAACATTGAATAGGGATGCTTGCTTTATAGAATATAACAAGAAACCAGATTTAAAAGAATAACGACTGGATGGGGGTAGAAGCAGCTGTTTAGTTCAACATGCATAAACTACGTTTCTCAAATACATAAAATTCTATGTCATTCAATAAAATTGTAACTTATACTGGTTTACACCGTCTTACATGTCCCTCTAATGAACTTGTGCTCAAAGATCTAGGGAATACATTTTCTTTTTGGTACATCAGTGTAAATGAGAAAGTTCAGACACAATCTCTTCATCCTAAGAGTCCCCATTTACAGTAGAAATTATAAATTAGTAGTTCTTAGAATACTCGGTTCATTATAAACTGGGAATAGTCCTAGCCTAAATGATGTTGCTATTTACATCCAAAAGGCTGTGAATCACCCACAAAACTAAACACGATGCTACTAATTGACTCCCACCCCTAAATCACGCCCACACAACTGGAAGGTATAATTTACCAAGTAGGGTCATCTAAACCCTTGCATACAAAACTTTCCCTTGGGCTTTAGGAGGCACAAGAAGAGCTTGGTCTCTTTACAATGGTGGAGAAGCTTATGAATGCTGCATTCCTAGCCTGTTGCAGCCGGCTGATTTTGTCACTGAGCATACTTCATTTTCTCTTCTCTTGATGCATGATCCATTGTGGGCTCACTTTCTTTCATTGGTTGAAACTCCACCCTTCCACCTTGCTCCATGTTTTCCTTTTCTATTTGAAACCCTTTTCCTCTTTCTCTCTCAACTTTTCTTGGGCTGTTCTGTCAGAACATTGGGCATAGGAGCAATAGGGCATCTAGAGGCATATCCAAACATGTTACATGTAGAATAGCTAGACAGTTGTTAAGGTACCTCCACATAGATTTCCACAGGTTCACTTGGAAACTTAAGTTTATAACATTTGGGTATTTCTTGGTTGGCTTGAATCGCAGTACAGATTCTAGCATAATGCAATATATTTCCAGCACAACTCAAGGTACAGTGGCGTGCCAATGATACTGCCTACATTCCCTAAACCATCATTATGTGATAGATCAATAGGAGACATTGAAGAACTTTACCCAAATTGGAACACCAGAAAAATTTCTCTTTTTCAATTGCATACGAGGTTGTAATTTTCTTATCTCTGGCAAAGAAATATGGCTTTCCTGCAATTATTCTCTCCAAAGCTGATTTGTCTCTTGTTTTGGAGAGGCAAAGGCCCAGCTCTGATTGAAAAATGTCCTCCACTTCCTCCATCCTAGCAGGGGTAGCCCATTTCTTCACTTGTTAATATCTGAGAGATTCATCTAGTAAGTAACCTTAATGAGATTATTCCATCTACTATGACTCTTGGAGGATATCTCCTCTTGCACTTTATAAACCTCTCATTTCAAAAGGGTTAACGTTATAATTTTCGCATTAGAGTAATGGTTTTCTATTCTCTGAACCATATGCTAGGTTAGTCCAACTACTAGGTCAAGCAAACTCTCTACTTGGTTAAGAACCTTACCCATATCCCCTGGGCTTGCTATCCTCACATCTGGTCTTGTACCTTCCTTCCCTGAATGGAGTATTACTTCACCTTTTGTCTGAATAGCTGAATTGACTGCCACCTTTACAACATTTTTTTGAGGAGCTGGCAGCATAGTCACCTCTGTTTGGTTGTCTTTTTGCCTCTTCCTGGTGGAGGTAAATTTTCACTTTCCCCCGGTTTGAAATTGAAAATCCACCAAGCATTGTTCCTGGGTGCAGGTCTGTCAGATTTGAAAATATTTGGTTTAGTTTCAAAAACATGCTGGGTGGTTGAGCGGGAAAGTTGGTGCTCGTTGGGGGGAGGTGAAGTAGTCACTCCCCAGGGATGAGAGTCCATACCACGCACTGCCCTCTCGCAGGCCCCACTCCCCACTCCTAATCAGTTATTAACAGCCCAAGGAGATTTCATGATGATCTCCTTTAATTGGATTGCATGTATTCCGTTCATCCCCATATTGTGCACTGGTGGCCTTCATTGGTAGCTCACATTGATTTTCAACCTCTTCTACACTTCCTTGTCCATTCATCTCCTCTTGACTCTCATGATTTCCATCCATCTCCTCTTGACTCTCATGATTTCCGACGGATGGAAAGATTTCAGAGTCCTTAACAGCATGTTCTAGATTGCTACTCATATTCAACTCCCTGGCCTTTTGCATCAGAAAGTTCAGAAGCTGAAGTTCCATTTTTTGTATCAGCCTGAGATGTGACTCCGAGCTGATCTGATTTAGCTTCATCTGTGCACTTCCACTTTTAAGCCCCAGTAATGACTGTGCCCTTGTACTTCCTCCTTGTGAGCTTGGCGATCCTTGGCTGCTCGAGTTCTTTCCTTTTCAGCCTTTTAAGCCTTCTGTATAGGGAACTCATTTGGGTGGCAACTGATAGGTCTTCCTCCTCTGTGGCTTCCACCTCAGCTAAAGTTTCATCAGAGTGCCATCCATTCTTCTTTTGGAAACTGTGCAAACAGAAATTGACCTCACTATCAGAATTTCCTGTGTCCTGCAAAATGTTGAAACTGGTATCTCCAAGAAATCCTTTTCAAATTAGATTTCTTGTGGCTGGGTCCCTTTTTCTTCCCCAGTTCTTGAATCAAACCTCCAAACCAGTTGAGCTAATCAAATTGCACAAAGAAGACTCAACAAACCAATGAGAGATATAAAGAGAGATTAATTGTTTGGTAAACTTTTTGAAAATTGCTTTCGCTTTTCAATCACTTAAAAACAAACAACAAACACATAAAACACATTTTAGAAAACTTCTCACACGTTCATATAGGAATATTCTAAAACACATGTTCATTTTTTTAGGTATGGAGATTGGCCTTGTTACTTATAAAAGAAAAAAAAAAGTGGAGGCCACCCCTTCACCAGAGGTGGGTCTCCCCTCCCCACCTCCGATGTCCACCCCTTGTAGGGGGATGGAGACCCACCCCCCTACGCCTCTCACGAAGGTGCAAGCGACCCCCCAACCGGCCCCCTTTGCGGGACACGGTGGGGTGGAGACACACCCCCTGCGTGCCCCTCCCGCGGGGGTGGGGGGAGGAGACTCACCTCCTCCCTCTAGTGAAGGGGTGGCAGCTGCCACCTAAGGAGATCAGTCCCAAAACCGAAAATACTGTTCAAATAGTTTACCAAACAGGCCCTAAGAGTTCTAGAGAGAGAAGCTCTCAACTCTCTATCATCATTTTCCTTTTCTGGTGAGGTATATCTTATCTAACAGAAATTCTATAAAAAATTGTGGGTACAGGTTTTCTAGTTTCAGTCCTTTGCTTTTGTACTATTTCAACATCATGTTTGATATGAGTTAATGCAATGGGCCTGGCCATAGCCCGAGAGCAAAATATTTCATTTCCTGAGAACATAAGAAGTTATTCTCTTTGGTAGATTTTGTTCTTTAACATTTATTTAAATCCACCAGAAACATGGACAGCTACATGCGTGGCATTGATGGTTATTGTGACTAAAAAGGGGAAGTAATTATGTCATCCCTGAGGCTCGAGATGCCTAAAATACATGGTTGTTAAACTTAAGTGGTTTTCACATAAGATCTATATAATGTCAGCAAAGGAGAGGCCAAACCCACTTATTATGGGGTTTATGTTGCTTTTTTCTTAAATGAGTGTCATTATTTCTTTAATTGTATAATACTGATGCTCTAATACATTCTACTTGAAATCAGATTTTCCACATGTCCTTTCAAATTTCTTCCTCTATGGTACTGGAGGAAAGCAATGGAGACCAACAAATTGATGTTAAGAATCAGAGTTGCGGGTATGTGTTCAGAAGCAGTTAATACTCTACATGAAGTAGAAAAAATCCAACTTACAGTGTTGAAGGTTTTCATGTTGCTGTTTTCACAGGAAAATGTTGTCTTTGAGAAACACAAACAGGCGATCAATGAATTCATTTGAAGTCCAGTGATTGGGCAAACAGCTTCTGCCAATTCTACGCAGTGATTTTATCATTGCATCTCAATATGTTGGTCGGCAAAGAAGGGCTTCTCATTTAAAGTTCAGTACCAAAACCTCCTTGCAAGTCGAGTCAAGCTATTGTAAGTTCATCAATATCAAAATATTATGTATACCATTAAACTAGATTCTTTTTGCAACACTTTTATAATGATTTGAAGAAATTGAGTTGTATGTTTTTTAGCCAAACAAATGGAACTCATGAAAGTATAGAAATAATTATGTTTTTTTTTGTCAGCCTTGGGGGTTATTACAAGAACAGTAACACTGGAATGCCATTAGTTTGAATTTTTGCCTTCTTATTTTGAGGATGGAAAGAAATTTAAGAAAATAAATAATTAAAACAGAATTTTGAGTTTTTTTTTTCATCTTACCTTTTTATTTTAGGAATAGATGGTTCCAGATATTTTCACTTTTTAATTGTATGATAATGTTTGCTTTATTTGTTATGCACACATAGAAATTGTTGGTATCTTTGTTGGTGTGCATAGATCCATCATATAAATTAAACTTACTACATTTCTTTAGTTCAGCTTATGAACATGCTAGTTTTCAATTGTTTGATAATCTTTACCTTTATCTTTTTTATTGACTGGGATGTGGCTTGAAACTATGAAATCTTTGTGCTTCAACTTCTTTGCCATGTATAGATCCATCATATAAATTAAACTTACTGCACTTCTTTGGCACGAACAAGTCCTAGAAAAAAACAATAATGAAAATAAAAAATGACTCTACAATTCAAATCATGGGTAATGCGAGCAATAGATAGAAGGTTTGTGGCAAAGTCAGGTACATGCAAGACATAAGAAAGTGACATAGAGAGCGGTACAGGAATGGAACCTTTACCAGATATGAGTGATAGGGAACCATTAGTCATATTTACTCTCTTTTTTTTTTTTTTTTTTTTTTTTTCTGCCTGGGTATAAATGATAAGAAGAGGACAAGGAGGATAAACCAGTCATATGATCGAAGGCCCCCGAATCAATGATACAAGGGTTATTTGATTCAGTGGAGGTTGCATGTAGAGCAGAGGCAAAATTACCTATATGGGTAAAAGCGGAGGATGTAGTGGTGGGCAAGTCCAGTCGAGACAATCTGAGGAAGAGTCTTTACTTTTTCCTTGCCAAGTGCACCAGTATCAAAAGCAGAGATCGGAGTAGGTGTGGAAGTGGTCACCTCTATTGTAGAAGAGTGATTTGCACGGGTCGATGGTGCACCTCCAAAACGACTCCCTTTACCTCTTGTAGGATGACCATGGATTTTCCGGCATGTCTCCCGTGTATGCCATGACCTGCTACAGTGATCACAAAAATATTTGTCTTTCTCGTACGAGGTAGAATCTATCATCTTACCACCATCACGACTCCTACAATCCCCTTTGCTATTGCATTGGGAGATAGTTGCTAGAGCAGAGTGTTCTTATGCAATAGATTTTAACACAGTACTGCCCCGACTTTCCTCATATGAAATTCTGCAGTGTTAAATAAAATTCTTGGTTGTTCTTACTGTTTGAACATTTTGATCCTCAATTAAAAGAAAGAAAAATTATTTCAATGCTGAGTGCTAACTTTATGCCTCCATATGCTCGTGACTCTTCTTCTATAAGATATTTTTAATATTTAATCATTGTTAACATTTAGATATACATCAAGTTTGCTAGTATTGGATGATATTGTTTGTCTCACAAGGGATGCCTTCTTGCGGCTTCCCTGTTTTTAGTTATACAAATTTTAGCAACCTGTTTTTTTATTTACCATTATTCCATTTAAACAATTGTTTCTCTCGGCTAAGTTGACATAAATAGTTTACTGCTACCTAATGCTTTGTAGATAGCAATGGTCAAAGTTCTAAATAAGATACAGATTATGTATATGAAAAATTTAATCTAACATACCATATCTAGTGCATCACTCCTAACCCATCTTCGAAGCAGAGACGCCCACGCCGACCAATTCAGAACAACAAAACTAGATATGCTTAGCATATCTGGATAAAATCCCACTAAATTTAGGCACTCAAGGTTGCACATTGTATGGGTTAACTGCTCCCTGTGTTCCTTTTTAGCATCAAGTTACAGATTTTCAGTATATACTTCATTGCAATGTGGCTTCCGCATTTGGAACGCTTTTCGCTTTTTTCAGTTGTTTTGGGTTGTCCTAGATTATGCCTAGACGTGTTGTTGATCTGTATGACTGTTGGTCGTCCTCTGACAGGCCAATGAGTGCAGCAGTGTGAAAAATGGTGTATACTTGCCTTTTTTTGTGTTTATGGAAGGAAATGAATGATATAAACTTTGAGGATAGACAGAGGTCGTTGGAAAAAATATTATCTTTGTTATACAATATTTTGTATTTTTGGACGGCGACGTTTGTATTGCTCTTCTTAGTTAAGTGTTCTTTATACTTTCTATGTATTTAGGGGCGCCTTACGTTTTTAATTAAATTGGTTTATTACTTATAAAAAGAAAAAGAAAAAGAAAACTAGCCTGACAGTGTAACTCATTTTTAGTCTTTCTGGCTGAAAACTAGCCTGTGTGTACTGCGTAACATATGCACGGTTTTTTATCTTTTTTCTTGATAATTCAGCTGGTCTTTTAGGGTGTTTATTTTTGGTTTCTTCATCACCGTGATCTTCTTCTTCCCACCAACCTTATCTAGGGTTCTATGTGGGCCAAATGTTGCTGCCAATTGAAATGATGAAGATTTAATTTTTCAAGGAAGATAGTGATTGTCTCCCTAGTCTTCCTGACTCACATTGGGCTCAACAAAGTAGCTAAAACAATATTTTGTTGAGCCCTGTAGCAAAAAAATTAAAAAAAAGTCTCACATTGGGCTCAACAAAACCCCCAAATTTTTGGTGACCAGCTACAGTGCTCAGCAAAGTTGCTGAAAAAAAAAAAAAAAAAAAAAGAAGAAGAAAGAAGATATCAATTAAAGCACGTGGCCTAAACTTTATGCGTGAATTATACGGCGTCGCAGAGATGGACAGGCAACAAAAACTCGCTTTGATAACCACGCTGGCAACTGTAAGCATTACAATTGGCCTCACAAATGTTTGGCCAAATTTTAGCTAAATTTCACTTTTTTTCAATTTTAGCTAACAACTTTTCAAAAGAACCTACTCCGGCTCAGTATTTTAACTCAATTTTTACTACATTTTCATTTATATATTCATTATCTAACCTCTC
>FXXK01000064.1:184653-240457 GCA_900184695.1 Betula pendula
GAGTCTTGCCTCTTACGTTAACTCAACTTGAATATAAGGATTTTTTTTTTTAAACTAATCCCACTTGAATATAAGGAATTTGTTTTCAAACAAATATTATTATGAAGCTTAGAATTTATTATTATTATTATTATTATGATACCGTAATTAGCCATACGCATTCATCAAAAAGAGTGGAGCTTAAGGATATGTTTAGTACGCGGAATGACTATTCCAAAGAATAGCCTTTATTAATAATAGAATTAGTAAAATGAATTAGCATTCCGATAGCCATAAGAAAATGACTATTCCTTCAATTGAGGGAATAGCCATTCCTATCAAATTTGATAGGAATGACTATTCTCTCAATTGAAGGAATAGTCATTCCCTTATGGCTATCAGAATAGTTATTCAAAGGTTAATCCATTCTACTAATTCTATTATTAATAAAGGCTATTCCTTAAAATAGCCATTCCGCGTACTAAACATAACCTAAGTTCTTGGTTAGGGATCGGATGACAAGATAGGTTCTATTTGTAATGAACAAAAAAAAAGTTTTCATTCCTTTCAAACATTTGGGCTACTTTTTTAACCTTTTTTTTAAGGACAGATCTTTGCTTTTTCGCATAAAAGCAAAAAAAATTAACAAATAATTTAACACACAAAACGATTAAAATTATCTTTTCCTTTATGTACATAAAAAAAAAAAAAAAAAAAAAAAACCCTAAAAGGCGTGAGTAAAACGAGCCTTTAATAGTAGCAAAGAACCCCCAACTAATTGCACAACTCAATTTATTTCTCATTGATCATTGCGTGCATGATAAGATCAATTATTTCTTGCTCAAAAAAGAAAGAAAAAAAGATCAAATAATTCTTGAAAGAAATATCAACAAGTGAAAGGAACTATATGATAGATATAGCTTTTAATGCTTATTATCTTGGCAAACTCTAAGACAAGGTCGTACCTAATTAGAGAATTGAGGGAACTTAACTTTCTCCTTCTAACTCATTGGGGATGATAAGACAGCTTTTAATGCTTATTATCTTGGCCAATAAGTTCGTACCAATTAGAGAATTGAGGGAAGTTAAGAGTTTCTCCTTCTAACTCATAGTGGATGAGATAAGGTCGTACCCAATTAAAGAATTGAGGGAACTTAAGGGTTTCCCCCTCTAGCTCATTGTATGTTTCAGATCTATCCATTAACATGGAGAGTTTAATTTTAGGATTATTGTGTCAACTTCTTGATTTTTTTGTGAACAATTTTTTAGAGAGTTTTGGTCTGATTAGTGTTAGGATCCTAAGGGTTAAGAATTCAATAGTTATAGGGCTTTTGGATAACCCTTAACAATTGGTATTAGAACCAACACTACATTATTGTAGTTTTACTGTGTTGCTAATAGCCTTGTAAGGTACAAAAAGTAACTGAAAACTCCATAGGGTAAGCAAAAAATACAAATAGGTCCCTAGAAATGTCTTCCATTTGAAAATTTGACGAAATTCGTCAATGTGTCATGTCAGGACCAATAATATTGGATGTGTCCCATATAATAATAATAATAATAATAAGTATAAAAAGAAAAAGAAAAAAAAAGGGGTGGTCTTATATTTTATATATTTTTTTGTTTTTATATATTTTTATTTTTTATTATAGGGGACATGTGTCGCAATATTATTAACAAATATCAGCCTTAGTTGGCCAGGGTTGTCCCCCTCCTCTTGGGCATTGAATGCTTAATTGTCACTATCCATGAAAAATAATATGTCCTTCCACTGCTTGTTGCCATCTAGGTGCTAGGACGCCCCTAGCTTTTCGACAACTGAATGCCCAAACTCCTCACTCCTCTACAATGGGGCGGTAGAAGTATAAGAATTCACTAGCGGACAAGCGATTGCCTTCCTTCCACGCATACTGCCAAATAATCGCAAAACTTAGCATAATCTTCCACCCATTTGGTTTTAGTTGGGTGGTGGCCAGATGAAGACACGATAATACTTCACGAGCCTCTCAAGGGAGTGGGAAGCGTGCCTTGACCTTCACTGTTTGGTCATGCATACACATTGCCTTCTGATTAATTGGAGCTAATGCCTTATTGATCCTCAACAGAAGAAAACTGAAATCGCACGAAATTGGGAATATGACACTTCCTGCGAAAGTCATCTAAATTCTTTTCTTTTAAAACACTACGCCACTTGGCGCCTTCCATCAGCACCCCATTGTTGTTGGTGACAGTCGAGTGTGTAGTCACAAGAGTTGATTCAACAATGATTTCCTCGGAATCGTTGGATGTAATACTCCGAATATTAAACATGGTTAAGTGAGCCTTATTTAAGATTAATGGAATGTTAAGGATTCATTAAAAGGGAAGAATCTTGACTTTTTCTCTCTACTAAATGTTCGATAATACAGCCGAACGTTCCATTGTAACCCTAGACCCGAACGTTCGACCGTATGTCGGGTAGTACAATCTAGATAATGGACCATATGTTGGGTAATGCAGGCCAAACGTTCAAATCGTATGCCAAAATAGTGCACTGAACGTTCGCTTAGTACACCGTACGTTCAATAGTAGACCTCGAACGTTCAACAACTGGTTGTGCTGAAAAATAACACTTCAGCCTTATCTTTAGCCCATGCATGCCTATAAATACCCACACCTTCGCCCTTGACCCTATCTTACGCCCTTTTGCTTCATTTTAGTCGCCCTCTTCACCTCAGAACCCTAGAGTAAGAAAGAGTGAAGTTTTGGAGAGAGAAGTAGGTTGTCTTGGATCTTAATCTTCTTCAAAAGGTAATATCCTAAACCTAAACTCGTTTGGTTTTATGTTATTAGCACAATTAGCTTGTGTTAGTGGTGTTTTGATGGTTTAGACAACTTTATTTTGTAGATCTAGATTATGGGTTGTTATTGTAGGGTTGTATTAAGCTTTAACATAAGTTTAATGATGGTTAGCCTCTCATTAATGGTTGGACATACTTTTTAGAGCATGAACGTGTTATTTATAGTTAGGATAGTCTTAAGCTTGATAATATGACCTTAGATCGTGTTTGGGTGGTTAAAGTTTTGACCTTTGTTGAAAATGGGAGGTTTTGCCAGACCTTTGAACGTTCATGAGAGTTACTGAACGTTCATGGCCGAATGCTAGACACGACTGCCAAACGATTGATGTCAATCGTACGACAACGATACCGAATGTTGGATACTCTAATAGAATGTCTATTTTAACCAGTTTAGGGTTTTTAGATGTTTGATTAAGGTTTCATTAGGGTTGTGCCTAATATTAGAGTGTAGCTTGCATAAATGTGAAATTGAGTTTTGAGATGTTCGGGTTTGAGGATAAGTGTTCAAGGTAAGTAAAATCACTGTGGAATTATAAATAAACTTTTATGCATGAGGTTGCAAATAAAAATTGAAGATATTCTTACAGCATGAAATGATATAATTTTTTGACACGATGTGAGCCATAATCATATTTCGTTTGCATGATAATATTTCAAATGTTAAATTATGTTTTACGTACCAAGCATGTTTTAACTATGAAAGATGATGAAATGATATAGTTATGCTATGAGATGTGGAATGAGTTATGATTACCTAAAAAAAGGAGTCGGTACACGTTACAGACTACTCGGTAGCGGATTTTTCGATATGGGTATGATTACCTTGTATTAGATGTTGGTATGCGTTACGGTTATTTGATGATGGGTCTCCGACATGAGTCACGGTTACCTTGTAATGGGGTGCCAGTATGACGGCCTAACTCGTATGTTTACGGTCCCTTGTGGCGAGGGAACCGATACGATACAGACTACTTACATAGAATCCTGTATATTTTTCCGACCTCTATGGTACGAGGGTTAATGTACTAGTATGATATGGTGCTTCATGTACCGGTATGTTTACGGTCCGTTGTGGCGAGAGAACCAATATGATATGTATTACCTGCATGGAATCTTGTATATTTTGATAACCTTTATGGTACGAAGGTTAATGTACTAATATGATACGATGCTTCGTGTACTGGTATGAAATGGTATGAAAATGTTTGATAAGGTGGCCTCAAACGTATGAGGGTAAGATACGGGTATGATGATGTGAAAGAAAGAGGAAATGATGTGATGAGATAAAGTTATGATTTTAAAGTAAATGGAATGTGCAAAGATGTTATGCTTTAAGCTCAATTGTTTTTAAATCCCTCAAAGTAATATTGTCATAAAACCATGCATTGCTTTATGAATTTGTTACTTTATATTCTCAATCAGATATTTTTCTAGACATTTGTAAAAACCTTTTAAAATTGTATGGTATTATGAAAAGTAATTTTAAGTCTATCAATGGCTTATTTCATAGTATATTTTCATGTGATGTTTACTTATTAAGTTGTGGACTTATGCAGTTACTACTGTTTTTCACTATGAAATATCTCGGTGTTTTGTAGTTTAGCAGGTTCTAGATTGAGTTGGAGCTTAGAGTCTTTCATTAGGCATGAATGTGTAATGAGAGCCGTAAGCAGTTTGATTGTATTTCAGTATTCATGGATCTTAGTATTGTATTTTGTGATAATTAGTTGTTAATTTTTATGGATTTTGAGTTGTATTTGTTAAGATATGTTTTTTAAGTATTAATTGTAACTTAGATCATTGTTTTCCGCTTTTCGCTATTTTATTCACTCTAATAAATGTTAGAGGATAGCTTTTCCAGTTAATTACAAGTTAATTAAGTCAGGAAGAACTACCAGTAACTCTCAATGTTAATTATTTTTGTTAATTAAATCTAGGGGTGTTCATATTCTTTAATTCTTATTCCTTGTGGAATGGGATGAGAAGGTGAACGGTGAAGTTAATTATCAGTTAATTAATTTATCGGGACGTTATGCTGAATCCCCTAACAACATTCTCCCAGGACGATTAAAGAATATCTTGAACTATTCAGTGTCCGCTAGCCATGAAGGAATTGAAGTAAGAACTTAAAGACTACGACACTGACAAGAGAAAAAAAGAGCCCTAATGATCAATGATGAAGTGACAAATACAAAGGGGATGTTTGGCAAAGGATTGAGATTGTGGTTAGGGGATTGTTGACTTTTGATGTGATATAAAGTAGTGAGAATGTTGTAAATTTTTTGTATTGGAAAGTGAAATTTTTTGTTTTTTAGTGAGTATTTTATTTGAATGGTAACAAAAAAATATTTGATGTGATATAAAAAGTGAAAAAAGTTGTTAAAAAGTAGTTGATGTGATATAAAAAGTGGGAATGTTTTTTTTTTGAAAAAATCAAACCAATGAACAGTACAATCCCAAACGTCCCCAAAGGTACACAAATGGAAAAAATAGCTAAAACCCTAAAAAATGGCAACAAAGTATCGATTGTGATTAGAATATGGGTAATGAAAATAAACGACCCTCAATGTATGCGAAAGATAGGAAGGTCGTGAGTCACCCGTGAGTAAGATGAAAAAAATGCCTTAAAAATGAATCTTAAAAGTTGATTGGAAATCATCCCAATTGGACATGAATATGACCGTTAGTCACCTAAATAGATCGACAAGCACACACAAAATTAATGCGTTGGTACAACTCCCAAAGCAAGAAACTACCAAAATTTAAAGCGAAATGATGGGGTGTCCAACAAAATTTCCAAATCCTAATTATATAACTTAGCCCAACATAGGAATGTAGGGTAACTGATGCACCCAAGAATAATCCCTAGGAAATGGGCCTCCCAGGCCCAAAGTTAGCCCTATTAGGCCCATTTCGGATGAGTCCTATAGTTTGACTGAACCGAACCAAGTCTAGATAGACAGGCACACAAGCAATATAAAGACGTCGTGTGTATGGTATTCAGACATATGTCACTTAGACTCTTAACACCTGTTTATTCTCGGAGGCTAAAGGACGTTCACATAACGAAGTGAGGCGCAACAAAATCAAATCAATTATCCTATGAACCCCCTTTGCTAACCAATCAAGTGTAGGAAAACACTCCATAAAGAGAAGAGAAGGAGCTCACTCACGAGGTATGCACCATTCTAGCTAAACTCTCTTTCTTGGTGAATTCCTTAAGCTCATTACCTTATCCAGCCAAAACTAACTTTAGCATCAGAGTGAACCCCGCCAGAACCCAGTGAGACGCTTTGTGCTTGACCTTATTTCTTCTCACAAGTTCTCTCCATTCAGGATTTGGTGTGCAACCAACTGATTCTTCAGAAGCATCTTCAAAATGCAAAAAGCAACATTGGAACGAAGGAAATTTGGATATTTGGTAAAGAGACAAGCAACATTGGCAGAAGTAAAGGAGAACAAGTCACATGAAAACGCATCCATAGAGGTCCAAAACAGCAAAGAGGAAACATAGAAGCAAAGTTGCACCTTAACATAACGAACAAGTTTGAAGTGTTAAAGTTGTAACGCTCCGACAAAATTATTTAACTTGTAAATGGCTTAGCGGTGCGCCTTCCAATCTTAACCCCTCCAAGGTCAAAACTCAGGGATCATACACTCTCATTAAGAGGAAAATAAGAGTCTACAGCGAAAGACTTATCACTTATAAATCATAGAGATAGTAACTAATACCCACAATAAAATAATACCAGAATAACACAATAAAATATAACTACAATATCATAGATAATCATAAGTTCTGATATCTCCAAATACTAAGGTCAAAAGATCAGTTATCAAAATAATATAAAGATTACATTTTAAAATGCTAACATATCATCCATACTAAATTAGTTGGGTTCTAGCTCGAGATACATCTCATAAATTATGTCAATCATATCGCTGTAGTGATTCCCTCCACCAAACCATATACGAGCCAGCCACACCGATTCCAGATGATCAAAGATCACTAGGAGGACATCCTCCAGACGAACCAGGTGCATCTCATAAACAACCATCCTCAGTATTAACTAACAAATCACATAAGAGTATAGGTGGAAAAGATACAAGAGTAAGTCCACAACTTAGAAAGTAATGCATATGTTATACACATTATCATTTGTGAACTCAGTTGATAAATACAAACATTCTTATTCTTAATTTATAGCATAAAATATGTCATGATGCAATATATTTATAATACATGATGTAAGTAGGAACATGTGATATATTAATAATATGGTCTACTTGAGACATTACCACCGCTCAATAGAGTTAGCTCGTCCAAAAGGACATCTGGTACAATTCCGGTGCCCCGAATATTGCACGAACGTATCATCTTATACTAGTAGTTCGACCGAGTTCGACCTCGGGTGGCCTACACTGACTAGCTAAGCCGTAACTGATGACCCATTCAATGAATGGTGTGCTGTTACAAACTAAATCATTAGATCCAAGGTCCTCTTTATAAAATAACATTATTTGACCATATAATCAACCTGTAATAATAGTAAGCTCATGACCATTCTTCTGTTGCGAGACGATGCAACTATGTCATACGATGCACATTAATCTTTGTGTCTTTTATATGCATGCTCTTCACAACTCATCATTTTATTATCTTTGTTAAACACAGTCATTTTCACAAAATGGAGTTCACAGTTGAGAATAAATAGGCATTTTATGAGAGTTGTAAACATGCAGGTTTTGTGCATCAAAATAATCATGCTATGCATAAAATTATAACAATAACAAATATCCATGTAAATTTTTACTCACTTGTATCGTGTGGATCAATCAAATATTCCTCCACGTAGTCTCCAACTTCTGAATCTAAGAAATAATCTTACCATTAGTCTTATGCCTTGAGTTAAACAAGTCCTAAACTTCTAATAACTTAAAAGGTCATTCTGATCGAACATCAAACGTTTGATCAGGAGGGTTGAACATTTCAGACCCACACATCGAACGTTTGATGAGAAACATCGAACATTTGATGAAGTCTAGAAACTCATTTTAGACCACATCTTGGTCCCTTTTGGTTTTTAACAACTCTTAAGGTCTCTTAAACGTCTAAATAAAGAAAATAAAGGGTCTCAGACTCCAAAAACACAGGGTTTGAGGTATCAAACTTCTAAACCACTTCAAACATCCAAAACTTATATAAACTGACTTAAATTCCAAAATGATTCATCTTAAACTAAACAACACAGAAACTAAGACATAACAACAATTAGGCAAGATAACAACAAGCAAAAACAACAAGTAAATGAACTAAGGAAAGATGGATATCTCTTTAAGCCAAAACACCTTCTTTCTCCTTCAAACACTCTCTCTTACACGCACACAAGTCTCTGGTGATTCAAACCGAGTATGAACAGTGCATAAGAGGAGTAGAGGGTGTATTTATATAGCTAGAACATCTGATTAAGGACTGATGAATTTTTGCATGTATCAAACGTTATATCTACAACATCGAACGTTTGATGCACTATTATCTAACGATTCTAGGGTTTCTACCGAACGTCTAATAAAAATATCGAACGTATGATAAAAGCACATCGAACGTTCTATAAAAACATCGAACGTTTGATATTGTCTGATACGCACATTGATAAAAAGTTTTCATGTGATCAATGCATGGGGACATGTATCGAATGTTTGATCCTCAACATCGAATGTTCCATGAGTACACTAAACGTTCCATAGAATCTTTCAAACGTTCTATGGCATCCAAAGTTCAAAATACCCTCTAAAACTTAATAAATCTTTGGGGCATTACAAAGGTTCTACAAAGGCAAGAATGTGTATAGTGATGGGGATGAGAAAGAAAAAGATAATGCAAGTCCATCTGCAAACCTCATGCCAACGACAAGTGGGGCAAATGAGGAGAATCAAAAGCTCTTTAGGGAGAAAATTTATGATATGAGTGTTGCTATATCAAAACTATTAAGAGATAAATAATCCTTGCTTTCTAGTCTTTTCTCTTTGAAAAAGTAGGCTGCTGATTGCATTAGGACTTTTCACCCTTTATGTGTTTGAATATTATGGTATATCTTTTCTACATGACTTTTGCAATAGTACAAAAGAGAGAGTGAGAGAGAGAGAAAATCGAAGGTAAAGTGACTACATGAGCAACTAATTACAATATGATAGGAAAAAATGTGACAAATTCAAAAGGTTTGGGCTAGATTTTTTTTTGGATAACTTCATTTACTCCCCCTGAATTGTCACATCTTTTACTATACTCTCCAAAGTTCAAAACCTCTCAATTTAGTGTATCAAATTTCTAATTTTTTTCAATTTTTTCACTCCGTTAGGATTTTCTGTTAAATCCTAATGGAGGGGTATCAAAATTTTCAAAATACCCCTCAATTTTTTAGGAAAAAAGAAAAAAGAAAAAATTGCAAGGATTTAACTGTTGGTTATGATATGACAGAATTTTCAAAAATACCCACCCTCGAATCTTAGAAATTTTTTATTTAAAGAAAATGGGGGTATTTTTGAAATTTTGAAAGGATTTAACGGAAAATCCTAACCATAGGGTGAAATTGAAAAAAATTGAAAGTTCGATACACTAAATTAAGAGGTTTTGAACTTTTTTTGGGGAGGGGATTGCAAAAGGAGTGATAAGTTAATGGAGGTAAGTGAAGTTATCCTCTTTTTTTTTCTTGAGTCTAAAAATTATAATTATGGTGGGTTACTAATTCCTTACCTCGATGCAAGCGGAACCTTGCCCTATATCAACTGGAAACAAACTTAACTACTGCTAATCAAAGCTTATTGATTCCTACAAAGACTTTTCTAAACAAATCTTACTTCAAACTTGCTTCTGCTAATATGTGCTGGTGAACATTTTGTGGTTTAACATTTTTTTCCCCTTCTTGAGGAACTTTGTCCTCAAGGTTGAAAGAATGAATTTGTAAAGAAGAACAAATAGCCCCTTCATCGTATTACATTCACTAACTAACTCTCTTTCAATGAAACTATGTCCTTAAACAACTAAAATTCTGTAAAATATAATTTCATTAAAAGTTCATATTTTTGTGTCGCATATGCTAACTCGTATGCATACTAAATAAAACTTAATCCAACTATGTGATGAAAAGAAATATGGGATCCTATAATTTTATAAAATTTTCCCTTTATCTTTTGGAGAGCTGCAGTGACAAACTTGGATCTGTCTACTTTCGCAATCTTGCTGGACACCTCATCTTTTTCCATAGAGGTGTTGGCTCATGCTCAAAATGTTAATATTGCTTCCTCTTCCTCCTAACCACTGCTAGTTCAATGGAGTGGAGGCAACGCTATCGCTTTGACATCAAAACTTTCGTTTCCCTTTTCTTTTCTTCCGCCAACTTCTTTGATTTTTTTTTTATTTTTTATTTTTTATCTTTATCTTTCCTCCATGTCTTCTCCTCCATTGTGTAACAGCCCATAGAAGACGCTAATCATATTTGCTTTATCATCCTAAAAAGACTAATTAATTTGAAGTTTTTTTAGAATAACTTATAAAGCTCAGTTTCACATAGTAAGCAATGTAAGAGTTGGCACCCAGGAGTGTCTAATATCAATTGATAGACAATAGATAGTATCACACTGAAAATAATTGAATTTACTCCACTTAGGATGGGAGAATATTACATATTCTTTACAAGAGACTTTCACTCCCTATTTTATCTCAATTTTCTACTCTTTATAGCAAATGAAACCAAACTCCTACTCCAAAATAATCTCCTAATCCTAATCCAAGTGCAACTAAACTATTGTGCTTATTTAGTCTCATAAGAAGTCTTCTAAACAACTAATTGGACTATTGCTCATCAAAGCTTATTTACTCCTACAAGAACTCTTCTAGACAAATCCTACTTCAAACATGCTTCTGCTAATATTTGTCGCTGAACATCTTGTAGTCTAATAGTTTTCTTGCCAAAGGTTGGGCTTTTAGCCTAAAGTATTAGTTGGTTTTCAACCTTTCTGCTAATCTAGACTTTGAGACTCGTTCCTTCACACTTTTTTCTTGGGGAGTTAAAATGTCATGGTTCGTGATTAGATTTATCCAAATCTTTAGGTACCACACTTCATTTACTTAAATTAATGATGTGAACAGATTTTTTTCAGATTGCACAAGAAACTTATATTCACATAAATTAATCATCTGAACGAATTAATCAACTAGTCAAGTTCAGGCAGCTCTGCAAGTTGGGTTGGTGTTATTGACTTAGGCCCCACGGATTATAACTTTCATAGTCAACAAGATGGACCCTCACCAAGATAATAAGCATTAAAAGTCTAAACATCTTTTTCCTATGCCATTTTATCATTCAATGAAGCTCACTGTAGGGCTGGAATTGTTGGTTGACGTTCTAACTAAACAAATAACCCTGACCTAATCTCAAGGACCATTGCATGCATGATATGATCACTTATTTATTGCTCAGGAAAAAAATATGATCAGATATTTCTCAAATGAAATATCAGAAAGTGAAGGAACTATATGAGGATGAGAGAGGCATCTTTAAATGCTTCTTATCTTGGCCAACTCTAGGATAAGGTTGTATCCAATTAAATAATTGAGGGAGCTTAAGATTTCTCCTTCTAACTCTCATTGTATGTTTTAGACACGTTCATTAACATAGAGAGTTTAATGGACGGATCTGAAACATACTAGACCATTGCTCATCAAAACTTATTAACTCCTACAATGACATTTCTAAACAAATCTTAATCCAAACCTACTTCTGCTAATATGCGCTAGTGAACATCTTGTGATCTAACATTTTTCTTTTTTCTAGAGGAACCTTGTCCTCAAGGTTTAAAGAATGAATTTGTAGAGAAGACCAAATACCCTCCTTCATCGTATTACATCCACTAACCAACTCTCTGTCAATGAGACCATGTATTTAAACAACTAAAACTCTATAGAATATAATTTCATCAAAAGTTCATGCTTTTGTGTCGCATTTATTAACTTGTATGTATGCTAAATAACAATTAACCTAACCATATGACGAAAAGAAATATGAGATCCTGCAATTTTGAGAATTTTAAATGAAATAGTAAAAGTTGAAAAAAAAAAATCTAGTAATTCTTGTTGAGCACTTACATTGGGCTAACCAAAATAGTCAAAAGGTGATTTAAAAAAGCTCTCCATCTGACTAACCATTTTGGATAAAGAATTGACTAGATGCTTAGCTCAATAATGCATAAGTTAAATTAATTAAAAAGAAAAAAATCAATATGATTTTCTCTCCTTTTTTGTAATAGTGAAAATAGATAAGGAAATAATACCTTAAGAGAAATGCTACTTAGCATTCTCAAATAACATTCTCTTTGGCTTTTTTTTTTTTTTTTTTTTTTTTTTAAAAAAAAAGTGAATGTGAATGTGTTACATAGACAAAACAATAATACTAAGAGAATACTGAGTAACATTTTTCTTTTTAAATGGAATAGTAAAAATAAATAATTAAAATACCGAGTCGGATGTATGTGTTTAACAAAAATGATGTTAAAATAGGAGAAAAAAATTGTTTAGCTAAATTTTAGTTAAAATTTACTTAGTCGGATATAATATTCTAAATAGAGAATGATACGTATAAATAGTATTTTTAAAACAATAGCCAAAATAGCTAAATTCATCATGTGTGGATATTAATGCTCGTTATAAATAAATAAATAAATAAAAACATGTGGATCAAAATGGAGAAGAGCCGATTAAACATATTCAAGAGATAAAATTATAATTAATTTTATCCCTTGCTTAACTGACTTCTCCCCACTTTGATTGAAACGGACAGGATTCGGGTTTAAAAAAACCAAGAGATACAAAACGAATTCAATAAATGAATACAGTAGTAAGGAAGGCGTTAGCTAAACCTAACAATCGGTGGTGACAGCTTGTGGGTCCCAGCCAAGGGACCTTCAACTACCTACACCCCAGTCTCCCGGTTTTGACTTTCCGAAAACCACACCAAAAAAACGCAGCAAAGGGTGACCCTTTCAGCCTCACTTAATATATCTTCAAAGTTGACCAATTAAGTTCCGCCGAATAGAACAAGTAATATTAGAGAAGGTAGAAAAGTAATTTCTAAAATTATTAGTAGATTAAAATTTAATAATTAATTATTACAAATTAAATAATCATTTTAAAAATTACATTATTTCTAACAAGTCCTATTTAAATTTACCCTGTATTATTACTCAAATAGAATCTTTATTTAAAAAGATAAAAAAAAAATGTTCCACAAGATAAAAACAAAAATGAGGGGCCCTCCACGTCCTCGCTGGCAGCACGGCTTTTTGGACTTTGAATTCACACTCACCCACCCTCCAATCAATAATGAATTTAAGGCGGCTCAAGTTCCCCACCTACTTTACCATTTTGGTTGGTGGGAGGATTAAATTACTTTCGTCGAACCAACATCTTCTGCAGTATATATATAAATCACCGTTCTAATCAATTGCTATCGCATCCAAGCATGGCGAGTGAAGGAGATCTGTTATCCACAGAGATTGTCAACCGTGGGATCGAGTCGTCGGGGCCCAACGCCGGCTCCCAAACCTTCTCCGTAAGGGTCCGGCGACGGCTGCCGGACTTTCTCCAGTCGGTGAACCTAAAGTATGTGAAATTGGGGTACCACTATCTCATAAACCATGGCATATACTTGGCCACCATACCTGTGCTGGTGCTCGTGTTTAGCGCCGAGGTGGGGAGTCTCAGCAGGGAAGAACTTTGGAGGAAGCTCTGGGAAGAGGCGCGCTACGATCTTGCAACCGTCCTCGGTTTCTTTGGTTTGTTTGTTTTCACACTTTCCGTCTACTTCATGTCTCGCCCCCGCTCCGTCTACCTTGTTGATTTTGCTTGTTATCGCCCTCACCAGGATCATAAGGTAATTACCAGGCATCTTTAATTTGAGTTCGATCCATTTATTAAACGACTATTGTAGAAGTTCAACAAAAATTTAAGCTCGCTTATTATACAAATTAAACTCGTATAAATTTATTTTTATTATTTTTAATGAAAACACCTTACTTTTTTTTTTAAAAAAAAATTCTTTTTAATATAATAGATATAAGTTTGATTATTATAATTGTGAATATGAATATAGATATATACATGTGTAATATATATATTTAAAATTAAATTGTTTAAGATTTGAGTTAATTTTTTTATTATTCAAATAATTAATCATAATTATAATTAGAATGAATTTGCAAAAAAAGAAAATTTAAACGTTTGAAAAATAAATGAACATGACTTAAATAGATTATTTAGACAATAAACTTAAACTCAGCTGATGTTTGAAAAAAAATAAATAAATGAATTAAATTTAATATTTAGTTGTTTGAAAAAAAAAAAGAAATGAATTAAGTTTGAACGTCCAATATTTAGTTGGGCTAGGCTTATATTAACAAGATTACTTATAATTAATTATGCAGGTGTCGAAGAAGGAGTTCATTGAGCTGGCTCGAAAATCAGGCAAGTTTGACGAGGAAAGCCTGGAATTTCAGAAGAGAATTCTAGAGTCATCAGGCATAGGCGACGAAACTTACGTCCCAAAATCAGTGATAATGTCGCCTGAAAACTGCGCAACCATGAAAGAAGGTCGCGCGGAGGCCTCAACGGTGATGTTTGGCGCCTTGGACGAGCTATTCGAGAAAACGGGAATTCGTCCAAAGGACATAGGAGTCTTGGTAGTCAACTGCAGCATCTTCAATCCGACGCCGTCGCTGTCGGCGATGATAATAAACCACTACAAGATGAGGGGAAACATATTGAGCTACAACCTCGGCGGGATGGGGTGCAGCGCCGGGATTATAGGGGTGGACTTGGCGAGGGACATGCTACAGTCCAACCCAAACAACTGTGCTGTGGTGGTGAGCGCGGAGATGGTGGGGTATAACTGGTACCAGGGCAATGACAAGTCCATGCTCATTCCCAATTGTTTCTTCCGCATGGGTTGCTCCGCCGTCCTCCTCTCCAACCGCCGCCGTGACCACCGCCGTGCCAAGTACCGCCTTGAACACGTTGTTCGCACCCATAAAGGAGCCGATGACCGCAGCTTGAGGTTTGCTTTGCTTGCTTTTCATATAAATTATGCATTAATTAATTGGTTCATCCTAATTTAAATTGTTAATCATATTATCTGGGGTCTTAATTAGAAAATTCTTCCGACCCGTCTTAATTAGAATTCTTGTTTTTCCTTGAATGATTTCTCTGTCTCCTTTAAATTTTTGGAATAAGCGGTCATTAACGGCTAGTATGTAATGCAACAGGAGCGTTTACCAGGTGGAAGACGAACAGCGATTCAAGGGAATAAGGGTGAGCAAAGACCTTATAGAAATCGGAGGCGATGCTCTCAAAACCAACATCACCACCCTCGGGCCTTTGGTTCTTCCCTTCTCGGAGCAGCTCCTCTTCTTCGCGACACTCGTTTGGAGGCACTTATTTGGCGGCAAGGCAGGGCCGGGTTTGGACGCGTCATCGTCGCCATCCAAGAAGCCATACATACCCGACTACAAGCTGGCATTCGAGCACTTCTGCGTGCACGCGGCGAGCAAGAGGGTTCTAGACGAGCTGCAAAGAAACCTCGAGTTGAGTGAGAAGAACATGGAAGCTTCTAGAACGACATTGTACCGCTTTGGAAACACTTCCAGCAGTAGCATATGGTATGAGCTGGCGTATTTGGAAGCGAAAGAGCGGGTGAAGAAAGGAGACCGGGTTTGGCAGCTGGCATTCGGGTCCGGGTTCAAGTGCAACAGCGTCGTTTGGCGGTCGATGCGCCGTATTAGGAAGCCGACTAGGAATAATCCTTGGCTCGATTGAATTCATACGTTACTGTCACTATACCCTGTGAATAACGCTCTCTCTGTAGAGCTAATTAAGGCTGGTGATGAACTAATTAAGTGATGTGCTAATCTTATGTTTATTTTGGTTCTTTTCTCTTTTTTGTTTGAAATGGTATGTTGGTAATTTGGCGAATGTTTCTGCCAGTTTCTTTGTGAAATGGAGTGCAAATTTTGAAGATGTTGGGTAGAAATATATTATATTATATAAGCAAGAGAGAAGACTGATGAAAAATATTATTAAAGCTACATTTTGAATGAATGTATTGATGTTTGATATGAAACTGTAATTTAATAAGTGATATTTATATTGAGAAGATGAGTGGTAAAAAAAAATTAAATTAGACTAAATAAAAAAGCTAATGGGATCGGTTGGTAAACAGTTTTGTTATAAATTTTTTATTCAAATAATAATAAAAAATAATTGGTGTAATATATATATATTGTTTAGTAATAATTTTAAAATGATTTTTTTTTTTTATAAAAGAAATGAAAAGAAGGAGAAATAGTTGCCAATCGGGCAATAAAACTACAAAGAGATAAATAATAAATGTGTACATGTGATGTATATTAAATTTGTCGGTGCTAGTAGTACGTCCTGCGATCGGTAGCAACACCTCAATCCTCGTGACGGTTTAAACTTGGATTGAAAGCATGGGCACCTAAGTATAGCTGTCACTCTCACATGGTACCCTTTAATTGTAGGACTGTATGGGGGATGAAGGCTGTGCAAATGCTGACCATATGCATGGCGGCAAAACTAATTAATTGACCCCTTTTTTTATTCTATCTTCAATATTAGGTCTGATCCTTTTAATATAGGGGTGGTTGCTGCTACCCCTTTGAATGTGACCACCGTTGTTGTAACTTGCAGTCCACCCCTAGGGTTTTAATGTCAAAATTAAAACATAGCTGTAATTATTAATTATTAATAGCTTTATTGATTAATCTTTTCTTGATTAATTATTAATTATAATCTTTTCTTGATTATATTTGTCTTATTGATTAATTATTAATTATATCAATATGAAATTTGGAAACATAGCTTTATCAATTTCCATTAAATAGTTTGACAAACCAGTTGAAATTCTTCCAAAATTGTTATTTTCAATATAATTTTCATAAATTTGGAATTACATTATATTTCTAGCCAAAACAGATTCTCTGACATGTTATTTGAGTGTCATTACGCATATTAGGACTATGTTCATCAAAGTGTCTTTTGTCATGCCTTGCAAGTGTTCGACAAAATGTCCCAAAGACACTTTTGTCAAACACGGTTACTGTTTGGTAGTGTTTGTGCATTCAACATCTACTTTTATAGAATGCTTCATGGATGTGGATATCAATGCAATTCCGTCATATTGCATTGTTCATGCATATTAGGCTTGTTGAGTTTCGGTCAAGGTGCGCTAATTATAGGGCACTTGTTTTAGAAACAGTTTGGGCTTTGAGAGTAGGATGGAATAGACATCGTTGGGGTCATAACTTATGCTTGTGGTGAGAGAATCAGGTTGGTCCATGTGCATTACCAACACATTTCGAGTTTGGTTGGGTGACAATTGATTGTTTTTGGTTGGGTTCATTTTGTTTGGTTCCTTTTCATTACAGGAACTATGCCTGAACAACCTCCAAAGCGCATGAAGACGGTGCCCGTCAAAGGTCCAAAGCAGGCTCTCTTGATCCAAAGAATGCTCAGCAGCCTCCCAAAAACTCTTTGACTTCACTGATCACATTTTCTCTTCTAAGGGCTGGTTGTATTTCACAGCCTCCCCTACCTTGCCCTATGTTGAGATTGTTCATGAGTTCTACACGAATATTTCTAGCTTCTACAGAGATTTGCTCGCTCTAAGCACGATTCTTCAAGGTGTTGAGATTGATCTCACTCCTGATCTTCTTTTTATAGCTTTTGATATTTTCAGGGTTCCAAACTCGGATTCTCTTTATTCTAAACCTAACTCTCCATCAAAATCTGAATGCATAAAGTCTTTGCTATTCATGAGGGTCGTTCTTAGGACTCTCATATGACCCATTATTTTTTGACTGAAATGACCAATCCTATGCGATTGTTAGCCAAGATTATAATGACTAATATGTGGCTAATCAATAGTTAGACATACTTTAGTCTTGATCGGGCACACTTTGTGTATGCCCTTATCAAGGATCACTCAGTAGATCTTTGCTCCATCAGCATCCATATGATATCACATATGGATGCCTTTGCCAGGTGCCTCCTCGTGGTCCTGAGCTATCCCATAAGATATCATATAGAATCATCAGCACTCACTTTACCCAAAAAAAAAAAAGACATCAAACAAAAATCATGTTTTTCATGTTTGACCATATAAATGGCCTGACATAGGAATGGGGGCAACTGTTGGTACAATAAAATATGCATAAGGCCTAAAGCCTGAGTCCCATTATACACAACGACCCACTGAAGCTACTCACTACATGAAAATAATCAAGCATCTCAAAGCCCGTCATGTGGCAAGCATCCATAGACCATTTTTTAGGAGCCTCTCACGTTAAAAGGAACAGGTTCCCCCAAAATTAAGTATTTTCTCCTCTTCTAACTCTTTCCATTTTGCTTTATCTTAGAGAACTATTTACTGACTTAAGCATCAAAAGCTTTACGGTCCCTCAGCAATTTTCTAGTGACTTTTTATCTCTTTTGCAAGAGGCCAGTCCCCGGTCTGAAAAATTCCTTCAACTGGCCATATTACAAGCCTTTGGTCCATGCTTCAATCATAGACCCTTATCTCCTTATTAAATGTTAGACACCAACTTTTCCTTGGTGCTCCAAATAGACAAACAAGTTTTCGCAAGTGGAAAAGTCATTCACATTCGAAATGTCGATTCATCATAATATGCTCACCTGTTCCTCACAACTCTTTCAACTCATCCACCAATAGTTGGAAATTGACATTAATTTCATGTCCAAGTGTCCTAGGTCCATGAATAAGCAAAGCCATCATAAAAAAGGGATCCTTCATGCATTCCTCTATCATTTTTTTTTTCCTCCAAACTGTAGAGTCAGCTAGATGCCTCAAGTTAGTCTCAACCTCAACTCGTTTCTCTTTGTGCCACTCCATTTCTGGCGTTGATTTCGCATGATGCTTGTTTAATTATGCATGTGTGTTGATTATCTTTATTCTTATATTTTTGATAATTTAAGAATGTTGGGAGGTTGAGAGCTTCCCTCTCTAACTATCATTATGTGTTTTAGATTTGTCCATTAATATAGAGTTTGAGCGATCAATTTTAAGATTATTAGGTGAACTTAATTTTGTAAACAATTTTTTAGAGTTTTGGTTCGATTAACATTTTGATACACTGCATATGGATAAAAAAAAAATTCTTTTTTTTTTTTTTTTTTTTTGCAAGGCCATATTATTGGGTGGTACGGTTGAAAGATTGGGTTTAGCCACTGACACTGTAGCAGGGATAACAGAAGAATTTAGGGTGTAAATTCCATTAAGAAAATAAACAGTGCTATACATAGAACTTTTAGGTGATGTGATTTTTAAAATCACCATTATATTTGGGATAAATCGATATTAAATTTTGATCCAATGTTATTTTAAAAGTCACATAACTTTTAGGGAATAAAAGTTTTACGTATAGCATTACTAAAAAATTAGGTCAATAACATGATCAACTATGAGGAGTAAAATTATATGTATGACTTTTTTCCCCCAAAGGTGATGTGAGTTTTAAAATCACAATTGGATCAAAATTCAATAGTGATTCATCTCAAATTTAATGATAATTTTAAAAACTACGTCACTTTTGGAAGATAAAAAGAAGATTAAAATTCGAAGTATAGCATTACTGAACTATGAGTCGTATGATGTGGCACATTTAACGCCACGAACTGAACGAAACTTAATGAATTAGAGGAGAGCCTTTCTATAAATGATTTCACTTGTCCAGAATTACTCAATTAGCAATCACATTATTGATAGGAAACGAATTGAGGTAGATTCTAAATGAGATCATTGACACTTTACACTACTTGGTCAGCACTAGCCAAATAATTCAACTTCAATTTCCTTTGAATTACCCCTATTCTAACAATCACTCTTTCAGAAGCAACAAACCCAGCTCATATGATTAGGGAAAAAAAAAGAACCCAGCTTATATGATACACATTTCACCATTTTTAAAAGCTTACCACTGCCCTCCCCAGTTAAGATCCACGTTCATTTTTATGGCTCTGCTCCGCAAGATAAAAGTTGAAGACCGGGAAGAAATAAGTTAGCAGAACAATACTCCTCATAGCAGGCTCACGTTTCCAGATTTAGGCTGAATATTATGATGGTGTTTGAGTATCACCTTCACAAAACCTCCATGATCCATCATCTTGCCTTCTTAGAACATATCGAACTTTATAGGTGCTGCAATCGATCAATGAGACAGAAGTAAATAGCATATATATATATATATATATATATACACACACAAAATTTCCAAACTCAGGTCTCAAGGAGATAAAGAAAAAGTTGGAAATGCTGCAGGACAGCAAAATCAAAAATAACTAAGACCAGGGAATAGAAGATAATTTGGGAATTAATCCTAAAAATCCAAATGTATACACTACATATGGTAAAAAAAAAAAAAAAAAAAAAAAGAGAGCCTTGGGTAGACATTTCCCGTTAAACATGAATAAGCAAGATTCTAGATAACAATAAAAAATTCATGTATAATGTTGATTCCACTTACCTGTAATAAGTTGGCTTCTTCTGCTGAGATTCATCAACAAGCTCTGCAGCTTCCTCTAAAAGAGCCTCGATTTCTGCCATTTCTGCTCCAATCCTGTCTGACATAATGTCAGCTCGCAGAACGGACAGCTGTAGCATAACGAACCTCCAATAACAAGACTTGGCTTTTGCCACATCAGCCAAAGCTTGCCACTGCAAACCATTACACAAACAAAAACCACCCCAACGCATCATAATAAAGCATCAATATTGTGCCTTCAGGAAAGAAAACTGTGTTATGAAACATGCCGAAATAGTTTCTCTGCTAAGTTAAAGTAAGTGCCTTTATCAAGGTTTTCGTTTTTTACGATACTCAGAAAAGTTCAGCCTTTCATTTGGCAAATTTAAATTCTGCAGGGTAAAATTATGACTCTTTCCTAATATTTCTAGTATCCAAAGTAATTTTCTTTGAGATTTTTATCTTTCAAGATTTCTTTTTCCTTTGAAGCAAGACTAAAACTTCATCCTTTCATTTGGCCAACTTAAATTCTGCAGGGTAGAGTTATTACTCTTTCTTAATATTTCTAGTATCCAAAGTAATTTTCTTTGAGATTTTAGTCTTTCAAGATTTCTTTTTCCTTTGAAGCGAGACTAAAACCAGCTGCACCAGGAATGGGCAATACACTATCGACATGGTGCAAGCATCTCTTTGAACACATTGCTGGGCGATTCACCAAATGGCTGCAACCATAGAGTAAGTTAATTATTTCCTCGCAGCTATTTGGTATTATTCAACTTATTTTATTTTTCAATCACTATCATCAGATTACTCACAAATTCAAATTATCTTTCCATATAATAAAATTCTTTTACAATGACATTTTCTATTTTATTTTTCCAGATTATAGGCCAGTAGCTCAATGATTAAAACAATATTATTACAAGATACACTCAAAAGTTTGATTGTTAAATGGTGATAGTTATATGACAGCATGACAAGATATGAAAACCAATTCAAGCACTTTACCTGAACAAGCATTGATTCATCAAGGATGTCAGAGAGGTTATGAACTTGATGATTAGGCCCCAAAGCCTCGGCTTTAATTGCTTGCCATTGCCTAACAAGGGCTTCAGCTTCTTCCATAGGCATTAGCCTCCTGTACACAGCAGTCATAGAGGATGACAGACTAGCAGCAGGGGATAAAACATGCGGATTTCCAGCATCTGAGCGGTTCCTGAACTGGATCTTAACCATTGCCAGAAGTTTCTCAAGTCTGCCAGTGATACCACTTCCCTTAAGATCAGCAGGCCCTACGTTGTAATCCACAGATGAATCTGTTCTTTCCGCAAGCGAACTTGTCTCCATATTTTGTGTACTGGAGTCCCATTTGGAAGCTCTTTTCATCCTATTAACACTCATACCTGCTAATTTAAAGGTAGCAAACATAATGCACCCCATTACAGCAATATAAGTTATCCTTCCGACTAGTTTTTGGGCCAACCAATTTTCCCAAACTTTGTTATGGTGTATGCCAGGATTCCTGTTCAATTGACCAGATGATGCGCTACCATTGCTTCCACTGCTATTTTTGCCCAATACCAATGGACTTTGCAAATCTGGAGTCAATTGCTTAACAGCAGACCCAAGAAGTTGAGAAGAGCTTGCATATGAAAGAGATTCCTTAAAATCTTTCTGCTCTGACAGAGGAGAAGAGGCCACTGGTCTGTGGCATATAGTACGCACAGCTTGTGGACCTCCTTTACTTTTCTTGCTCCCAGGAGATTTCTTTTCACCACTGAAAAAATTGACCTGCAGAGATGTACATTTGTAACATCATCCTGTTACAAATTAAAGGTTAATCTACACTGCATCCACCACTATGAACCTTACCAAAGACGGAGAACAATCTCGTGTATCAGGAAAGACACCAAGCACAGCATCCTTCAGCCACATTTCCTGGTTAAGTGGAGCAGACAGTCTGACGTGAGAATGTATCAACCTCAAATCCAAGCACGAAATTTGAAGGGTAAGATGGCATCATATAGAACATAGTCCATGCAACAAAATGATCATATCTATCTAGTGCACAACCTAAAACAGGCCTTTCATTTCCCTGAAAGCATAAAATAAGATAATAAATGAGAATATAAGAATAATTGTTAAGACAGGGCCTGGTCCACTGAAGTAGATGCCCCAACATGTGTCGCCCAATTTCTGATAGATTAAATAAAAAAGTTAAGAAGGCAATTCACAAGATCCTATCATCCAAGATACATTAAGGTAGCATATAAAAATCTGACAGACGATTGTATCGCCAAGAACAAATCTTATGGTAGGATCAATGCTCAAATTAACCACCGTAAATCATCATGCATCAATGGAAGCTACCTCCAATTGAGCCATCCACCTAAGCAGTTTCAGAAGCAAGTTTTTTAAGGGAAGCAAAAATCAGAATTCCAAAGACGGAAGCCGGGGAGAGAGAGAGAGAGAGGGCACACCAGCGATGGTTTTGCACCAGAAACATGTCTTATTTCCTTCCCAGAGATTGAATTTCGTGCAGCAGGATTTGAATTCAATTCAAGCTGTTGAAGCTTGTCAACGACCTCAGCCTCATTACACTAGAAACCAATATATAAATCAAAGTAGTTCAATAAACTAGGGGAAAAGAGAGGAAGAGAACGAAAACTATCTACTGAAACCAAGATAACAATTCCAATAATATTTTAATGAAGTCAGTGCTAGAAATAGAACAGGACCAAAATGAATAATTTACCTGTCCAAGAAGGAACAAACAAAAAGCTTCCTCAAGTTTGATATCAATTCCTTCTGATGCTATCAAACATTCGCAGATAGTTTTTGCTTTGTTTATCTGCAAAAAATAAAATAATAAGTGATATTAATAAAGGGAACAAAACAACCGTCCCTCTCTCTCTAAAAGAAATCCAACCTAAAATAGTCATGTTAATAATTGTAAGATTCATACAAAATACACCAAATTAACAAAACCTTTTTCTCAGAAATTACAGTAGAGTAAGGAGGGGAATGGGGACAAGAATAACTAGTAAACAAGCTGCAGAGAAAGGAGTTACCAACTCTGTCTGCTTGCTTGAAAATCCAAGTGCTACATGAGCAATTAATGCCACGTAGATACAATTGATATCGATTACAACCCTTTGATTCTGTGATTCAAGTGATTTCTTATTCTTGCGTATAACGGCCAAACTATTCCATGGAAGAAGATCAACTATCTCTGTAGCCATTAGCCTATTAAGTGCTTGGCTCAGGAAGCACGGCCAGTCTTGGACTTGGCACGAAGTTTCCACCTCAAGGCCCTGTCTGAGCAGTTCACGCAAGGCTGCAATTGCTCCTCGTCTCCTTTCAGCATTTTCAGGTGAATGAGGCATGCCTAATAGTTCCAACGTGCATGCAGGTGCAAGCTCCTCCAAAGATTCTTCTATCTAGAAACCAAGGCCAACAAATTTACTATAGACACAGGAAATCAAGTTGACTCTAATAGAAGTAACAAGTACAGCAAAAAATAAAATGCTAGCAGGTCTAATCCCCTCTGCAAAGTTTCTAGGGCCATTTTTTCCCAGATAAGAATATCTATGTTTCTGTGACCTGATCTGCTTCACTTTTTCAATAATTCTTTGGATTTTTTTTTTTTTTTTTGGGTTTCTAATACATGACCAAAGGATTGAGAGAAAGCAAATGGTTTCAATTTCAACTATCAATTCATCAGATAAGCCAAAAGCAACAGGAAGAGATGCCTAATGTAGGCTGAACCACGCGAAGGCCTCACAGATTCTTGAATAAGTTGGATGTAAAAGTACACATGGAAATGAGGATTACCTGAGATAACAATGTCATTTTTCCAAGAGATATTTTACTCCTTAGAAGACACTGAGCTCGAGCAAGTGCTTCAAATCCTTGGGACACCTTGTTCTTCTCAAAACCGATCTTTGCAATTGCACACTTCAAGAAAGCACCTATGATAAGACAAGGATGCATAACAAGGCTGCCACAAAAAGATGGTACAAGTTCCTGACTTCTTTGCTGATATGCCTTACCTCAGCCAGTGCCATAGAAAGAAGCAAATCATGAATATATGGCTTAGCATCTGGATGTTGAAGAGCTGCCCGGCCAATATCCAGTACAAGCTTTACCTCTCCAACCTAGATTGGAGAAATCCGCATAGAGCATCATATCTATCTTCCAAACCAAAAGCCTCTTTTGCTTTATTCTAATAATATTGTGAATGAAAGAAAATATTCAACAGTTTCAAGACAGTAGCAAGAGGCCGATGATATGGTGTCATAAAGAAAGAACAAATGCTCACAAGTAGGACAGATATATGTTTCACAACAAACCTGAAATAAATGAACCTACAAAAAGGATATAACTCCTCTGCACATAGAACGTAAAACAAAATCCTAAAGCACAACAATTATTTACTATAAACTAAGTAAAATTTACACAAAAGTTTGTACCTCTTGAAGGAGGCAAAGAGCAGCAGGCAACCAAGTCCAGGGAATTCGAAGAGGTGATTTAGGTGGGATCTTTTCCCTCATATTACCTGCATATTCTGGTTCAAACAGAAGCTTATCTCTCACATCCATTAGAAGGTCCTGCAAACCAGAGGGAAAAAAAAAAATAGAACTCGAGTGTAGAAAACGGGCTCTGTGCACCATATGTACAAAAAAGAATTATGATAATCAAGCAAAATGAGGACATGATTTACTGTCACGTCTTTACCTGGCGAGATACAACAGCATCCATGGTGTAACCTTCTTCAATCTGAGCATTCTTCAAATCCATCACAGACTTAACTATCTCATCTTTCTCAGCTTGATTATGAACACCAATTAGCTGCAATGTAAACGACCATATGCAGTAAGTGAGTTACTAAACGCACAGAGATGTACACAAACAAAAGGTGGAGAAGATATCTATAAAGTGACACAAAGTGCGCAATTTATAAATTTTTTTTTCTATATATGATATCTTCTCATGCCAACCAGCATGACTTTTTCCCTATCAAGATCGTTCTCATGCAAACCAGCATGACTTTTTCTGTTTTTCTGCTAATTTTGCACGGTTTCTTCCTTTCCATTTCTTACATTACTAAACAAATAAGATTACCACAGTCCTTCTAGCCTATATACAACTTATTGTACTGCACTGAATCCACCAAACACCTTTGATTACCTCCAATCAACATATCACACCTCCAAACTCACCTCTGATCACCACAGATCAACACGTAACATACACAGAGCACACCATAGATCAACAAAGTACCATTAACCACCACAAAACACCACTAAATCAGTTCAAACCACAGCAGCTGTATACCAGTTCTGCTGTTTACACGAACTCAACCAGCAACAACACAACTTCACCAAGAAAGAGAGTTGTCTTATTTTTATTTTTGTAAGTGATCGAGATATCATTAAAAGCGTAAAGCGCACACAAATACATAGGAAGTATACAAGACACCTAGCTAGAAGGAGAAAAAAGAACAAAAAAATCATGAAAACTAAGCACCAAAGGAGATATAAATGCAATTGTCCAAAGAGTATTGAAGAAAAAAGACTTAAGCTCCACCAACGTCCTTTCCCAGTCCTCAAAACCTATTATTTTTTCTCTTCAAAGACACCATAAAAGGCAAGAAGGAATCATCTTCCACACATCAGCACTTCGAGTGCTACCAACAGTCCACCAACAAGCAAACAAGCCAACTACTTGTCTAGGCATAAACCAAGACAGCCTAAAGCTACTGAAAATATATATATATATATCAGTATGCACAAACAACCTCACACTGGAAAAGAAGATGGTCCACGAACTCCCCATCCCACTTATACATAGGAGTAGCAATTTTTGACACGACCCGCGAACGCGAACACGACACGAATTTTTCAGGTTTGAGTTTAGCTTAACGAGTTGACCCGTTTATGAACCGGCAAGTTACCGGGTCAGACGGGTCAACCCGCCGGGTGACCCGGTAACCCGTTAAAAAAAAAAAAACCTAAAACGCACCGGTTTGGTTTCACCGTGCGTTTCAGTTTTTCACTTTCTCCTCTGTGATCTCTCTCTCTCAAATTCTCAAAACTCAATCTCCTCTCTTTCTCTTACAGTCCCCCCCCCCCCCTTCAACTCTCATCTCTCTCTCTCAACTCAATCTCCTAGATTCTCCCTCTCTTTCTCTCCTAGTCTCACTGTCTCCGTCGATCTTCCCCGACAACGGCGGTATCTCCGTTTCCCTCTCTCTCGGTCTCGCTGTCGCCGTCGTCCCCAACCCCTCACACAGTCGCACCGGAACGGCAGTATCTCCCTCTCTCTCAGTCTCGCCATCGTCGATCGTCCCCAAGGGCCAACCCCTCGCACCGGTATCTGACCGTATCTCCTTCTCCCTCTCTCTCGGTCTCGCCGTGACGACCGATCTGTGACGCACAGTGCCGCTGTGCGTCGTAGATCTGATCTGTGCGAGTGTGCGATCTGTGCCACTGTGACCTGTGAGCCTGTGAGTGATTTTCAATTTTTCATTATTCGAGTTTCGGGTCTGTTGGGTCGGGTTGAATCTACTCGACCCGTCAACCCAACGGGTTGACGGGTCGTGTCGGGTTAACCCGTTTATTAAGCGGGTCGTGTCGTGTTGACTTGTTTAATAAACGGGTCGTGTTTGAGTTTAGGGTTAACGGGTTGGCGGATCAAGCGGGTCAACCCGAACCCGACCCGCCAACCCGTTTTGCCACCCCTACTTATACATACATACCTATTGACCACAATGACATGCCGCTTCCTAAGATTATCCATGATAAGGATCTTTCCTAGGACCACCGACCAAACAAAAAAAAGCAGTCCTCAAAAGAACCTTAGTCCGTCAAATACTCTTTCAAGGGAAAAGAATTACATTATTACAAACAAAGACACTGTATAAGGGTCTAACATCGAACAACCCTCTTTCAAAGGGGACTCACCAAAGCTTGTCTTCACCTTCACATCTCACTCTAACTAAATACAATTATACAACAAATTGAAGAACGAGGCAAGCTCCAAGTGAGCCACTACGGAAGCATCCTTTACACAAGCAATACCATATAAATCAGGAAAAGCTTCCTTTAGGGCCTTGTCCTCACACCACAAATCATGCCAAAATCTAACCTTGAAGCCATCTCCCATCTCAAATCTAATATGACTTGAAAACTTCCCTCTCCCCTTTTGACGTTCTTCCATAACCCCATCCCATATGACCCAAGAGGCTAGTTAGAACACCACCCACCCCATGAACTGCCAAATTATAGTTCACAACAACTCTTTATCAAGCCTCTCTTTCATGCACATAGCACCATAGCCATTTTCCTAAAAGAGCACGATTGAATATCAGCAAGTTCCGAACCTCCAACTCTCCCTCAAAAATCGGATAACAAACCTTATACTAGTTTTACAATGTGAAATTTGAATTCTTCACCTAGACCACCTAATAAGAAAGTTTGATGAAGCTTCTCTATGTGGTTTGCAATGCCCGTAGGGAGAGGGAAGAGGGAGATGAAATACATAGAAAAATTGGAAAGTGTGCTCTTAATAAGGGTAACCCTACCACCCTTAAATAAGTATATCATTTTCCAACTGATGCTCTATCCTTTTAATAACACTGTCCCAAATAGAATTTGCCTTATAGGAGACTCCTAATGGAAGACCAAGATACTTTAAACACAAAGAACAAACCCCACAGCCCAAAATACCACTCAATCCATCAACATTACCCACAAGATCCAATTCCGACTTAGCCAGATTAATCTTCAAACCGGAGACAGCTTTGAAGCATAAAAATAAAGCATGTAGATAGTTAAAGTGGTCAAGCTTGGCCCCATAAAAAATCAAAGTGTCATTCACAAACAACGTGTGAAATGTTAACCACACCAGAGTGCCTAGACCCCATATAGAAAAGCCTGAGAGAAAACCCCCATTAAGAGTTGCATAAAGCATTCTAGTTAAGGCCTCCATAACAATAACAAAGAGAAAATGCGTCAGGATCTCCTTGTCTCAAACCACAGAAGCTACTGAAGAAACTGAACGGATTGCCATTCACCAAAACGTAAAAGCACACTGAAAAAATACAATGTGTTATCCAAGAGCACAATTTCTCCCCAAAATCGCACATCTTCAACAAGTAAAAAATTCCAATTGACATGATCATAGGCCTTGTCAATATCCAACTTGCAAAGCACCCCTGGCTGACCAGATTTAATCCTACTATCCAGATATTCATTAGCAATGTGCACAAAATCAAATATTTGCCTACCTTTGACAAAAGCGTTTTGTGGCTTAAAAATAATCTTCTCTACGACTCTTCTCAACTTGTTGGCTAGGACTTTAGCAAAAATCTTGTGAACTCCACTCACAAGACTGATAGGGCGAAAGTCCATTAGATCAATAGCCCCAAATTTCTTTAGAATGAAGGCAAAAGTGGCATCGAGACTTTTCTCAAACTTACTACTAGCGAAAATCATGGAACACCCCAATAATATTTGCCTGTATCACCTCCCAGCATGCTTGAAAGAACGCCATAAAAAAACCATCAAGGCCGGGTGCCTTCTCATTGTTCATACCTTTCACCACCTCAAGTACCTCACTCTCCTCAAACAAACTCTCTAACTAGGAAGCCTCCTTCACATTATTTAGGAAGAAGATTCTATATTTACAGTGTTTTTGAAGAAAATCAATTCACTAAAAAAAAGGGGAATCTAAGGGAATGGCTCTGATACCATGTTAGTGAATTGAGAGAAAGTGTGAAAAGGAGAAAGGCTAAGTATAAATGATCTTAGCCCTCTCAGTTCTATTCATAGTATTGAGATGAATGTACATTTACAAATCTGCCCATCTAACAACTATTAACAAACTAACCATCTTCGAACAACTTCTATTATCTACTTAAGTATCTCTTAACAACAGTTTGTACTTTGATGTATTCCAGCCCAAATTGGAACTTGTTAGTGTGGTGTGTCTAGCTCTAAGTGGAGCTTTCTATTGCAATTGTTATTACAGTTCCTGCTCATTCTATCCGGGTTGCATCATGCATTCTCGATACGAAGCCTCACAAATCATTCAGCTTCATTTGAGTGTGGAACATACAACTAAAATTCAATTTCGTTCTCATTTCCCCACAGGGATGGTCCCAAAGGCCCTGCCTCGTCATTAAAAAAAAAAAAAAAAAACTCACCAACTAAACAAACAGAACTAAAAAATAAAATAAAAAATCAATAAATAAAAAAAGTTTAAAAGTACAAACGGCACCAAATAATTCGAAAAAACTGATCCAGTAAAAATTAATTTAGGCATTTTTCCAAATAATTGCGGCGCGCGCACGCGCTCACACACACAGATTCGCAAAATGACAGTGGAGAGAGAAAGATTATGAAAAGCGACCTGGTAACAGGTAACGGGGATTTCAACTGTGGTGCGAGTGGGTGCATTCTCGACAATGTGGGTGTCAACGGCGTTGAGCCTCCGCTGGCGGGTGGGAAGTTCGGACCTCCTCAAATGCGACCCAATCGAAACCCTAGAGGCCCCGATTCTCGAGCTTGCAGCTCTGGCCAACGTCAACACGGGGACCATGTGATCTTCCTTGTGTAAATTGGAAATGTGATTAATTGGACATTGGGAGCACGAATAAGGAGCGCTCGGCACGGAGAAAGCTTGCGCCATGCGTGACGCGTCCCCCCCAAGAAAAACCGAAATGCTTAGTACTGTATAGCTTCTTCAATCAGCTCATTTCGGATTACACTAGGGAGGAAAAACCTTGTCATTCTGGTTATGGCGAAAAAGGGAAAAACATCGAGAACAAAATGCTGGAGCAAGACATGTATTGAGGGAATTGTTTGGCGTTGAGAAAGAAAATATTGTGTGTTGTCAGTGAGGTGAGAGCGAGATTCAGTTACGAATGAGAAATATGCTCACGAACTTTCTTCTTTCTTCTTTCTTTTTTTTTTTTTTTTTTTTTCCTTTTTTTTTATGAGTGAGGTGAGAGCGAGATTCGGTTTAAGAACGAGAAACATGCTCACTAACTTTTTTAAGGTATATATATATACATATATTTGTTTTTTTTTTTCTTTTTTTTTTTCCTTATTTTTTAAGAAATGCTATGCTCATTTTTCACCGTCACACACTCTCATGTGCACCTTTTTTAATGTAGTAGTGAAAATTAACATTAAGTCCAAAATTTAATAATAATTATTCAAAATCTAATAGTAATTTTTAGTGTCACGTTAAAAGAGTACAATTGAGAGTGTGAAAATGAGTCAATTTTTTTATTATTATTATTATTATTAAATACAAATTTGAGTTTTCAAAGTCATAAATTTGGTTTACATGTTTTTACTAAGAGAATACCTTTGATCAGGATATGGTGTAAAACTTATTTTTGACAGCATCTAATAAGAAGTTAACACGTCAGTTAAAAAAACTAAATACATCTTACCAACAAAAGAAAATTTATTAACAAAATAAACACGTATCCTGACTGAAAAGACCGGTTCTACATTTATTATATTTGGTGTGTTTAAATTATGTGTCAACTTCACATTATAGGCTATAAAAATAAAGTTTATAGCCCATTTTAATAATAAGGACTCTCATTTAATATACCTTCCGTCCATATGCATTTAAAAAACTAATGAACATTTTACAACGTGTACAACGACCCACGTAAGTCCCAAGAAATATTGAAGGTAAGCTTCAAGAATAGAAGAAATCATATTAGACTTACCTCTTTTGAAGGTGAGCTTCAAGTTCCTTTCTTTTTAGGGTTTTATGAACTTAAGGGGGGTGAAAAATAGGCAGAATTGATCACACTCATCATTATATAAGCCTGCCATCCCAAGTAAAAATGTTGAGATGTCTAATTTTCATTTGCATGCAGGTTGCATCCATTGATCAATGGTTCATCGATCAATCATTAAGGTTGCGTCAACATTGATTGATCATTGTCCTAGATCAATCAATTACTCGTCTCTGAATCATACTAATGTCCATAAATATCATATTTACTTCCACTTAGGGACCTACAACCAACCCTAACATACATAAGCAATAATTAAAGTATAATAAATTCTAATTAAAGCGCGGGGTGTTACAACACGGCTAAGTAAGCATAAACATTTCAACCATGTTGTGTGTGATGTAAATTTCTTTTTTCCTTTGAAAATTTCTCTAATATTGTATTTACTAAACAGTTATTTTAAAGCAGGATTTTCACAAAATAGTTTGTTTATAAAGTCATAATTGTTTGTGAACCAAGCCTTGAGGTTTTTGTATACTTAATAATAAAATCATGTATTTTCCTCCACATTTTATTTATTATGTAAACAACCATACATCCAATAATATGGACCAGTAAAAACAATTTATATCATGATAATGTCAAACATCAAAATCATCATTTAACTGTCAAACAGTACATCTTATAAAGCTCATGCATATTTCACACAAATACACAAACTATCAAATTCTATAACACATTTTGTTATGCATATTGCATTCAAAACAAAAATATTAATAAATAATTTAAAATTTAAAAAACTCAAAATTATTTTTAATATATCACATCAAACACTATGGATGCTACAAACACTAGCTATATAAGACCAATAAAGAGAGCACCAATTTTGTGCATGTTGTTTCAATTAATGTCTTTTTGCGTTTTTGCTTATTCGTAGCTCTTGCACTAGTCTATAAATCCATGAGAAAGAAGTTCTAGGGATCCTGAATATGTGCTATTTACAGGGGCGAAACTAGCCTTTTTGGTTTGGGGGTACTAAATTGAAAAAAAAAAAAAAAAATAAGGGTCAAAATAAATTTTTAAGGGTATATTTTAAAAAATTAAAAATTAAGAGTTTATTTTAAAAAAATTAAAAAAAATTAAAAAATTTGGGGGTGCAACAAAGCCCCCCAAGGGGCCATGTGGCTCCGCCCAGGCTATTCATAAACATGTTTAAATAAGTTATGGGAAATCTTTTCTCTAAATTACTTTGGAGTAAACTATTTTAATTTAGTCTATTAAACTAAATATATTCTTACAATATATGATTTTTACATGTATTTTTAATATAAATTAACATTTATTCTTAAAGCAGGTAATTTTCTCATGCTCTAAGAATCAATGTCAAATTAATTTGTCTAAAGAAAATTTGACCTTTTTCTTGAGATAATGTATAATTTTATGAAAAAAAAAAAAATTTTTTTGGAAAATGTAGTAGTTATGAAAAAGTCTCCTGCTGGGCATAAAAAATCTTGAGCAGGGTCTTCCCACGTTGAAGAAAACTGTGAAAAACAACTAACAGTATTGTCGCCTAATCATTACAATTTACAATTAGCAGCAAATTAAAAAGTAAAATAAATATGATAAAAGATATCAGTTGTTGGATAATAAAACTTTGGATACAAGTAAACTTTGGGACTTGAACAATCTGGATCAAAATTCTCTATAATTCCTAGGTTATTCTAACATAAAATTCATCAAAATCCAATTATTATTTTCCAATTGAATTGTTGGGATTTTATTATAATGATAAACAGTTGTCGGTTGACTATCTCAAGGAACATGATCAAGGATGTCTTTTGATAAGTAATTTTGGAGGATAAGAGTTTTGTATATAGAATTATTCGGTGACAAAATCCAAATAAAAATGGTACTTTGTGGTCACAAAATCGCATTTTCTAAGTGTCCAACAAAGCAGTGAGCACAAGTCGATTTTGCAATAATCTCATTACCAAAAAAAATAATAATAATAAAAGTAGAACATTAGGCAAGAATTCTCTAAAATTCGATAAATTTTAAGAAATTCGAGCAAAAAATAAGAGAGGTAAGGTAGGGGTCCGAGTACCCTAGGCAATTTGGGATATGGAGCCCACCTACATGAGACACTCGAGTCCAACACCCTACTTTTTTATTCTAGGTCGAATTTTGTGCAATTTGGACAAAGAATTTCAAGGGATCATAATCGAAAACCTTATCTAAACTATTCTTCTTTTTTAAATGAATGTTTATTTCTCCTAAAAATTTGCATAAAAACTGACACAACGAGCTGGCATGTAAAATTATGGCACTAAACATTTTTATTGAACTCTTCAAATTTGGCTTTTTTCTAAAAAAATTGAAAACACTCGCAATAATGGCCATTTAACAAGCTCTCAACTCTTTCAAATTTAACTTTTGTCAATAAAGCTCTCCAAATATCAATGGACAAAAAGTGAAAGTTATTTAGTTTTTTAAGTTTATATATTCATTTTCTTCTCTCTTTAAAAAAAATAAAATTAAAAAATAATAATAAAATTTAAAAAATAACTAAATGAGAGTTAGATGTTGAGAGTTTGATGTTTAGTTCATTTGGCTCTCCGAATTAGAAAAAGTAGCTTTTATCTTCAAATTTAACTTGTAGTTGAAAAGCTCAATAGGAATGTTATTATAATAATAGACAGAATTTTCCTTCAAACAGGGTTAAAGAAACTTCCTCCAACCTAGTCTATAAAAAATAACGTGTTTATTTGCATGTGAGAAGCACATGCTTTTTAAGTAGCACAGGCTTCTTATATGCATTTTTAATAAAATTTTCTTTCAAATTTATTCTTGCAATTAAAAAAAACATGTGCTTCTTACATTAAAAAATAGAATAAATAAGACAAAAAGCAAAAATAGAAAGAATAACCCCAATTAGGCTAACAAACCTGCATATGGTTCACTAAAGAGATACATATCATTTTTATATACGGGAGGAACTATGTGTCCTATAATGAAAGAGTAATGTTACTTTCACACCTATTTTTGACATGATTTAGGTGACTTTTCTTTTATTATATATATATATATATATATATATATAGTGACATTGAGAGTGAATATTAGGATGGATTAAAAAATCTAAAATGGGTTTGTTGTTGCATGATGGTGCACAAAATCTGGCAACTGGCTTGCAATGGCTATACTGTTATCATGCTTTTTGTTTAGCAAAATGATTGCGATCAGGCATCCAAGTACATGTGCTGAGATCACCGAGGATCCCAACAGTCGGGTCTTAAAAAGGGTTCAATAATTTTGTCATTTCCTTTTCTTTAACTAAGATGTAATCAAACAACTTTTTGCGGTAAATTAAAAAAGGGTGTTTTTTTGTTTTTTTTGTTTTTTCCTATTCACATTAAAAAGGGTGTTTGCTTTGATGAGAAAGTGGCATATATTTGTCAAAGATCTACAATAGCCAACAGCTCCAGGAAATGGCATGTTCTGTGGTACAGTATTCCTATCCACAAGCTCCTGAAAACAAAAAATTTACCTCTTCATTGCGCTGAAAAAGCCAGCATAGTCATTTTTTCATTAAAACAAGGTAGGATTAGACAAAAGGTTAAAAAATCCAATGCCTCTGGCATTGAGTGTCCATAAAGAAACAAAGGATTGCCCTTTAAAATGAAAAGCCAACCACTGAATTAGATCCTGCTAGCTTCTGTGAATCCAACAAATATGAAATCTACATCACAAAGTGTGCCTTACACTCTAGAACATGGGTAACAAACCAAAAAGATGGTCAATATTCTCTGCATCCAATCCACATAAAAACATATCGTCTGTCCAAGAAAGCTGTAACTAACTAATCTATAACCAACAAGCAAGAAGATAAAAGAGTGATGAACAATAATTTCAACGTGTCACTCCTATCTATACTGTAACAGAACATCTCAAGGCTACGATCCCGCAAACTCTCTCAAACCCTCTTTAAAAGCATGAATACCAAACTTCAAACAAGAGGATAAATATAAATGAATGGAATCGAAGCTAATCATATAACAAGCCAACAAAATCTATAATTCATGACAAAGGCTTGCCTTATATTACTAGTTTTATTCCAAGAGAGATCGAACAGTCAATGTGTACATAATCTTTACGACAGTTGGACAACAGAATTTTACTGAACTGGACAACAGACAACAGTCACTTTTCATACCTTGTACAACAGTTGGCAACAGCAAAAATGTTAAAAAGTGCTTTTGTTACAGTCCTTAACCAGTTAATGTGTTCGTAATCTTTACAACAGAAGCTAAAAATCGAGCTACCGAGGGAGATGATTCTCGTGCAAATTTGTTGAAGCTACATTATTGAACTGAGTTGATGTGACATTTTGAAACATGGTTGGCACCATGATTTGAAATGGCGTTGGCACCGGACTATGTAATTGTGGGGGCCTCATGTTAGACATTTCCTGCCACAAGTATGGTAACATCAAAAATCTCATCAAAAGCATGGCTTTAATAACCTTGAGTAAAAACTATGTCGCTCAATACATCTTACAAAAACATTCCAGTTGTCACAACTATAACTAGTTTATGGTGACCAACTTCATCTCGACAAAGTTCCTCCAATTCAATTTATTATACTGACACGTGTTCAAAACACGCGTGAAAATCACATACTTTATCAAAAATACATGTGAGAATCATGTGCATTTTGGACATGTCAGTTTCATTAACTAGGTTAAACGAAATTCCTCCAACCCCAATTTAATAGACAGATTTACAGCCTCCCCCCCTCCTCCTCTTCCGCATGCATTTTGGACATGTCATCTTATTAAAATAGGATAGACGAAATTCCTCCAATCCAATTTGATAGGCTAATTTGGAGGAAAACTTTGTGTTTTCAAAGCCCTCCAAAAAAAAAAAAAAGTGGTGACCAAGTCTAACTGTTCCCCAAACTACAAAACCTCAAAACTTAAATATGAGAGGCTCTTCATCATAAAAAGAGTCCACTTTAAAATTTCATGGGCTTTTGTGTGCAATAGTGTACCCAAAAATCTCATGGGCCCATCTGATGCCACGGACATTGGGGATGATTTTATCATTTATTTTGCATCAAAATACTGGCCTGCAACCCAGTGTGATCAATGTGCCTGGCCATATACAAAAGTTAAACCCAAGGGTTGTAAAAGGTGAAGAAGGCACCTCAGACCTGGTACATTTATCAAGGGTTGCTCTTTCCCAGCCCATTTACTTAAACATGTCAAAAGTTTCAACCCAAACCCTTAAAATACGAAAATGTTCAGGTAGATTTGCTATTCAGGCCGATGTTGCCACACTAAATTCTAGCTTGTATTGGCATAACCACATACACGATCAATATCAGCTTTCCAGTAATTATATTCACAAAGGTAAATGCTTTATTTCATGCTCATAAGCAACAAAATCTTCACAAGCCATTGCCATTAGATTTCCAACAGTCTGTATGTGTGAAGTAAAGAATTTCCAAAAGGTGAATGCAACTCAGAGCAAATTCTTTATCAAATTTGATAGAGAACAACGTTAGCTGAAATTGAAACAGAAATAGTCCTTTTTTTTTTTTTTTTTTGCTAAATTAACATTATGATGAGAGCAAATACATACCATTTGGTGAAAGCCATCTTGTATGCCCAGACTCGCAGCTTCTGTCTGGGGTACCTGTTATATACATGAAGCAAACTTCAGTTTTTATTTTTATTCTTATTTTCTTCTTTTCAAACAGTTTCCAGTAGCAAGACATTTAAAAAGTTAAATATCAGTCATCACATTCACTAACCTTTCCTTTATTGCTTGAACTATTTCGGTTAATTGCCACTTCCTTCCCAGCTCCAGCTCTCCTAGGAGCCTTGTTTGCATTGGTCACTTTAGGATCAGGAACCACCTCATAAGTCGCATTGCTGGATTGATTCGCTTCAACACCACAAACAGGATGAGTTGCTGAGATCATAGTTCTTGAATCGTTCTCTACTGGGTTATTCACAGTTGTGCATTGCTTCAAAGCTTCTTTTATGGCACAGAGAGCAAGATTGTAACTCTCATGAGACAGTGAACCTTCTTCACCCAATATTATGGCTCGTCGACATAAATCATTGTAACGACGGACCTTAGACTGCACCTCATCCAATCTTTCACCAATGGTATGCCTGCTTCTTGCAGCATTAGTCCATCGCTGCAATACATATTTAGACGGGATGCTGAAAACACCAGACATTTGGAGAACTACAATAGTATGTCTGCAGAGATAACCTTTATATTCAAATGAGCGGCATGAACAATATATATCTGATTTTGATTCATTCCATTCCACTATATAATTCTGATTATCTTCAAAGTCTTTAACCGTATATGTTGTCTTCGTCTCATCTTCATTTTCTTTCTTAAGATGACAAGCAGATACTCCCAAAACCTCAACTTGGAATTTCTTGAAAATTTCATGTGTATACACAAGTGACATCTGTTTTTCAAACGGTGATGGAGACTTCAACTCAGGCGTTTCATGCCATGCATCAAAATTTGCTTTGGCTTCCTCTTCAAACCTATCATCAAGAATTACCCTGTATCGTTCTATAAACTCTCTCAACGAAGTCTCCCCTTGGACATATTTGTCAAACCAAGAGCTTAAGCTTTCTGAGCGCAAAGTTGTAGACAACCCAGCAAAAGAGATGTCTTTCATAAAAGTAGGGACCCAATGTTTGCGATCCTCATACAAGGTTTGAACCCATTCAACCTCTCTAAGATTGAATCTCTCAAGCAATTTCCACCATCTCTTTTCAAATTCTTCCTCTGTCCATGACTTAGTGATACATTTATTAAATTTTAGCATAAAGCTATCGTTCCACATGCACAAAAACTCAAGCTGTCTAGGGATCTTTTCCAATACATGCCACAAACAGTAACAATGACGTGTACCTGGAAATGCTGCTTTAACAGCTGCTTTTATGGCATTGTTTTGGTCAGTGAGCATACCCTAGGAGCTCGTTCCTCCATTGCTATAAACCATGTTTGCATTAACCAAAAAAAAGTATAAAATGTCTCATCTGCAATCAATGCACAACCAAGCAATGTGGGTTGAATATGATGGTTGACTCCAATAAAAAAAAACCAATGGCATTTTATACTTGTTTGTGAAATATGTGGTGTCAAAAGAAACCACATCACAAAAGGTAGAATAATCTTCCATGCCTTTGGCATCCACCCAAAACACATTTCTCAGTCGATGCTCTTCATTTAAATCAACTGCATAGAAGAACTTCGGATTCTCTTCCTGCATATGCATAAAATGTTCCAGTAGTACTTTTTTTTTGATAAGTAAGTAGAATTTTATTAAAAAGCGCAAGGCGCCCCTAAGTACACTAGAAGTATACAATAGGAAACCTCAACAGAAAAGCATAAAAAAGAAAAAACAAACGAACCCCAAGCCCCCACAACAACAGCAAAAAACCCCTAAACCCGTAGCGACCTATTTTTAACCCGGCTGGACCCAATACTTCCAACATCAAAGTTAAGGGAGCATTCTAAATTTTTTCGCTCCCTCCAGCCCTTTGATTTTACAACAGAGCCCCCAACATCCGCAAACATGCCCTCTCGCTTATGGCCCTCTTCGATGTCACACATCAGATCGAGGAAGCCTTGCTCATCTCCCCCACACGAGACTCCCAAAAAAGGAGCAATCGCCAATGCATCTGCCACAGCTTCAGGATAACCATTAGCCCCCGAGACCCCATCCTCAACCTCAACCCCAGCCTCCGAGATGTTCCATGGCAGTGTGAAGACTTCCAGTAGTACTTGAGCATCCCCCGGTTCTAAAACCAAACTCCGTCCTTTATCATTCTGATTTCTTATATAACTCTCTAAACAATCAACATTNCTGATAGGCACTGAACAGCTTTGACCCTGCACCTAAATTCTTCCGTCTTCGTACTCGGACATCACTCTTGAGTGAATCAACGTTTCGGTGACTCCGAAAGAAATGGACCTGAGAAGGCAAGAGCTCGTGATTATGCTCCTTCACAAAACTAAATATATACCACTTTCCATTTTGTCTTCTTTTTACATGCATGCTTGCTTTACAACCAATTTTTGGAGAAGGTCGTGGATTGATGGCATCATCAGACTGTTGCTTATTCCCGTATCTTATGCATGAAAATTTTGCATCAATAAATTCCCTCGATGCCCTAGACCGGCGACTGCTCAATTTGGCAGTGCCAAACCCCACAGACTTAGCATATTCTTTGTAAAACGAATATGCGGCTTCATGAGAATCAAATTCCATGTCATCTCGAGGCTCTATAATTGTATTGTCCATGATGACATTAGAATCCATGATTGTTGTGGGAATATTCAGATCCACTTCACATCCACCTTGAGATTCAGCTCCAAAACTGCTCAGAATTGGTCTAAAGTCATTCATACGATATTCCATAAATATTGTACAGAATCTCCTCCCATGGAAAGAATATAAATTTCCATCTCACTGATCCCATTATCAATGCACTTGAAACAAAGGAACGACATTATTAACAATTAGAATCACTACAAACAAACAATTTACAGTTTTATAAGCACATTATCATCTGAAACACACACATGCTGGTTTAAAATGCCTCCAAGAGCTTCATATATGAGGTTCAAATGTGCTTCTTTTTCCTGAACATATACCCCGTCACCTTCTTAATTTGAATCACACACGCACACACATACGCGCACGAAAATGCCCAAAACACCACTCCCGGCCAACCATGTGAAAATATACCCCAAGGCACCATGAAACCAAATACTCAAGCCATGCAACACCCCATCACCACTATCACCAAAAACAACTGTTAGGAACCCTATAATTAAATTATTATTATTAAATAATTAGTCATTTCCTTACTAGGTTAGGATTTGTCTTCCTACTAGGTTTAGGATTACTAATTCCTAGTACTGCTAGTATTAGGGTTATTTTCTATTCTATAAAAGCAATGTAAGTGCCTTCAGGCCAATTATCCAATAACAATTTCAATCAATTTCTATAAGCAAATTGTGGAGGCTAGACCCCGTCGAAGAGGTCATATCTTTCTCTATTTTCCTGTGGTTTTTCCCTGATTTTAATTGTTAAGAACTAGGGTTCTTAAAATTTGGTATCAGAGCAGTTCCTTTTTTGGGTGTTTTGAGCCATCGTGCCAGTGGATTACCTGAGTGAAGCAGTGTTAGACGGTGAGGTGAACTGCTCGTGGTAAAGCTACGCGGGGGTGCTGCGCGAATTTTCCGGTGGCTGACGACGTGCTCTCCGGTATCGGCGAAGGCTGGCAGTGGCGGAGTGCAGCCGTGGGAAACAACCGTGCGGGCTGTGCGATTTGGTTGATCAGTGGGTTGAACGGTGCTGCAACCTCGGAGCAGTTTCGCTGGGCTGAGTCGGTGGCTGACGACGTACTCTCCGGTAGCGGCGAAGGCTGGCAGTGGCGGAGTGCAGCCGTGGGCAGCAACAGTGCGGGGTGTTGCGATTTGGACGTGCGATTGGCCTTTATTGAGGAAGAAAGGTGCTGTTTGGTTGCACATCTTGGGGGTATTTCTATTCCGGTACGCGGATAAGCTTATTCCAGAGCAGGCATGACCTTATTCGGAATTGATATTGGCAGTTATAGCTGTTTGGTAGCAAGTTTAAGATAGCCCTTATTCCAAGAGAACTAACAGCAGGGTTTTTTATCATACTCTCTCTCAAAAGAGAGAGCTCTCAAACCCTAATTTTTAGCTTCCCTATGAGTTTCTGCTACCGCCTTGTGCGATTCTTTTGGACGAGGCCGGGTTTCCCTCCTCCCTTTCTCTGTCTTCTCCCGTTTTTCTTGAGTTTTTTCTCTTTGTTTTTTGTCTCCTCCTGCTACAGCTCCTCTGCCTCTCGTGTTATTGTCGGTCGCCTCTCCCACCTCGCTGCCTACCTTGCTCACCATGTTGTTCATCGAGAATGATGTGGTCCTCAGAATAATCTTTTCCAAAGTCCGATCTACTTTCTTCGATCACTCCCGCCTTGCCATGCACCTGCTCATCATCTTCCCCGGCTCCTCAGCTCCTCGTCTTTGGCCGCTGCTCCTCCAAGTGATGTTCATGCGCTGGTTTATGGTCTTCACGCGCTAGTATTCTTATGCCGATTTTGTTCATTATGGGTTGGCATCTCGTCAACTTCTTTGCTCCAACCTTCTTTGGTGCTGGTGTGCTGGTTATCTGCCAAGGGTTTTGAAATGTCTCCTTCTGAAGCTTCTTGTATTTATTGCAGCCCTTTGTAGCTGCTATGGTTATCTTAATGGGCCGGGTCATTTATTTGATCAATTCTCGACGATTCAATTGCTTTGCCGCACTGTTCTTTTGTTGTATCAGGGTTGTTATTTGGGTTGCCCACCCATTGTTAATTTAATTTTGCTGTAATCTCTTTCCCCCTTTCCCCCTTTCCCCTCTTTGCTTAAAAAAAAAAAAAAAAAAAAAAGATAGCCCTTATTATAGTTTACTGAGTGCTGAGTTTATCCTATTCAAGCTAAGGGAGAACCAACTCACTCATAAATTGATAACGGGGACTCTAAGTTCAACTATGAAGAATTTGGGAATTCAGAAGATCTGATGACAGCTATTGTTTATGCATTAGCTGGCTATTCCAACCCGCAAACAATTAAGGTTAGTGGATATTTAAAACGCCAACCTGTAACAGTTTTAATTTACACCAACAATTTCTTAGATGAAGATATTGCTAAAAGACTTTTCATTTTGGTAGAACCCTGTAATCAGTTCGAGGTAAAGTTGACAGGTGGGAGAACCTTGACTTGTCAAGGTAAGTGCTCAAGAGCAAAACTTTTAGTACAATATCAAGAATTGCAAGCTGATTTTTTTCTATTATCACTAGGTGATTATGAAGTAGTGTTGGGAATTGAGTGGTTGAGAACTCTAGGAAATGTACTCTGAAATTTCTCAAAATTAACTATGAAGTTCACATTAAATGGGCAATTTGTGACTTTCCGATACTACTACAGAATTACAAATGAAGCGAAACTTGAAAACAACAAAAAATGAAGGGAAAATTCAAAATTCCTCACCTTGGTATTGTCGGCGAGAAACATAGCAACAGGAAACCAATAAACGGCAACAAACGAAGAGGTGAAAAATAGAGCAAGAATCGAAAACCCAAATGGCGGAATGCCTCAATTTGGCTTAAATAAAGGGCGAGAAACAGAGCAAGATGTGACCAATAAATGGCGAAAAACAAAAAGGTTGAAAATAGAGCAAGAATCAAAAACTCAAATGGTGGGATGCCTTTGTTTGGCTTAGATTAAGGCGTGGCCGCCTGGGTGTGCTGCACAATGTGTATGCTAGGCCCATTGCATTTCATACTTTAAAATGGACCCAAATCCCCTTTTTTAATAAAATAAAATAAAATAGCAAACAAACCTTTTAATGTCAAGGACATGGTGGTAAATAAATAAGCCGCTCCTAAACAGGCTTAGGCTCAGCTTGGCATCAATTCATTTATTAAACGAACTGAACTTAAACAATAATTTAGACTCATTTATTAAACGAGTCGAATTATATGCTATATGAACAAATATCAATTTAATAAACTAATTTGAATAAATTACTTTTGATCCAATTTGAATGAAAATTTGTCTTAATTTGAATATAGCACAAGGTTTTTATGTGCTAAAATTGCAAAAAAATTCAAAATATAAGTCTTTTGTGCATCATCTTGTATTCACTATGAGTCACACAAAGAATGATAAATTTTTATCCTTTTGTTTTGACCAAAAAATGTGCCCATAATTTTCATTAAAAAAATATCATGAATTATAAAAGCATTCCTAGTGAACTAGTCAAAGTTTAGGTAGATTTTAGCTAAAAAATCAACTTTTGTTATTTTATCTAGCCACTTTTTAAAAGTACCAAATATCAAACTCTCTAAATATTTCTCTACTTCAAATAAATATTATTTTTTTATTGGTTTTAAAACAAACCCCTCCAACCACTTAACTATCACCGAAACTTTGTGAAATCACCATAAATGCTAAATTCTTTCATTAATTCACTCATGCTCTAATTAATCAATTACAAATGGCCAGATTGTTCATTAATGAACAATCTCGCCATTTGTTCAACCATCATGAATTTCGTGTATCATCAATTCAAACTTCATTATTGAATTCAACCACCATGAATTTGGTGTTTAATGAAAGACAATATGAAAAACATTTCCTCTTTTGTCTTTCACCACCACCACAATAGCAATATCCTTTGGAAGTTTCCTAAAAATTTACAGTAATTGAAAGACCTCATTATCGATGCATAACTCACCACAATTCAACATTTCAATACTCCATCAGCAATTAAATCCATAAAAAACACTCATACAAACTAATTAACAAAACTGTCCAGCCCAAAGAACCATATGAACAAAACTATCCAGCTTTACACTAGTGAGTAAAAGTGTGTACTTGGTTAGATTTTTTGAAAATTTCATGAAATTTTTATGTCCATTGACATTTCCAACAACTATATAGTTTTAGTATCAGTATAAAACTATTCCTACTTAATTCAACATGCATCTTTATAACTAAGGAATAAGAGGCAAAGTCAGCACCTAACACCTACAAACGCATGGCATGGCTGTCAAATCTAATATTTTTCCCATCTAGGCAGGGACAAAACTAAGAATTTTTATCGAGAAGGGCTGAAGTGTAAATTAAAAATATATTAAAACGGGGTGCCGAATATTAGATGAGAAATATATTAAGATTAAGGATTAAATCAACATATAAAAATAAAATTAGTATCCATTAAGTGTTAAGAAAATATAAGCAAAATATTACAATTTTCAATTCAATCACATATTAAAATAGAACTCAACGTTTTCATAGATCCTAAAAATCATCTATGATTGAATCTGTACAAATTTCGCTATAATTTCTCTTTCGATATACACCATCAAATAATCAGTCAGAAATTCATCTTCAATTTTGTTACGAAGCCTAGTTTTGACAATATTCATTACTGAAAATGCTCGCTCTGTAGTTGCGGTAGAAACGGGAAAAGTAAGCATAAGTACAACAACTCAATAAACAAATTGGTAGGCAGTTAATTTTCTAATGCTTACTAACCATTGGCACAATCTGAAATATTTAACAAGCTCTAGAAGTCTGAATGTTGAACTACAGTATGCTCATAATGCTATTTTCAATTGTTCTTTTTCAAGATTGGTAAAGTTTTGTAGATAAAACTTGTTTACTAATTGACAAATATCACCAATTCTAAAAGATTCACGCGCAACTCGATGATCAAGAGCTTAACTGAGAATAAGCAACTCCACTGCATGCTCACTAAATCGGCGATTTAATTCTTGCAATTAAGAATCTATTGCGGCACAAAAAATATCCACTCAAAAATAATGCAAAATTGTTAAGTCAGCTTGTTAATGGCGAGCTTGACCTCATCTCTCAATATAACGAGCATTCATATCTGGGACATCTATGTTACGTTTCCTGCAAAATAATTTCACATTGATAAGCAAAACATCCATTTATCATCTCTATATTTTTTGATAAGCGTTTTAGTAAATGAAACAAGATGCATGACATTCAAAATGTCTTGAAATTTGCATTGGAATTGTCGACATAGATGATCAGTAATCAGCATAATTTCTTTCATGAGTTGCAAAATGAAAGACAAATTCAAATAAAGTCATTTCCTGATAAATTGAGTCTACTTCTGCTCGTTGGGAAGAAGTAGTTCTTTTATCAATGATTTTAATAAGAACTTCACATGTTTGATTGAAAATTTTGATCAAGCTAGAAACTGATCTTGAGTGTGAACTCCAACGAGTATCTCCAGCCTGCTATAAACTACCAATTTGATTAAGTCCACTTCCACTCTCAATCTCATTAATTTAAATTATGTGAGCAATTTTAGCAGCTTCAACAACCCTCAATTCTTCACTACGATTGCATGAGGCACCAATAATATTGACAATAGAAGTCAATTTAATAAAAAATTGATGAATGAAAATAACTTCTTTTGATGTCGCCACAATGTCAATTGCAACCGATGTACGAAACAATAGATGTAGTAAGCATATGGACAATCATTTGAAACTAAAGCTTGCAACTCATTGCACCTATCTCGCATGTTACTTGCACCGTCGTATCCCTGCCCTCGAATGTTTTGAATGTCTAACTTATGATTAGACAATTCAAACTATATCTCATTTTTTAAGTTTAATTCTGCAGTATTCGGGACATGAACAAGCCCAAAAAAATGTTATTGCACAGAGCCATCTTTGTTGACAAATCTTAAAACTACAGCCATTTACTCATTCATTGATTCATCATGAGCTTCGTCAACAATTATGCAAAACTTTGCATTACCAATTTATTCACAAATTTTCTTCTTCACTTTGATTGAAAAAACATGTAAAATTTCTTGTTCTATCATTGGTGATATGTAATAGGCATTTTTTGAGGCTTTATCTATTACTTCAGCAACATTTTCATTATATGAAACCAGTAAATCTAATATTTCAAGAAAAATTTCACGATTGGTTGAACACACACTTTTATCTCGACCTCTAAAAGCAACACCTTGAAATGCAAGCATCCGAACAACGTCAATTGAGGCCTTCAACTGCAGCCGATTGTTTGCAATTTGTTCAAAAGTAAAATTATCAATAACCTTTTGTATATGTTGAAACTGATTCATAAAGTCATCACATGATTTCTCGTGAATCAAATTATGATATTTTCCTATATGACTAAGAAAAGCACAATCATTTCCACTCCTAACTTTGTTTCAATTCTTGAATCTATCGACAGTGAAAACACACTTCGAAAGATTTCCAGATGGCTTATTAAAAAGAAAACATGATAGACAAAATGCCGCATCTTTATCGGGCGAATATTCAAGCCATGAAGGAAATAGATTGAACCATGAAGGTTGAAAGTTACGAAGATAACTGACTGATCTAGATTTCTTGTACTCTGGAAGAATACGTTGGTACGGACCATCTTTAATGTAAGTGCATTGAATTTTATCTCGTTGATTAATATCATAGTCCCATATTTGGGGACGCAAATCAGGATCACGCTCCAATGAACTTATATCAATTTAATTTACATCAACTTTTTGAGATTTTGTAGAAAGATTTTCAGAAATTGGGATATCAGAAGTTGGCGTTGATGCATCACCAACACTGGCTTCTGAACTTTGTGCATTTTTTCTTTTGAAAAAGTCAATAATTGTAGTTGGATTTCTCATCATCCACAAATAAATTTACAAAGTAACATTAGGTATTTAGATAAGTTAATTGACAATAAAATTATTATACTCAATTACAAAAAAATAAAACATTTTGTAATTACTTTTGTAGTGAAAAAAAGGAAAAAGAAAAGCAAGTATACTAATAAATGAAGGAAATGGAAAACAAGAAATGAAATAGACTAAAATTGAATAGTCAATAGATTATAATTTATAGACTCAAAACTCAATAGAGATTAGAGCATACCTTGGCTTGTCTATGAGTCTACGAGTGTGAGAAATCTATATTATCCACCGATTTGCAAGATCACAAAAACGTCATTCTTCTTAATCTGAACTCCAAATACATTTTATTTTCATAAACTTGATTAATCAGTTCCACTTACCTTAAGCTCCTACACCATTACTACAGTAATTTTCACGTCTCAGCTTGTATCATTCGCTCCTAAAAACAAAATAATTAAATATCAATACCTTAAATACAATTCAAACTCTTAAGCTACAAAATTCCTAAAAATTCAACTTCCCACTTTAGTCTTTATCTTCTCTAGTCATTATTTTCATTACTCAAAACTCTTTCTCTTACTCTTTTTATTACTATTCAGCAAATACCCACATCCCTACATAACACCAAAGCTTTTAAAACAAATACCTAAAAATCATCATTCTTCTCTAATATTCGTCCTCTCCACTTCTTTGTAACAATTTTTTTTTNGGGTGTATTATTTTCATAAACTTGATTAATCAGTTCCACTTACCTTAAGCTCCTACACCATTACTACAGTAATTTTCATGTCTCAGCTTGTATCATTCGCTCTTAAAAATAAAATAATTAAATATCAATACCTTAAATACAATTCAAACTCTTAAGCTACAAAATTCCTAAAAATTCAACTTCCCACTTTAGTCTTTATCTTCTCTAGTCATTCTTTTCATTACTCAAAACTTTTTTTCTTACTCTTTTTATTACTATTCAGCCAATACCCACATCCCTACATAACACCAAAGCTTTTAAAACAAATACCTAAAAATCATCATTCTTCTCTAATATTCGTCCTCTCCACTTCTTTGTAACAATTTTTTTTTCTTTCATCCTCACATCATAGCCCATAAACACAACTCATATACCTCAAAATTTCTAAAAAAAAAAAAATCAAATACCCAAAATCAATTATAACGATAAAATCCATAAAAATCTATAACTTTATCACACAACTCCAATCTCTTAACACCCAAGAAAATTTCGAACAAATATTCAATAAAACTCCAAAAATTTCAAATGTCCTTTCTCCATAGCCAAGAACACCAAAATCAACCCAAAATTTCATTTTAAAACACTTAAATCATCCAATAAATTAAAATCAAGAAGAAAAGAAAATTACCTTAGAAAACAAATCACCACAACCGAATACCCTCTTCCTCTCCCTCTTTCTCCCTTTCTCTTCTCTTCTCTTTTTCCCTTTCTCTGTTTCTTTTCTATGACTGCTAGTCCCTTTTCCTCTTATGTCTTTTTTTTTTAAAAAAAAAAAAATTAATTAAGGATATCACTAGAAGTTTAGAAAGGAGAGAGTTGCCACATGTCAACTCTCTCTATTTTTTTTTAGTAAAATCAAAAATCAAAATTGGGGGGGTCATCTATGGCCCCTTGGCCAGAGATATAAGCAAATTACTCACAAAAACATAAAATAAAAATAAAAATTTCAAAACCAGGGGGCCATGGCTCCCTCGATCTAGACGTAGGTCCGTCTCTGCATCTAGGGATGTACAACTGGTTTCAGTTGCGATTATTCTCTACAAACCGCAACCGCAACCAAGGTATTCAGTTATTCCGTTTTTACCAACTGCAACCGGTAGGCCGGTTGTAGTTGCCAATAATCGGTAATCGCTTTTAATTTTATAGGTCTTTCAGTCCCTTTGTTCTACACAGCACATCACGTTGCCCTTCTCTCTTTTCTTTTCTTTTTTTTATTTTTTATTTTTTTATTTATTCTCTTCTTTCTTTGTTTTCTTTTCTCTCTCTATCTCTCTCTCGCTCCCTATGTTTGTTTTTTTTTCTTCTCTTTTTTCTTTATTTTCTTTTCTTTTCTCTCTCTCTCTCTCTTTCTCGCAACGCTCCCTATTTTGTTTCTCTCTCTTTTTTTTCCTCTCTTCTCTTCTTCTCTTCTTTTCTTTTCTTATTTTATTCTCTCTCTCACTCTCTCACTCTCTCTTCTCTTCTCTTATTTTTTTTCTCTTTCTTTTCTTTTAAATTATTATATAATAAAAATAAAATTAATAATTATATATATAAAAACCGGTTACCCGGTTGATAACTGGTTTTTCGAAATCAATAACCGGTAACCGCAACTAGCCTAACCGATTATCCGATTACGTGTTATTTTAGTTTTTCAATATGTCCGGTTATAAGCGGTTAATAACCGTCCCGCTTATTAGGAGTGTACAAGCGGTGCGGTTATTAACGGCTTATAACTAGATAATCGAATAATCGGACAAATCTATGAAACCGAAAAACCAGAAATAACCACAACCGGATAACCAGTTATGTTGTTGGTTGCGGTTATTGATTTTGAAAAACTAGTTATTAACCAGATAATCAGTTTTATATATATATATATATAATTAAAAACTAATTATATATATAATTTTTTGAATGCATCTTAAGAAACTATGCCTACAAAGGCCCAAGTAGCCTTGTTATAGAAGTATAAGGTGGAAAAAGTTTGTTCATATTCAATGTGGGATAAGTTCATATTTTTTTCTTTTATTTTCTTTATTCTTTCATTTCTTTTTTTCTTCTCTCCTTTCTCTCTCTCTCAAGACGCTCCCTGTAGGCTCCTACAACTGGGAGTGTCTTGAGAGAGAGAGAGAAAAGAAGAAAAGAAAGAAATGAGAGAAGAAATTAAAAAAACTTGTCCCACATCGAATATTAACAAACTTTTTACACTCCTTACTTCTATAAAAAAGCTACTTGAGCTTTTATGGTTATAGCTTTTCAAGTTGGTTTAGGTTAATTAATGAGACGAAATAAAGTATATTATTACGATTTTGACTCACATATGGATTATCAAAGTTTAAGCAAACCGATGAGAAGTGATTAAAAATTATTTTTTTGTAACTTATAATGTAAAAATCGGTTACCGATTATTAGCAACCGCAACGAGGACTCGGTTGCGGTTGCGATTGCGATTGCTAAAAATTGACCAACCGGGAACCCTAGTTGCGGTTGTACACCCCTACCTTTTGTACACTCCTATTCCCATCACTTGACTCACATATGCATTATTAAAGCTTAATTATTACTGTTAGTTATAAATTTGACACTCTCATTTAAGCCCAAAACCATCCAACCCTTGATTATTACAAATGATCATAAGATATGAGAAAACAAATAATTTGATACTTATGAAATTGAATTCATATGCACAACTATTCAATAATACATTGTAGATGAAATTCGTACTTGCAACTGGTCACCTGCGTAAAAAATAGAGACATGATAGTTTACATACAATCGCAAGCATCATTTAACAATATTGGTCTCTTCCATCCCCTGAGCCTAAAAAATCTCATCCCTAATATTAGTATTCAATAATTTACATATAGTCACAAGCATCATTTAACAACGAAACTATTTTATCTTTTCAAATAACATAAATGGAAGCAAAGACATGGCGGTGCGGACGATTAATATAGCAGATAATCAAACAGTTGGACATTTGATATCTACTCCAAATCAACATCTTGAAGATAATGCAGAAGATAGAAGCATCAACTCAAATCCAACACTTCGAGATAATGCAGCAATTCAAGATTATGATAGAAAAAGAAATTTAAACTCAAGACAGGATAGGAAGCTATTTTAATTTTTTTATTAATCATTGTAATCTATTGTATATGAATACAAGCTGAAATCTCAACACAAAGTATGTGATAACCATTTTATCAAACATCTATTGTTGATTACCTTATACCATTTTCGATTCATGCTATTTGTATAATATGTATGTAAAACTCTAATCTCCATCCTAGAACATGAATATATAAGTTTTTTTTTTCAAAGGGTGAAATCTATTTCTTAATAATGGCTTCCAATATGAATCCAAAACGCTAATGAATTATTTTCCTCCCAATGCATCTATTTTGACGGATGTTAGAGCATGCAAAGTTGAGAAATATATAATCAGAGGAAAGACCCATATTCACACATATACCGCACAAGCTTAATGAAATAAATTGTAGTTTGATCATTTTAAAAAATCATACACAAACAAACTCACAATGGGTAGCAAAAAGTTTTAGAATCAACGACCCCCCGAGAGATGCAACTTTTTCTTTTCAATGAACCTGAAGCGTAAAACCTGAGATTTGTTACCCACATATGCTTGCAAAACCAAAAGCCATAAACAAAATCGAACCTGGGATTCAAAAGCTTGTAAGACACAAAATCTGAGACACGAAGGAGCTGAGATTCAGAGGCTTTAGAGATAACGGGAGAAAGATGAATAAACAAGTGAAAAATATGAAGCGGTGAAAGATATTGGCTCGTCTGAGCAAACGAGCGTGTCTGACAATAAGCAAAATCCCAGTAGCACTGGAGAGCTTGTTACAAGTGTGATTTTGAGAGAATTTGGTAGAATTTGGCGAAAAACTCACTTATACGAGCTTGCTACAAATGCCTCAAGTCTCTTATTTCCAATCAACTTGATTAGCTTATAAATATTGTTTTCCAAATCAATAAACTTTTTGACATGTTTTGTTACATCTTGTTATGATGATTAATTTTTTAACAAAATTGTTTTAGAATTTCCAAGTGTCAATGATCTTGACCTTTAAAAGTTGAGTTTTAACTTTTAACACCTAGTATAATTGGCATTACAGGGTTCCCAAAATAATGTCTAAGTATTGAATTTAAATAATCTTAAACATTGTTTTTGGAACCCCTAAATTTAATACCTAGATATAGGGCTATAATCAAGTCAAATTGAGTATTAAATATTTAAGCTCGGTTCGCTTAATTTTTTGTTTTGTTTTTTTTTTGAATATGAGCCGAGCTTGAGCTTATTACCAAACTATATAATATGTTAAAGCTCTTTTCATTTATTTTTCAAACCAACTCGAGCTTATTCACGAGTTATTGAATTTACTTATTCATTCCATATATAAAAAGTAAATGTTTTGATTATTTTTATTTTTATTTGTAATTTCATATATTATTGTTAAGATTTATTATTTGAGTAATTAGATAAATTAACTAGAATCTTAAACAATCTAATCTCGAATTTATATGTTTATCTTATATTATGTATATTCATTCATTACACACACACAAGCGCACACACATATATATACATACACATAAACTTACTCATATACACACAAATATACATATATTTATATTAAGATTTACAATTATAATAATTCAAGCTATATATATGTTACATTATGAAGATAATTATTTTTATCTTTTTAATATTTAACATGTTCTCATTATAAAGTTAAAAGTAATAAAAATGAAATTATACGAGTCAAGCCGAGTTTATACGAATTTGGCTCATGTAATAAATGAGTCTAAATTTTTGTTCAAGTTCAATTCGTTTAATGAATTGATGCAAAGTCGAGCCTAAGCATGTGTTAGGAGCGGCTTGTTCATTTATCGCCCTGTCCTTAACACAAAAAAGTTTGTTTGTTATTTTATTTTTAAAAAGAGATTTAAATCCATATTATAGTATGAAATGTAGTGGGCTTGACACACACTGTGCAGCACACCCAGGTGACCAGGCCTTAATTTAAGCCAAACGGGGGCATCCCACCATTTGGGTTTCCGATTCTTGCTCCGTTTTCAACCTCTCTGTTTGTCGCCATTTATTGGTCGCCTCTTGCTCTGTTTCCCGCCCTTAATCTAAGCTAAATAGAGGCATCCCACCATTTGGGTTTCTGATTCTAGCTTTGTTTTTCAACTCTCCGTTTGTCACCATTTATTGGTTGTCTTTTGCTATGTTTCTCGACAACAATACCAAGGTGAGGAGTTTTGAATTTTTCCTTTATTTTTTGTTTTTTTTCAAGTTTTGCTTCATTTGTAATTCTCTAGTAGCATCGAAAAAAAAGTCACATTTTGCCCATTCAATATGAACTTCATAGGTACCTTTGAAAAATTCCAAAGTACATCTCCTAGAGTTTTCAGCCACTCAATTCCCAACACTACTTCATTATCACCTAAAGGCAATAAAAAAAAATTGGCTCGCAATTCTTGATATTGTACTAAAAGTTTTGCTCTTGAGCACTTACCTTAACAAGTCAAAGTTCTCCCATTTGCCAACTTTACCTCGAACTGATCACAGGGGTCCATCGGAATAGAAAGTCTTTTGACAACATCTTCATATAAGAAATTGTTGGTACTACCGATATCAATTAAAACTGTTACAAGTTGGCATTTTAGATATTCACTAACCTTCATTGTTTGCAAGTTGGAATAGCCAGCTAATGCATGAACAGTAACTGCCATAAGATTTTTTGAAATCCCAAATTCTTCATCGTCGAACTTAGAGTCCCCGCTATCAATTTATAAATGAGTCGGTTCTCCCACATGTTCAATCATTAACAATCTCCCTTGCTTGCATTGGTGTTTTCTGTGCCACTTCTCATCACAAGGCCAACAAATCCCCTTAGCCGACCGTTGCTTAAGCGCTTCTTGTGTCAACCAGGTAGCAAAAGGTTTCCGAGTTGAATTCGGAGCACTAGTACTTCCACCAGCCATCTTGTTCACTATTTTTATTGCTTTGCGGCTTTCTTCACCAAGCCTTTCTTCATGTACTCTTGCAATGGAAAATGCAACCGTGATTGTCCTCGGTTGTTGAGCCTTGACTTCTCGTCGGATTTTTGACCGAAGTCCTTCAATGAAAGTCCTCACCAACTGATTTTCTGACCACCCTCGAGTTCGGTGGTAGAGGTGCTCAAAGCGGCTTTAATATTCACTCACAGTAGATGTCTGTCAAATCTTGGCCAACTCTCAATCCACATTGTCATATGTTGAAGGACCAAATCAGAGATTGATTCATTCTACAAATTCATCCCATGTTGGTTCTCCACGACAAGCCACCAACTAATCAAACCACTGTATGACATCGCCGTCAAGACTAATTGAATCAATTTGAAGAATTGCTCTGCTCTAGATACCCATCCCGATGGATCTCTATCATCTTAGTGCGGAAACCCTAATTTCATACGTGGAGTTTCATATTCTTGCCCCCATTGCAATCGAGCTTATGGTGATTCTTCATCTTTGTCAGACCTAGTGTCTTTCCCCATTTGCGATTGAATCTCCAGTGACTCTTAATCTTTGTTTAAACTGGAGTTCACCCTTTGGACCCGTTTGATTTTATTCTCAATTGAATCTTCTATTAATTCCTTCAATTGTTCAATAATTTCAGAAAAAAGTATTGATTCAAAGGAAGCTTCGTCTAGTGAAACATTACTATTAGAAGCCATGTCGTATTGACTTAAGTCAGTCATATCATGCTCTCTTTTCTTATTACGAGTAAAAGGCATATATTTTTTTGTTTTGTTTTTGCCCTTAGATTGAATAGGATAAACTTAGCATTCAGTAAACTGGAATAAGGTCTATCTTAAATATGCTACCAAACGGCTATAACTGCCAACACCGATTCAAAATAAGGTCATACCTGCTCTGGAATAAGCTTATCCGTGTACCGGAATAGAAATACCCCCAAGATGTGCAACCAACAGCACCCTTCTTCCTCAATAAAACCCAAACGCACGTCCAAATCGCAACACCCCGCACTGTTGCTGCCCACGGCTGCACTCCGCCACTGCCAGCCTTCGCCGCTACCGGAGAGTACGTCGTCAGCCACCGACGCAGCCCAGCGACACTGCTCCGAGGTTGCAGCACCGTTCAACCCACCGATCAACCAAATCGCACAGCCCGCACGGTTGTTTCCCACGGCTGCACTCCGCCACTGCCACCCTTCGCCGATACCGGAGAGCACGTCGTCAGCCACCGGAAAATTCGCGCAGCACCCCCGCGTAGCTTTACCACGAGCGGTTCACCTCACCGTCTGACACTGCTTCACTCAGGTAACCCACTGGCACGATGGCTCAAAACACCCAAAAAAAGAACTGCTCTGATACCAAATGTTAAGAACCCTAGTTCTTAACAATTAAAATCAGGGAAAAACCAAAGGAAAATAGAGAAAGATATGACCTCTTCAAGGAGGTCTAGCCTCCACAATTTGCTTATAGCAATTGATTGAAATTGTTATTGGATAATTGGCCTGAAGGCACTTACATTGCTTTTATAGAATAGAAAATAACCCTAATCCTAGCAGTACTCGGAATTAGTAATCCTAAACCTAGTAGGAAGACAAATCCTAACCTAGGAAATGACTAATTATTTAATAATAATAATATAATTATAGGGTTCGTAACAGTTGTTTTTGGTGATAGTGGTGATGGGGTGTTGTGTGCGTGTGTTGTGTGTGTGTGTCATTCAAATTAAGAAGGTGACGGGGTAGATGTTCAGGAAAAAGAAGCACATTTGAACCTCATATATGAAGCTCGTGGAGGCATTTTAAACCAGCATGTGTGTGTTTCGGATGATAATGTGCTTATAAAACTGTAAATTGTTTGTTTGTAGTGATTCTAATTGTTAATAATGTCGTTCCTTTGTTTCAAGTGCCTTGATAATGGGATCAGTGAGATGGAAATTTATATTCTTTCCATGGGAGGAGATTCTGTACAATATTTATGGAATATCGTATGAATGACTTTAGACCAATTCTGAGCAGTTTTGGAGCTGAATCTCAAGGTGGATGTGAAGTGGATCTGAATATTCCCACAACAATCATGGATTCTAATGTCATCATGGACAATACAATTATAGAGCCTCGAGATGACATGGAATTTGATTCTCATGAAGCTGCATATTTGTTTTACAAAGAATATGCTAAGTCTGTGGGGTTTGGCATTGCCAAATTGAGCAGTCGCCGGTCTAGGGCATCGAGGGAATTTATTGATGCAAAATTTTCATGCATAAGATACGGAATAAGCAACAGTCTGATGATGCCATCAATCCATGACCTTCTCCAAAAATTGGTTGTAAAGCAAGCATGCATGTAAAAAGAAGACAAAATGGAAAGTGTTATATATCTAGTTTTGTGAAGGAGCATAATCATGAGCTCTTGCCTTCTCAGGTCCATTTCTTTCAGAGTCACCGAAACGTTGATTCACTCAAGAGTGATGTCCGAGTACAAAGACGGAAGAATTTAGGTGCAGGGTCAAAGCTGTTCAGTGCCTATCGG
>FXXK01000064.1:241101-318190 GCA_900184695.1 Betula pendula
AATGCTCACTGACCAAAACAATGCCATAAAAGCAGCTGTTAAAGCAGCATTTCCAGGTACACGTCATTGTTACTGTTTGTGGCATGTATTGGGAAAGATCCCTAGACAGCTTGAGTTTTTGTGCATGTGGAATGATAGCTTTATGCTAAAATTTATTAAATGTATCGCTAAGTCATGGACAGAGGAAGAATTTGAAAAGAGATGGTGGAAATTGCTTGAGAGATTCATTCTTAGAGAGGTTGAATGGGTTCAAACCTTGCATGAGGATCGCAAACATTGGGTCCCTACTTTTATGAAAGACATCTCTTTTGTTGGGTTGTCTACAACTTTGCGCTCAGAAAGCTTAAGCTCTTGGTTTGACAAATATGTCCAAGGGGATACTTCGTTGAGAGAGTTTATGGTGGGATTTTGGGTTCCATTGGTTTTGCAGTGTGTTATTATGAGAGTTATCCATGTGATGATTATGGTGACATAGGGATTTGTGAGGCGGTACCATGTGGGTGTTGGGCTTGTGTGCAAAGTTTGATGGACTTGTTAGAGAGAGAGAGAGAGAGAGAGAGGGAGGAGGGGGTGGGGGGTGGGGAGGGCAATGCAAGGAGCTTTGAAGATTGCAAGATTTCGGTAGTAGAGCTAAATACTGTTATGTTCAAGACTCTTTATGCATGGATGACAACATAAAATAGTCTTCACTTTTCTAGTTTTACTGAATTTTTGGACTTTTTTTTTTCTTCCTATTGGGGATCTCTCTTGTATAATTCATGTGTACTTAGGTTGTCCCCCTTTTGCACTTTCAATGAGATTGAATTAATTATAAAAAAAATAGGGAGAGAGAGAGATCGAGGACACCTCTAGTGAGCTACTTGTTCCTATTCTTCTTCACCTTATTATTGGGTCTCTCTCTCTCCTTTCCTTTTGTTGTATTGTTTCTAGTTCGTTGGATTCTGGAGTTTAGTCTTTCTACTTTCGTAATTATTTCATAAATTTGAAGGTGATAATGTAGGGTTTATCTTTAATTAAACATGACTGATTTTTGTGTTAGTCTTAACCTATTGGGTTCTGATCAAACTTTTGGCAGCTGGTATTTCATAGTGTTAGCATGTTTCTCAAAAACAGAAATGTAAAAAAGGTTTTCTTTCAAATGTAGTCCTTAAATTAGGGGTCTGTTGTTACAAGGAAAATGAGCTAGTATGTTTTTGGCTGTAGGAGCAAGTTTCAGTAGTTGTTTAACCAGGACCCAGTAATTAGAGGATTAGATCTAGCTAAAAGTAGTGGTGCAAATCACATATCCTAACTTAGGAGAAAGTTTATTCAACTCTGTTTTCTGTTGGTAGACATCAAGTGGTGTGTTATCAGATGCTGACTACATTCCTTGCATTGCAAGATCTGTTGCTTTATTTCCTTAACTTATTTTGGGGGTTAAAGATAGTTTTCATCGTATGCCAAATGAATGAAAGTTATTTCATCAAGGTTTCCAACCACATATGGCACTGTCCAATTGGTTACATGGGTTGAGTTATGACTTTATGAAAATTGCTATCACCTTTAAAGCATTCTTAGTGGCCTCAATAAATTTTACTAGCTAATTTAATTGAAAATTACTTTTTTTCTATTTTAACCATCAACTTTTTTAAAGCACCCCTAGCAGCTTCAGCAAATTAACTATACACTATCACTATTCCATTTAAATATTATTTTTTAAAGATTTATTTTTTCTTTCTCAAACATTTATATTTTTTAATGTTTGTCTTTTACTAACCGTCATATTTTTTAATATTTGTCTTATCTATTTGTCTTATCCCAATAGTCATGTTTTGAAAATTTTGTCTTTTTCCTAATGGTCATATTTTTGAATTGTTGTCTTATTCTAATGGTCATATTTTAAAAAAATTATCTTTTTCTTAAAAATTTGTGATAAAAAACACATTTAGAATATTCTTTATACTATTATTATTATTATTATTATGTGAGTTTTGTCATGGGAGAGGAAGGAAGAAGAAAAAGAAAAGGGAAAGGAAAAATAAAAAATAAAGAGGAGAGATAAAATATTAATTTTTTAAGATTTGATGAGTACTATTCACTCACTAAATTTTTTTGGTTATAGTGTTGAGTTCACTAGAAGAGAATTTTTCACCTTTTGGTTAAATTTACTCAACAAAATAGTCAAAAGGCTGTTTTGTTGAGTCCACTAAGAATGCTCTTAGTAGGAAAGGCACTTGAGGAAACAAACAGAAAATTTTGGCCCAATCATTCAAAATAGTTTCAACCTTTTGGCCCAAGTTACCCATGATTTTGAATCTGGACAAATTTGGTATGTAGAATAATACTTCACAAGTGAATTGTTAACATACTCATACCATCAGTTCTAGCTAGGCATTTTCATTTGCAGGTCTTTGAAGGCATAGTTTATATATGAATTCAAATTTTTATTTGAGAAATTGACATCTCATGATAATTGAAAGACTCTATTGTGGTTTAAAGAGATTTGGAAATGACTGATCAAACTATGCGTTCTTATTAAAGCTGTAATAAGAACAGATGCTTTAACCCCATACTAATAGTAAACTCTATTTTGCTGGTATATCATAGTTTTGGTGCATAAACTCTATTAGATCAGCAATGGTTATTATTAGGTTTTCTTGCTCTTCCTAATTTTTTAGGTAATTTTCCTCTGCACCCCTTGTGTACTTGATATAAGTACACTTGTCCTTTTCTTGATATATTTTTCTTTTGATAGCTATTGAATGTCTTGATAGCCGAATTAGTTTAGGGAAACTTGCATGCTTGTAATTGGACCTAGAAAAGGCCTATGATCATGTTAATTGGGAGTTCCTGCTGGATCTGTTGAGAAGAGATGTGTCTTTGGGGAGAAATAGAGGGATTGGATAGCTCATTGTATATTGACGTTGCGTTTCTCAATATTGACTAATGTTTCTCTCTTTGGATTCTTTTAAGAGTTCTCGCGGCTAGACAAGGAGACAGAGATCCTTTATTTGTTGAGGAGAGATGTGTCTTTGGGGAGAAATGGAGGGATTGGATAGCTTACTGTATATTGCCAATGCATTTCTCGGTATTGATTAATGGTTCTCCCTTCGAATTCTTTAATAGTTCTCACGGCAAGACAGGGAGACCATTTATCTCCTATGTTATTTATAGTTGTCATGGAGGCTTTGAGTAGAATGTTGTCTGCCTCAGGAGATGGGAGGCTTTTATTAGATTTTTCGTTGGGGTCTAGGAGCTTGAATGAGCTCCTAGTATTCCAATCTCTTGTTTGCTGACGATATGTTGATCTTTTGTGAGGCAGATCCAAACCATTTTTGTCACTTGCATTGTCTCTTCTTATGTTTTGAAGCTGTATCGGGGTTGAAGATTAACTTATCTAAATTAGAGTTAGTCCATGTTGGCGTAGTGGATGATATTGGAGGTTTGGATCTTATATTTGGTTGTAGGGTGTCCTCTTTGCCTATGAAGTATTTGAATCTTCCTCTGGGGCCTTTTTATAAGGCTAAGTCGATTTAGGATGGCATTCTCGAGAAAATGGAACTTCGTTTGGCATGTTGGAAGAGGCTCTATTTAACAAAGGGTGGTAGGCTGGCTTTGATTAAAAGCACTCTCTCCAATTTTCCAACCCATTATCTATCCCTTTTTCCATACCTGTAAGAGTTGCCAATCAGATTGAGAAAACTTCAAAAGGATTTTCTTCTAGGGTGGAGTCGGTGACAAGTTTAAGTTCCATCTAATTAATTGGTCCAAAATTTGTTCTACAATTTGCTTTGATGGTTTGAGGGTTAGACATTTGATTCAATTTAACCGAGCTCTCTTGGAGAAGTGATTATGACATTTTGACTCGAAAAGAGAGGTGTTGTGGAGATTGGTGACAAAAACCAAATATGATAGTAGGAGGGGAGGATGGTGTTTCAAGGAGGTTGTTGGTCCTTTCGGGGGGTGGGGGTATGGAAAAACATTAGGAGATGGTGGGAGGTGTTTTCTAGATTTGTCAAATATGAGGTGGGAGATGAATCCAAGATAAAGTCTTGGCATGATTTGTGCTGTCGGGATCACTCATTGAAGGCCTACTTTTTTGGAATTGTTTACTATTGCCCACTATAAAGAGGCTTTTTTGTTGGCAGATCATGTGCAGTTCCTTAACGGCAACCTTTAGTGGAATATTTCTTTATATCATATCCATGCATGATGGAGAGGTGGATTTGGTCACTTTGTTCTTTGATGTCTTAAATTGAGACGAGGTGGTGAGGATATAATGTATTGGATCCCTTCCAAAAGGCGAAAGTTCTAGGCTAGATCCTTCTATCATGCGCTCTATACTCCCATTGGCTCTCCATTTCCTTGGAAGAGCATTTGGAGGGTTCGGGCTCCTTCAAGAGTCATGTTTTTTGTGCGGACAACAACGTTATGGAAGATCTAAATGTTGGATAACTTGGAAGAGCATTTGTAGGGTTCGGGCTCCTTTGAGAGTCATGTTTTTTGTGTGGACGACAATGTTAGGGAAGATCTAAACGTTGGATAACTTGAGAAAGAGACACATCATAATGGCGGATTGGTGTTGTATGCGTAACAGGAATGAAGAGACTATTGATCATCTTCTTCTCCATTGTGAAATTGCTAGAGAGCCGTGGGTTTTGATATTCCATCGTTTCGATGTAGAGTAGGTCATGCCTAGAAGGGTAATGGAGTTGATGAGTAGCGGAAGAGGCTAGTTGAGAAGTATTTGCATTTTAGAAGCTTGGAGGTTAGCTTCTCTGTGGTTAATGTGGTGCAATTGGAGAGAGAAGAATTGGTGATAGAGTAAAAGTTGTCTTATTCAAATATCTTTATGCTTGGATGACAGTGTACAATTAGAGGTCTCTTTTGTATACTTCCTGTGTACTTGGGTTGCACTCATGCTCTTTTTGAGATTGAATTACTTATAAAAAAAAAAAAGTGTGTGCGCATGTTTTTTTGTGCGACTCAGGTTGATCTTCTTGCTTACTAAAAGATGGTAAGAAATTTGGCTATGATTTAGCTATACTGGTAAAGATCTGGTGATTTTTAGTTGGCTAAATTTCCATCACTTTTATGCCTTTTTTCATAGGAATTATTGGTGTAGGTCGATCTTTACACTCACTCTTTAAGTTGTGGTATATGTCAAATAAATGCTTGAAGTGAACAACCTTCTTAAGGGATGTTAGGCACTATGTTTCTTTCTTAGCATGTGTCATTCAGCTTTTTTTGTGAATTTATTTTCTGATGCTACTTTCAGGTTGTACAACCATCAGCTAGTAATGACCTCCAGAATCATTGACAATTTCCAATTAACAAATTATATTCCTCCATATTAGCATGTCAAGAGTTATAGCTTCAATGGATTGATTACATCTTAAATTTTTTTATCTGTAGCCAATTTGATAATATCATGTCCTTTTTAATCTCATCCCTACTCTCTCCTGGTCTCTAAAGGTGTTATAAAGAGGGAAATCTCTATAATGTTTACCCTACATCTTATTTCTGTAGCTTTATTTCAATTCTCTTGAAGAACTTATGTCTTTTATTTTATTGTTTTGGGCAGAAAAATTGGTTGATAACCAATCTTGCATAGGGTCTGATATATCCATTTTGGGAGCTCCAAGATGTCAACTGGCCCTGGACTTGAATCACTTGTAGATCGTATGCAAATTTTTGACAAACCCTTTTTATTTCTTATGTGTTTAATGTATATATTATCCTATAGGCAAGGCGTTTGATTTCTTTTTAGCCAAGGCATGAATCTGGGTGTGTTGAGGTGTAAGCTTTTAAATCAATGAATATCTATGTTTCAAAAATATACTTCTCTATACTTATCTATATCATAGAAAATTTGTCAGAATAGCTCCTGGAAAAAAAGATGCATAGAGCAGTTTGAGTTTTCAATATTCATACCTTACCTGTATACATTATAGATTAAACAAAAAATAAATCCAGAATTTTTTTTTTTTGGTAAGAATTTGTAGAGGTGAGAAAATTAGAAGAGTAAAATTTTAAATTGTGTAAGATATTTAAATATTGTACTTGGATAGAAGATGTAATGTGAAAAACAAAGAAGACCCCTACTTAAATCACATGGAGATTGCTAAAAAATGTACCATATTTGCAGAAGATACATCATTCAAATAACTTGGCTATTACTTAAAAAAGAACACTAGTTAAATAGAAGAAATGTAAACAAACCTGATTAGAAATCATTACGACCAGTTTAAAATTTAGTAATGCAGTTAAGCATTTTAGCATCGTACTAGATTTGTTAAGAAAGTACTTAAATCACATGGAGATAGTTCAAAGATGTAGTAGAGTATTCAAAACATACAATCAAGTAGAGTTGGTTAAAAAATGGATAAATATGAAGGAAACAGAAAGAAACATGATTAACAATCTTACAGCCAGCGTGTGCCTCAAGAATCAAGGCATATAAGGTATAACTGTTGCTGTACCTTGGCTTGTGGAAGTGATGGAATTGGATCCTCTCCAGTTGAATCTAACTGGAGAGGAGCCGGTCCTCTATAGGGAAGGGCAAAATTGTCCTTCCAAAATATGAAAGGACAATTTTACCTTTTCGAATATAAAGGACCGCGCTCCTCTCCAGTTGGTTTCTACTGGAGAGGATCCTTGTCCGGAAGTGATGTCTAATGAGACTCATGTTTAAACTTCTAAAGGGCGTCTTATGATTCCCTCTTTTCCCCTTTTGGAGTGTTTCAAAGCAAGCATTAGAAACTTTTCAAAACCCTCTTCTTTTGTAAACTCTTTTTCTTTTTTATTTGCCTTTTGTTTTATGTGTAAGATGGGAAAAATGTGATTTCTAACTCCAGGGTGTAGTTCTCAGTGTTCCTTCTGTGGTGCGCTTTCGGCTTATGGTTTGGGCCTAACTTTTTACCTCTCTTTGAACTTTATTCTTAAGTCATTTCCTCTTTGTGCAGAAACTATATCAGTTATCACAAATGATGGACGCAATATAGTGGTATGTTACCTGTCGCTAGTCCAATGCACCAGCTAGATCTTAGTAATGAGGTATTGATTGTATTAACAGTTTTGGTTTTCCATTTAGGGAGTCCTAAAAGGCTTTGACCAGGCTACAAATATTATCCTTGATGAATCTCATGAACGTGTCTACTCCACAAAGGTTTGTATTCTTACCTTGACAAGCATTCAATTGCTGGTTCATTTTCTGTTTTGGTGCAGTGTAATTTTTTTTTTTTTTAAAGTAAAAGACTAATCTCATTAAAAGCGTAAGGTGCCCTTAAGTACATATGAAGTATAAAAAAAGAAAACACTTAATTAGGAAGAGCAAAACGAACAAGGAAATCACTATAATTAAGCGATAAAGGAGAAACAAACGCGGCTGTTTAAAGATACGAAGTATCGTAAAATAAAGATAATATATCCCCCAACGACCTCTCTCTGTCTTCAAAGGTTCTGTCATTCATTTTCCTTCACAAACACCAAAACAAGGAAGTAGGCACCATTTTCTACACTGCAGCGCTCCTTGGCCTGCCAGAGGACCACCAATAGTCATACAGATCAACAACACATCTAGGCATAACACATGACAACTCAAAATGACAAAAAAAAGTGCTCCAAATGGTGAAAGCCACATCGCAATGAAGAAGGAGATGGTCCACATACTCCCCATTACTCTTGCACATGCAACATTTGTCCACCGCGATGATGTGCTGCCTCCTGAGGTTATTCAAGGTGAAGATCTTTCCTAAAGCCACCGACCAAACAAAAAAGACAACCCTCAAGGGAACTGGAGTCCGCCATACACTCTTCTAGGAAAAGCAGCAACCTTTAGGACCTACCATAGAGCTATAGAAAGATTTAACTTTAAACAGACCTCTATTGGCAGGAACCCATCACAACTGGTCTACACAACTTCTTCTTATAGAAGCTGAATGCAACACCTGAAAGAAAGAAGCAAAAACATTCACCTCTCAATCGTGTGCCGCTCTAGCAAAGCTCAAATTCCACTTGATGGAGCCGTCCAAGATCTTCAAATTAGTCATAATAGAGGCGTCTTTTGCACAAGTGAGGCCATATAAGATTGGAAATGCAACCTTGAGAGCCACATCCCCACACCACTTATCTTGCCAAAAGTTGATCCTAGAACCATCCCCCACCAAAAATCTCGTAGAACTAGAGAATTAATCCCACCCTTTCCTGATGTTCTTCCACAATCCCACCCCGAAAGCACCTGCAGGGACCAGAGAACACCACCCTTCCCATAAGTTGTCATATTTAGAGTCTGCTGCTAATCTCTACCAAGCCTCTCTTTAAGCCCATAGCGCCACAACTATTTACCTAAGAAAGCACCATTAAATACCATCAAATTTCTAATACCCAACCCTCCCTCAGAGATAGGAGAACATACCTTGGACCAACTCACTAGATGAAATTTAAACTCTTTACCTAACCCACCCCACAGGAAATCACGCTGAATCTTCTCTATGCGGTTAGCAATACTAGCCGGAAGCAGGAAGAGAGACATGTAATACGTAGGCAGGTTAGCAAGGGTACTCTTGATGAGGATAACCCTGTCACCCTTGGACAAATGCATTATTTTCCTACTAGCCAACCTATATTCCATTTTTTCAATAACACCATCCTAAATATGCTTAGCCTTGTAGGAAGCCCCCAATGAGAGACCAAGATACTTGACCAGCAAAGAGGAAACCCCACACCCTAGAATTAGGGGTGGGCAAATTAACTGTTAACCGTCTACCGACCGCTTGTCGACTGCTACCGAACCATAACTGACTGTTATCGGTTCGGTAGTCGGTATAAAAATCTATACCGAAATTCGGTTAAATCGGTTAATTGGTATAAATTTTATTTTATCGGTTAACCGAATTAACCGAATTAACCGAACCCACATATATATTTTTAATTTTTTTTAACCAAAACGACATCGTTTTGAAAGTATATAATTTTTTTTCATCAAAACGCCACCGTTTTGACTCTTTTTAGTTTTTTTTCACATTTTGTAACCCTAACCTCTACACGGTTACACCCACCCACCCATTGTCTCAGACTCTCAATCTCCTCATTTCTTCGCGTTGCACCAGCAGGTCCAAAGACTCCAAACTTTCTCTCTCAGTCTCTCACAGTCACGGATCACGGTCTCTCTCTCTCTCTCTCTCTCTCTCTCTCTCTCTCTCTCTCTCTTAGTTTCAAAGTCTCTCACAGAGTCATAGTCTTTCTCTCTCTCAGCAAGGTCTTAACCGATAATTAACCGCTTAACTGCTTAACCGACCGATAATTAATCGCTTAACCATTTAACCGCTTAACCGAATTAACCGAAAATTTCGGTTCGGTAGTCGAAATAGGCTCTACCGACACCGAATTAACCGATAACCAGCCCTACCTAGAATACGGGCCAACCTTCCCACTCGAGAAGCATTACCCATTGGAACCAAATCTGACTTGGCTAAATTAACCGTTCGACCTAACGCAGCTTCAAAACATATAAATAAGCTCTGAAGATGGCGCAAATGAGCAGAAGAGGCATCACAAAAAATCAGAGTGTCATCAACAAACAGAAGATGAGAGGAGGCAACATAACCCACTATGGTGTGGTGTAATTTGAAAACTAGAACATTTGTCTTATTTTTCCTAGTTTTTTCTCCACATTTGACCAACAAAATGGAGCATTTATTTGCTTCCCTGGGAATGCCCTTTAAAAACAAAATCAAAAACAAAAAAATAAAAAAATAAAAAATTGGGGGTTTTCTTTGGGGGTGGGGGGGATGGGTGGTAAGAGGATTGTATAATGGAATGTTTGGGGTTAACTACATTTATCCCCCTTTAACTACCATTATTTTTGCAAGGTTCCTTCCAATGTTTCAATTTTTGCAATGTTTCCCCCAATCTATCATTGGGGTTGTAATGTCCTCCTTCCACGACAAAAATAACAAAAATATCCTTCTTAAGTTTGAAAATGATTTACATTTTTCTGATTTTTTTTTTTTTTTTTTTATTTTTATCTTATGGAGGGTATTTTTGTCATTTGGGATCGCGGAAGGGGGATGTTGGGTTGGGGGACATTGCAAAAATGATCATAATTAAATGGGGTAAATGTAGTTTTGCATTATTTGTTATCTTGCTTCGGATTCTGTGCTGAACTTGAGATTACTATATGTAGTTAACTGAATTTGGGCTTTTCACTTCAAGAACTTGACTTCTGGCTTCTTCTGACTCGCAGGAAGGTGTTCAACAACTTGTTTTGGGTTTGTACATAATAAGGGGCGACAACATGTAATACCTTTTACGTTTGTTTTTTATTTAATTTTTTTTTTCTCTTCCTGATGGGAGGAAGTGAGAGGACTTCATTTGACATTTTCTTACTATGTGCTATAATATAATCTATATCCCTTGATTCTTGCAGAAGCATTGTGGGGGAGCTGGATGAAGAGCTTGATTCTAGTCTTGATTTATCAAAGCTGAGAGCTCATCCTCTCAAGCCTGTCATCCATTGACTGACTAGGAAAGGTGTAGAGCTGGCTTAGAGACTATATGTAAGCGATCTACAAAGTAATGTCCAGACACTTAGGTATATGATGAAAATTCTGATGTGCTATAATCTTGCAGAGTAGCTTTTGGAAGTTTTGAATATTCTGTCTGCTCTTATTTGCAATGCCTTTTTCTTTGGTTGAGTATTATTTTCAATACTGATGACCGAACTTTCAGTCAAATTCTCCCAATTAAAATGAATCATTTCCCAAGTACTAATCAGTTTTCTGCCATGATCTAATGATAAATACATGTTGTGAATGCTTTTGGTGCTTTCCTTAGAAAATTGAAATAATTATTATTGTGTTGTTGTTTAGATTAAAGTTGTACAGGATAAATGAATAGATGTGACTTTTGTTACCTAGAAGTTCCATCCTTGAAGAATAAATGCACTCCTTAGCTTGAATTTCCATATTTCTGCTTAGTCTCATTTACATTAGTTTTTGAAACCCATTTCATCCTTTTTCTGGAAGCATTCTCATAGATTCTTTCTCTCTTCTGGATCTCTGGTTCCACACTGGAAAAGATCCTCCCTCTCGCTTGTAATCCCTTTCTTCTTATCTAAGAAATACAAATGCTGAATGCCGACGTGCACATCACTCATTTGCATAAGATTGAACAAGAAAGGTCCCCCCTCTATTGGGTTGGGGGTGGGGTACACATCTACCTTTTGGAATTGAAGTATTTTATTTTAGTACCCTTGTATATACTCTACATATTCTCTCCTGATACTTAATGGGTTATTTTGGACAATTTAAAAGATGAGACCATAACAGGTTACTCTCTATATATTGTAGTGTAACTAATAGAAAATGTTAACTTGTGGCATCTCTTGTATGCATCTTTTATTCATATGGTTGCTTTTGTATTATAGATGAGGCAAAATGGTAAAATTGGTTACTATGGTTTAACTTTGTGACAAATATCTATATGGGGTTTAAAAATGAATATAACTACATGTAGACGTAGTATGTCTGTGTAGCAAATAAATTCCTTTATACAAATTTTGGCGGTTTTTTTTGATAGGGTCACTATGAAATTACAATTTTACTCATAAGGGTGTGGTTTGGGCACTTTCCTCTATTGATTATGGGAGTGGCTGACCACCCTCACACAAACCAATTTTTTAAATTTTTATTTAATGGTACATTTATAATTTCATAATGACCCTAGCAGAAAAATGGTTGGGATTTGTACCGAGAGATTTATATGTTACATAAGCATTCTACATGGAGTTATTTGTTCATTTTGAAATTGCAGCGATTTATTTGTCACAAGGTCAAACTATTCGAACCATTTTAAGAATTTAATCTACAGTTAATAGTCAATGATGCAGACAAGAGATATACACAAAAGGTGTACAAATAAGACTATTTGATGATCAGTAGTGCTAGGCGCCCGTCACCTAGCTCTACTCATTTGATGATACTATAAATAAGCCTAGGCCCCAATTAACATAAAGGTTTGCTCACTAGAAAGGCTAAAAAGCCTAAGAGCCCCTTGCCTACATATCACTACTGCATAACCATAAACCACCAAGTGGCAATAAAACAAAGAGTCTAATATAAAAGAGAGTGATCAATTTCAAATAAGATTAGGAGCTTTTTTTACCCTAAAATTCTTTCTCGATTTTGTTTTTTCAACAAATTTATTGACTCAAACATCGGAGACTCTCTGTTAGGCGGTTTAGCTGTGCAAAAATGTGCTTTTGCACTATTCATGGATCATGAATAATCAAGTACTCGATAAAATTTCCTTTGTTTTTTGTCTAGGGATGTGAAAAGCATGAAACATAATAGCTCCGGCAGAGTGACTATAACAGAGGACTTATGAAACTTATGAGGTCCACTTGAATTTTGTTATTTTTCGTACACTTTATAGGACAAAAATCCAAATACTAAATTTGTGCATCATGTAAACACTAAAAGTTGAAATCCTAATGCTTTTAGCAGCGGCTAAAACCCCGCTTTTGTTGAAAGTTAAAGAAAGAAGAAAAATAACAAAAGTCATTTTTCTTTTTAGTAGACACTAATGACAACATTGATATCATCTATTAAGATTGTGGTCATATTATCCTCCTTGTTAGGTTAGTCTCTTGATCTTAATTATGTAGTAATTTTCCATAAAGAAAAGAAAAGAAAAGAAATAAAATAAAATAGTTGCCTCTGTACAATTGTTCAATGGCAACAAGCATATAAATACTAAAGAAAAACAAATCAGGAAAAGATAAAAGAGATAGAGAGAGGTAGGGGTGAGCACGGGTTGGATTGGGTTGAGTCTTGCGGATATCCGATACCTAGCCTGCAGTGCTCAGATTTGCAAACTAGGAACCTGCATGTTTTAATTGTAATTTGCTGGGTATGCGGGACAGGGCAAGGCACGGGGCGGAGCGGGTAAATACTCGATTAAACCAAATCAGATATGAGATCAGAACTGATGGAGTGGGCGTGTGGCCACGGGACGGCTGGCCGTAGCAATGGGACAGTGTGACCGTAGCAGTGGGACGTTGTGGCCGTGGCAGTGGGACGGAGTTTGCTTTGCAGCTAACGGCATGGGCATGGCAGAGAAGGAGAGTAACTAAGGCGACAGCGTGGCAGAGAAAAGAAGATAAGAGAAAGGAAGAGAAGGAGAAAAGAAGAGAATGAGAAGATGAAAGGCTTGGAGTCATGGAGATTCGGAGAAGATGAAGACTCGAGAGAGTTTGGGGTTGGGGGGATTTATGGTTTTCTCATAAGAAAAATATAGTTTTATACCTAGGGGTTTTATGCGGGGTGGGGCGGGGCGGGTAATATTCGAAAATGAAAAATACAACTTGATCCGATCCGGATGGGTATTCAAAAAAATTGACCCACACCTAAAAAAAAAAAAAGGGGATTTGCCGGGTGGGGCGGGGTGCGCAGATTGTGCGGAGCGGGCTGGGTTTCCCCCCCCCCCCCCGGATTTGCCGGGTGGGGCGGGGTGCGCAGATTGTGCGGAGCGGGCTGGGTTCCCCCCCCCCCCCCCCCCCCCCAAAAGAGAGGCATGTGATAAACCCTAATTTTGCAAGGGAGTCCGTGAGTAAAAAGAGTGATGCATGGATGGAAATTGAGCAACTGTGATCAGAAAGGTATGGCCAAATGGAATCATAGGGCTGGATTTGAGACTGAGAGGAAGGATTCCTCCAATGTAAGGTGGTGACGTGGAAGACAGAATAGAACACATTCAAAAGTGTGTCCTAACCCCCGCGGGGGTGGTACTTTTTTTTTGTCATATTATTTATTTGGTAGAAATAGATTCTCTACCAACATGTGCAAACCAGCAACCTCCGAATCATTTCTCTTGGCACAAAATCTTCGTTCCTACATTAAAAAAACACATAGTAGTTATAAAAAGAAAGGCTACTAAATCTCACTCTTATCTTTGCAAAGGGCTGGTGATACAGGCATATATATATATATATATATATATATAATATATAATATGATATTATCACTAAATAGGTATATTCTAATTATCTTACATTTGTTGGGTTTTCAGCTGAAATGGATGCAGATTTAACATTTTCATCCCTAGTTATATTGTTTAAGATGCACGGTCTTTTCGGATTCGATTTGGGTTCAATTTCAGTTTGAATTGGACCCATTGAGATTAAGACATGTGTCTCTTGTGTCCTATTATAAGACACATGTACCAAACTAATAGGTCTAATTTCAACTAGAACTCGACCTAAGCCAAACCCTTTCTCATTAGCATTAAATCTTACAGCCACATTTTATAAAATCAAGCTTTTTTTTTTTTGCTATCTTGATGCTTTTTTTTTCTTAATTTATTATGAAAAAAATTTATTCTCTAAACTGGACTGAAGAAAATTCCTTCAATATTGTCTATTAAATTGATTTATATCGTTAGAGCACGTGATTCTTACATGCATTTTCTAAGGACAAATGTCAATTTATATTAAAAATTCATGTAAGAATTACACGCTCTAAGCACATGTGCCAGTTTAATATACTAGGTTGAATGGATTCCTCTAATCCAATTTAAACGAAAACGCTGTCAATTTATTATTATCTCATATGATATATGTAGTAAATATTTAGATGGCAAAATCTCAGTCATTTTATTTAAAAATAATTATTAGAAATGGATCAAGATTTCTATCTCTCTCAAATGATCCTCTGCTTGTATACTAAATCACCTACACATGACAAATCATGAAAAATACCTTGAATTTTTGCATGTTCGTGGTCCCTAAAACCAAAATATTCGAATTATTACAAAGGGAAATTGTCCACATACAGAACTACAGATCTAATGGTAATTTTGAAAAATAGAAGAATAAGAGAAGGATAAGAGAAGAAAATATAGCATTTCCTTATTATAAAGTCAATACCTAAAAAAATTATCCGTGAAAAATTTCAACTTCCATATTCCTCAAAGAAAAATGTTTTTTTTTTCCTATTAATGAATCTTACAAATTTTCATGTAAATAATATGGAAACTCTTATATCAAGAAACGTATTATACACGATTTGTTCCGTTTGTTATTTCCCTGCTTTATAAACAATCATTATTAAATGGTAAACCATTTATTTATTTGTAAGAAACATTTAATTTTCTTTTTGTTATAATTATAAGTTGGTTTTTAGTTTATTTTATTCGTTGTTATCATATCTAAATAACTACGTTATTGTTTTTTTTTAAAAAAAAGGATGAATGAGATTTTTTTTTTTTTTTTTAAGAAACACAAAGAACGACGGTATAATGATTGATTATCTAAACAACCAACGCAGTTATTATACATAAAGTTGTGAACTTCATGGTCTCTCTAATCACAAAGTAATGATTGATTGGAAAATTTCACCGAATTCTCAGAACTCGTGAGAAACGAAAGAGAAAGAAAATGAAAAAAAAAAAAAAATCAATCACGAGACACATAAATTTAAGTAGTTCATCCTTAAGGGTTACGTCCACTGTATTGTAATAAAGTTTCACTATTTTCGAAAAACAGTACAAAAAATGTATCAAAATACGCATATCACACCTTACTATAGAAGCGGCTATCTAAAGACCCTCAACTGGGTCAAAAATATATAAACGCCGGGTGCAGACTAGATTGGGTACAAACCAGGCTCCACATACCCAAACAATCTCTCACTTGGAAACTGGTCCAACCTCTGCATGCCTCCCAAGACATAAACGCCATTGCCGCAATTGTCCTCAAGCTCGAAGACCAATTGAAGCTGCACACTTCAGCTTTTCAATAATCACACCTTCTGTCAACATATCTGTTGGATTTTTAGTTCCACGAATCTTTTCAAGTATCAGATGTTCATTATCGAGAAGAGAGGGAATGAAGTGATACTTCAACTGTATATGCTTCATTCTTGAATGAAACATCGGGTTCTTATGGCACTCTAATTTTACTATGTGGGATGCCTTTCTCAATCTTTTTACCCAGCTCATCCAAGAAACCCTGTAGCCAAACCATCTCATTTCCAGCTTTAGTCATTGTTACATATTCAGCTTTTGTAGTGGAAAGAGCAACAATTTTCTATAACTTTGAGACCCAACACATAGTTGTACCACCCAGAGTATACACAAACCCAGTAGTACTTTTCCTGCTAGCAACATCATCCACTAAATCGGCATCCACATAACCTTGTAGCTTTAAGTTTGCTCCTGTGAAGCAAAGGGATGTATCTGACGAGCCTTTTAAATATTTCAAAATCCATTTTACTACTTCCCAATGCTGCTTCCTATATTACTCATGTACCTACTCACAACTCCCACTGCATGTACGATGTCTGATTTTGTATAGACCATGTCCTACGTAAGACTACCAATGATTGAGGTGTAGTTGCTCATATAGACCTTCTCTTAATCTTTTTTCGGAGACTGGTCCTTAGTTAATCTAAAATGATCACCCAAGGGCGTGCTCACTGATTTAACTCTATCCATGCCAAATTTGCTGAGAACCTTCTTCACATATTCAATTTGTAAAAGCTTCAGTATACCATTGGCCTTGTCCCTGATGATTCTCATACCCAAGATTTGTTTTGTAGCTCCCAAATCATTTATTGCAAACTATGATAACAACTATTTCTTCAAATTCTTAATCCCCTCTATACTGGACCCTGCAACGAGCATATCATCTAAATACAATAGTTGGATAATATAAGAGTTCTCAAAATTCTTAACATAACAGCAATGATCTGCACTGCACCTCGTGAACCCAACACAACCCATAAAGTTGTTAAACTTTTTGTATCATTGTCTTAGAGCTTGTTTCAGACCATATAAGCTCCTTCTCAGTTTGCACACTAGACTCTCATTTTCTTGCACTGCGAATCCATATGCTTGAAGAATGTAAATGTCTTCAACCAAATCACCATGAAAAAATGCCGTTTTCATATCTAATTGCTCAAGATGTAAGTTCTCTGCCGCTACAATTTTCAGTATCAATCAGATTGTTGTCATCTTCACGACTGGAGAGAATATGTCTATGTCAAACCTTATTGCCATATTACTATTACATAATTTTTGGCACTTTTCTCATCTTTTTTATAAATCTATTTTCCTAACTCATATAACCCTAATTAACCATTTGCATGCAATATATATCCGTTTATAGAGTTAAAATATTACTTCTACAATTAATTCAAATTTTACCATTGTATATATTCTCTTTAAACTTCTAACACTACGTTGTCATCATAACAACTACTTAGCACACCATACAACTCTAGCATGTCTACACTTAGATATAATCTTCATTTGTAAATTAAAACATTCAATATCAATTTCTAAGACAATAGTTCATTTTAGCATGTTAACCATTTATACATTCTAAAATAGTCCTAACATATTAATACCCCAATCTATAGCATTTATTTGATCATTTCAACGGCTATGTAATACATAGTTTTGGTCTTAAAAATGATCACCCATGTAGCAACATTTTGAAAGTCTTGTCTGAAAGTCCTTCGTATAACACACCCTCACCAAATACTTTAGCTTTGACTCAACACTCCAGATTAATTTCGCTATCAATGATTTTTATTCGAAATCCTCCAAAAGTAGCTCTTTGTGGCTTTGGAACAAAGGTTGAACGAAATGAAAATTTGTTCGGCCTTTTCTTTTTAAAATATAAATTTTGTGCAATTATTGATCATTTCGATTGATTGAAAATTATGTTTGATCGCGAATTTTTCATTAAATGACGTTAGCCAACATTGCATCAAACTTAACTCCACACGTTGAGTGACACGTGGAGATATTAATTTTTATCAATCAAAATTACTTTTGATCGATCAAGCTTGTATTTAATGATGACATCTCACCCATGTCACATCTCACCTAAACGCACACGTTTATCGAGATATGGAGGTACTATTTTTGATAAATCAAAATGTGTGTTTGTTTGATTTGTCGCATGTGTTTGTTCGATTCGTCCAAGGTTTTTCCTATAGCGCACACGTATTCCAAATTCATTCGATCAAACCTATTTTCATTCGATTGAATATGTGCTTGTTTGATTTTGTCAAATGTTTTGTATCTATGTGGCATAATTAATTTGTTCGATCAAATTTACTTTTGTTTGGACGAATTTTCTAAAACAACACCATAACAAAATCTCTTCACAACAAACATTACCTCAACAACAACATCCACAAACTTCATTAATTCATCAACAATCAACTCATAAACCTAATGACACAAAACCAAGTATTGAGAGAATAAAACTTACCTCTTGAAGTTTCCCTTACTTCAAGCTTGTTCTTAAAGTTCCCTCTCTCTCTCTCTTGGCGGAAAGAAACAAAGGAACTTTTCCTTCAAATTTTTGTGTTTTAAACCCTCAACATTCGAATGAAATATTAAGCTTCTTCGAACACACCTTAGCCTCATTCGAACGAACACATTTGCATTAAATTTAATGTCAAATCTCACCTACTCACCCATGCCAAGATTCTAACTATTTGAATAAACTTGACATATCAAATCTCGGCCGCCCATTTACATCTAGGGGTGTAAACGAACATAGCTACTCGTGGACATATTCAGGATCGACTCAACTAAGCTCAACTTGTGCTCGAATCGGTTATTATATGAGTTGTTCGTGAACACAAAAATAGGCTCGATTATTAAACGATACAAACTCGTATAAACTTGGCTCGATTCGATTAATGTTCATGAACAAACTCGTATAAGGCTCGACTAGTCCGTTCGGGCTCGATTCGTATATATTTATTAACATATATACATATATATATTAAGTAACAGTATTCAAAATATATTAAGTACCAATCACGGTAGACAACGCATCGGCAAACGATTCAGCTGAGACTTTTAAGGGAGGTTTTTAATATGAGAAATGTGTTGCTTGTTGAGGGAAAACTATTTCATGTGTGATGTTGTGCACATATAACTAATTTGATGGTGCAAGATGTCTTGGGTCAGATAAAACTTATTGTTAATTCAATCAGGAGTGGGATTAAATATCTTGTAGCATCTGAGGGGAGATTATTGAAATTCAGTGAACATGCGAAGAACTTACAATTTTCTTCTAAAAAGTTGTTTTTGAATGTTTCAACCCGTTGGAATAGCACATTTTTAATGTTGGCTACTGCTATTGAATTTAAAGAAGTATTATCTCATTATGGAGATAGTGATAGATATTTTAAATGGGCGCCAAGTCATGAGGATTGGGTTGAAGTTGGGGCTGTATGTGAACTTTTGGGGTCTTCAATAGGGTGACTAAGATTGTATTTGAAAGTGACTATCCAACTGCCAACTTATTTCTTCTAGAAATTTGGAGAATGAAGGATGTTTTAACAAATAAATGTGGGGATTCAAACGACTATATTCGATCCATGGCAATAAAAATGAAGACAAAATTTGATAAATACTGGAACGAATGTAATTTGTTGATGTCAATTACGGCAATTCTGGATCCAAGGTTTAAAATGATGTTGATAAGATTCTGCTTTCTGATTATCTACAAACCCGCTGACGCTATGAAGAATGTTAAATATGTTGAAAGAGTTTTAAATGAGATATATGATGCGTATGTAAATGAACATAATTCATATCTTATGGAACAAAATCTTTTAAATTATGCTTAAGAATGTTCTTCGAGTGTGAGTTCAATTAGTGCAGTTGCTGGAAATATTCAGAGTGGAATGAAAATTTATGAATCTTTCATCAGAAGTGCTGATATGGTGCATCAACCTCTGAAATCAGATTTAAAAATTTATTTGGAGGAGGGTGTATACATTGCTGACAAGGGTTGAGAATTTAGTGCATTAAATTGGTGGAAAGAAAATACTTTGAAGTATCGAATTTTGTCTAAACTTGCTAAAGATATATTGTCAACACCTATTACCACTATGACATCAGAGTCTACATTTAGTGCTAGTGGAAGGGTTATTGATCCCCATAGAGCATCATTGTCAACTGAGACTGTTCAAATGGTATTATGTGGAGCTGATTGGGTGATATGCATTTATGGGCTTAAGAAGAAGACTCATGTGAGTTTTTCTTTAGTTGAATGTATTTTTTATATTTATTTACTTTTATAACTTACTATTTATTCATTTCTTATTTATGTTAGGAGGAGCCTAAAGATGTGGAGGTTATCTTGCCGGACTCAAAGTGATATTGTTATTTGTCTAGATACAATTTCTTTTGAAGTGTAGTAATTTCTGATACAAGTTGTAACTATTATTTTCTTGAATAACTTGTGTAATATTATTTTGTTGAAGACATGAAAATGGGAAGAAATGAAGACACGAGGTAATGTTTGGTTTCCAATTTAATTTTGTTAAGCACATTAAATTGTATTATTATGAAAGCTCCATTGACATTTTTATCGAGAATATAGAATTTGTGTAAATGTTGCAAGGGAGTAAAACTAATCTAATTTTTTTTTAGTGTGTTTACAGATTTTATTTATGGGGTTGGAAGTTGCTGAATAGACATGAGGTAATGTTTGGTTTTCAATTTAATTTTGTTAAGCACATTAAATTGTGTTATTATGAAAGCTCTTTGACATTTTTATCAAGAATATATAACTTGTGTAAATATTGCAAGGGAGTAAAGTTAATCTTATTTTTTTTTAGTGTGTTTACAGATTTTTTTTATAGAGTTGGAAGTTGTTGAATGTAAAGGGCCTAAAGGCTAATTTGATTGTATTTGTAATTTTGGTTAAATGTATTTGTATTAATTTGTAATAAAGCCTAATTGGCTAATTTTATTGTATTTGTGTTTAAACTTGATTTGTAACTTGTAATTGGTAAAGTTGCTTAAGATTAAATTCATAAATTGAGTAATTATATGTGTAATTGTTTAGTAAATAACAATTAAAATGGAATAAAATTAGTTATTATTATTTTTTTTTTAGTTTTTAAACAAAAAATACAAAAACGAATGTTATGATTATTATTATTATTTTATTAATTTTAAACAAAATAACAAAAAACGAAATATTGTTATTTTTCTGAGTTTTTAAATGAAAATTACAAAAAAAAATTAATTAATATTATTATTATTATTATTTTATTTTTAAACAAAAATTACAAAAAACGTAATATGGCTCGAGCTGAGCTCGAACTCGAGTACTCGACTCAGGCTTGAGCTCGCTCTGATCGAGCTCGATCTCGATCGGCTTCTAGCCATTGATGAGTTGAGTTCGATGAACGTTTTTGGATTCGGTTGAAGCTCAAGCTCGAGCTCGAGCCAAATTGAACGAGTCGATCCCAAGCAGTCGGTACTCGCTCAGGACCAGCTCGTGTACACCCCTATCTACACCCATTGCTACGTGTGGCATTGCCATGTGGAGATGCCATTATTTTTCAAACAAATATGTGGCTCGTTCGAATGCACTTTTCCAAGTTTGAATATTGATCGCAAGGCCACCATATAGAAATTTCCTTTTCGTTCGAACGAGAATATCAACTACATGCGCAGAGCCATCATATAGAAATTCCCTTTTCATTCAAACGACATTGCATAATTTTTGAATTTCTTAAGGATTTTCACCCAAATATAGCATCCTATCGATTGAGCACCTATGGGTCCATTATAGTCTATCTATTTACACCAAAAAGATTTTCCTCTTTCGTTATATCATTTATTTTTCTCTAAACTTTTATTTTCCTTTGGTATTTTTTTTTTTTTTATGCCGGGTGTTATAGGGGTGGTTGCACCCTCTTTCCCTCTAATTGAGCATGGGGTGGCCGTGACTACTCTCATAGCTACCCCAATGCTTATTGGGAGACATCGAGGATAGTGTGACCACCTTGAGAAGCTTTAGGAGTGATGCTATCATTTCAATATTATGTTAGGGTGGTGGCCACCTATAAGAAACGAACTTTTGTTTTTCTTCTTATAAGTCTTTTTTAGGCTCCTAGAAAAAAAGGATTTTTGAGAAAATCTTTTATAAAATTAAAATATTTTTAAAAATTTGACTCAATTCTGAAAAAAAATTGTGATTATTCAAGTATTATCGTGCTGCTGCTTGTAATTTTTTTTTTTTTTTTTAAAATTTTTATTTTTGTAAGTGCTTCTTGTATTTCTATTTGTAAAGAATTATGGTTCCGTTATATCAAACTTGTCAAATCAAATTCTTCATTTTTCCTTTAAAAACGTTCCCCAAATAAGGGCTTCCCGGTTTATTAAGAGAAAAGCCTTGCTGGTTCGTGGTTCCCGCCTTACCAAACAGAAGTCATCAGAGGGTACCGGAATGGCGCGTGGTTCCTCATCATCGAAGAAGGTGGATCGTGAGAGTAGTCGTGAGTCAAACCCGGAAGTGACAGAGCGCAAGAGGCTGAAGAGTTTGGCATTCGCCAACAGCGTTCTTTCGGAGGCTCCAGCCAAGGCCCACGCGCCGCTGAGCCCTTCGAAGGCCGTGACTAAACACCACGGCAAGGACGTTGTCAAGAAGTCGCAGAGAAAGAACAGGTTCCTCTTCTCATTCCCGGGCCTTCTCGCGCCGCTTGGCGGCGGTAAGATCGGCGAGCTCAAGGATTTGCGCTCCAAGAACCCCGTTCTCTACCTCGATTTCCCTCAGGTTCCATGCTTTTTTCTCTTACTTTGTCTGTTTCCCGAGAAGTTTGAAGGAGAAGATAATCTTTTGGAGTTTTTTTTTGGCTAGCAAAGATAGGATAGAAAAAGCTGTTGAGATTTTAACAAAGAAAACAGTATTCTATGTTTCTATTGCACTGGAAATTGGCGGAGCTATTTGTAATCTAATTAACAAAGTAAACGAAAACAAACAAAGTAAACAAGATTCTAGATCTGGATTACCGTCTTTTCTAGACTGTAGGTCGTTTCTCATTCATTAGCTATATTTGGTTGCTGAGGAAGTGTAGGAAAACATGAGAAATCTGAGTAATTGGGTTGGATGCCTGTTCTCTCGTGTTATTTAATGACTGCTTAGTTAAACAATTGGGGTTAAATCCAAAAGTGGTCCTGGGTTTTAAAAATTGATTTGGAGTTTATAAGATTAACTCCTGTTCACCTGCCATCAAGCTTGTTTGCGACATGTTTTTTTGATAAGTAATTGTATATCATTAATAAAGCGCAAATGGGCGCAACCTTAGTACACATGGAGTATACAAAAGAACCCATAGCCTTAAGAAAATGAACGACAAAAAGTAAAAAGAAATGCAAAAGTAAAAAACAAGCAAACTAAGATATGCAGCTATCCAAGTATGTAACGTGTAAAACACAGTCTTCCGCAACTCTATCACTGATGTTTCTATATCTTCAAAGTTTCGAGCATTCCTTTCACGTCAAAGACACCACATTAAACACAATAGAGCCAACCTCTGTACCTCTCCTTAACTGCACCACACCCAACCTGGCCCCCCAGCTATTCGACAAATCAATCACCCGTTGCGGCATAACCCATTCGACACCAAACAAATTGAAAATATAACTCTATAGTTCTCTCGCTACTTCACAGTGAATCAATAAATGGTCAATTGACTACCCACTCTTCTTACACATGCAACACCACTTAACCATCACAACATTCATCTTTCGCAAATTATCCGACGCCAATATTTTCCCTAACACTATTGTCCACACAAAAATGCCACCCGCGAAGGAGCCTTGACTTGCCAAATACTCTTCTATGAAAAAGAAGGGCCATGCTGGTTAGTTAACATTTTATAGAATGAATTCACTTCAAACTTACTCCTTTTGGGAAGGCGCCAACCTATTCTATCCTCATCTCCATGTCTAATTGGAGAGAATAAAGCCTCTCGAAGAAAGATAGTACCATCTCCAACTCTCAATCTTGAACTTTACCTATAAAAAAAAAAACTCTCAATCTTGAACTGATCTAGTAAAAATAACATTCCACTTAATTATCCCATCTTGATATTGCATATTATTTGCCACCCACGCATTTTTTCTTTGGGCAATACTAAACAAATCCGGATAAGAGATCTTCAACGGTCTATCTTCACACCATATATCATGCCAAAAACTAACTTTTGACCCAACCCCCACCTCAAGTCGGACAAATTTGGAAAACGTATCCCACCCCCTTCTAATATGTTTCCAACCTCCCACTCCAAACGTCCCCATTACCTTCTTAGAGCAGCAACCACCCATTGTACTATTATATTTAGTTTCGACCACCAATCTCCATAATGCTGCCTTATCAATAGCATACCTCCACAACCACTTTTCCAACAGGGCTCTGTTGAATTGAACCAGATTTCTAACTCCCAACCCACCTGATTTTATTGGAAGGTAGATCTTTGCCCAATTCACTAAATGAAATTTAAACTCATTGCCAATACCACCCCATAAAAAAATCCTTTGAAGTCTCTCAAGCCTATTGGCCACTCCCACTAGAATAGGAAAAAGAGACAAGCAATACATAGGTAGATTGGATGGAGTACTCTTAATCAATGTCAATCTACCACCCTTCGATAAGTAAAGTTTCTTCCAACTAGCCAATTGACGTTCCATTTTTTCAATAGCGTCATTCCAAATAAAAGTGGCCTTATAAGAAGCATCCAAAGGCAAACCCAAATTTTTCATTGGCAACGAAGAGATTCTACACCCAAGAATACTGGCCAGATCTTCTACATCTTCCACTTTGCTTATAGGAACAATCTTTGATTTTCCTAAAGTGATTCTCAAACCCGACACTGCTTCAAAACATAAGAAAATACACCGTAGATGTCGAATTTGTTCGGAATTTGCATCACAAAAAATCAGTGTATTATAAGCAAATAGAAAATGAGACACTACCAAGGCTTCATGATTCCTTGACCCTATTGAGAAACCGGTCAAAAGATCATGATCCATTGTCGCTGTCAACATGTGGCTCAATGCCTCCATAACCACCATGAACAATAGCGGCGATAGCAGATCCCCCTGCTTCAATCCACGAGGGCTGGTAAAAAATCGGGATGGAGTTCCATTCACGAGAATGAAAAATTGCACAGTAGAAATACAAAGCTCTATCCAATCCCCCCATTTCTCCCCAAATCCACATCGCTTTAACAAATAAAGTAAGAACTCCAAATTTACATGATCATATGCCTTCTCCAAATCCCACTTGCACAAAACCTCGGATTCTCCTGATCTAATTTGACAATCCAAACATTCATTTGCAATGAGCACTAAATCAGAAATTTATCTACCTCACCTTGAAATGATGGAGGCTCTATGTTTCAAATGTTATTGATATGCCTACATTTCCTAAGCAACTAAGCCGAGGGTGTTTGGTTGATAAGAAAATTTAGGAAAAGAAAAAAATAATGTGTTGAAAGTGGATATAGGCCTTCTCAATATCCAACTAAGAGCACTTGGAAGACCAAGGTTCCCTTGAAAGTGGCTTTTTTTGCTTGGTCGGTAGCTCTTGGAAAGATTCTTACTATGAACAATCTTAGAAAGAGACATGTCATCGTGATTATTAGATGTTGTATGTGTAAAAGGCATGGGAAATCTGTGAATCATCTTCTTCTTCATTGTGAGACTGCTTGTGTTTTATGAAATACTATCTTCTATCGCTTTGGGTTATCTTGGGTTATGCTTCTTCGAGTGATTGATTTGTTTACCTGTTGGTGGACTGGTGGTTGCTCCCGGAGTGTTGTTGTGTGGAAGATGATGCCTTCTTGTCTCATGTGGTGCTTGTGGAGGGAACCTAATAATCGTAATTTCGAAGATCAAGAAAGATCGTTTGAGGAGCTCAAGTCTTTTTTTTTTTTTCACTTTTTGTATTCGTGGACAGTTGCGTACTTAGCTTCTCTAGTGTTAAGCTTTAGTGATTTTCTTGTACATTTTTCTTCCCCTTCTTAGTTGGTCCTTTGTATATTTCCTGTGTGCCAGGGCTGCGTTTTTTTTTTTTTTTTTTTAATATATTTTCTCTTACTTATCAAAAAAAAAAAAAAAAAATCTTTGCAGCTAAAGAAGGTTCAGGGGTCTCATTGGTAGATTTTGGCCATATGGCGTCAATCATAGATACTATATTTAATTGATATATTTTTTTTGTCTATTTCAGGGTCGAATGAAGTTGTTTGGGACTATTGTCTATCCGAAGAACAGATATTTGACGCTGCAGTTCCCTAGAGGTGGGAAGAATGTGATGTGCGAGGATTACTTGGATAATATGGTTGGTCCATCTCTTAGTTTTGTTCAATTCTCTTGAGTTACATGAGTTTTGGTCGCATTGATTGTTCTGTGTTAGTTTTCAATTCTATGCGGTTGATCAATGCATGCCTTTAATACTTGGACTGTGTTTGTATCAACGTAAAAATTATTCTGACGTAAAACATTTTTAGTTGAAAACATTTTCCGGGAAAGCAACTGACTTTCTGGTGTGTGGCAGATAAAATGATTATTTTTCTGGATGTCCTCATTCAAAAGACATTTTGTCAAACACCTTATAGACATTGAGATGTGAACCCAAATGGCAAGCATATCTGTCACCTCCTCATATTTGTTCACTTTGTATCCTTCACTCCAGCCACAATATTTAGAGACAAAAGCTATGAAGTTATATGTATAAGAATGGCAGCAAGGCAAAAGAAGTTCAAATCAAAATAGCATAGATAATTAAATATTAGATCATTACAACTGAGTTGGAGTCTCCTTCACTGGGATCCCATTGTGATGGCCCAATAAAGCTCCACTTTACGAACCCAAGTTAGATACTTTTGCTTCTGCTAGTTTGTCCGTTATATGAGTATTTCTAACATAAAACAAATTTATGGTTGTAATACTTCCTAACTTATAGACAGATGTTTCTCTCTTTCCTTGCTGCACAATTGTCTTCAACCTCCCAATAGCTACACAGACACCACAAATTTTTTTATAAATGCTAAATGTACCTCAAAAAATTTAAAAGAACAGTGAGGGAGTGAAAGAGAGAGAGCCCACCATCAGTTAAGAGAAGCATACAGAAAGGAAGCTTGCATTTGAAAGCTTTGATATTTCTCCTTTCATCGTCCAATCTTTGCACACCATCATCAAGTGTTGACACTCTGGTGTGGGGTCAATTATAGAGATGGGTAATTGGAGAGAAATTTGCTAATATTTGGGGTTAGTGGACAATAAGGTGGTAACAGGTTCAAATGGGAGAGGTTTGTGGAAAAGTATTAGGAGTTGGTAACAATATTTGTAAGGGTGTGCTAAGTTTGGTGTGATGATGGTAGGAGGGCTTGTTTTCTGGCATGATGTCTGGTGTGGAAATTTGGCTTCTAAAGATGCTTCAATAGCTCACTTTTGTGTACGGGATTTTTTTTGAGGGGCGAGGGGTGTCTTGCTTTTGGAGTTCCGTTTTTGTTTGAGCCGTTTCATGATTGGAATTGAAGTCTGTTGCTTTCTTTTTTAATTTACTGTACTCATGCTTACTGACAAGAAGTGGGGGAGATAGAATGTGTTGGAAGTTGTCATGAAGTGGAAAGTTTGAGGTGTGCTCTTTCTATTATTATTTGAGGAGTTCGATGACAGTTAGTTTCCCATAGAGAACAATTTGGAAACATAAGTTTCCTACAAAGGTTGCATTCTTTAAGGGTAAATATTGATATCTACTATCATACTGCATTTCAACATAGCTCTTACTGATACAATACCAGTTTGGTGGTTGGGGAGTTATCTCTTGTGTTCTCTTTATTTGGAGTGTAGTGGGTTATGCCTAAGTCAATTTATGAGCTGTTTGAGTGTTGGAAAAGGGAAGTACGGTTGACACAATATTGTAAATATTTAGATGGCCTTCCATTGTGCCTTATTTGAACTGTTTAGAAGGAACACAATAGTTGGAATTTTTAGGGGCTAGAGCATATGGTTAGTGTTGGGCACCGACCTTAGGGGGTTCAAAAGCAAAGTTTTAAAACTAGAACAACAAACGGGTCAGGGGTTGTTGAACCGGGCCGATACTGTCTGTTGTTAGTTTGGTGTTGGGTTTGGCCTTAGGCGTAGTGTTAATGGAGGAGTGGTGGTCTGATGGCATGTGGTAGAGCCGATCTACAGTTTGAATGACTTGGGCGCTATGAAGGATGGAGGGAGCGGATCAGTGTCATGATGGTGAAGGTGGGGCTTCGGCAACAATAGCAGTGGCAGAGAACCAGCGATTTTGTGAGAGGGAGATGGAGAGAAGAGTACTGGCTGTAGTGGGAAATTGATATGCAAAACAGTTGTAGATCAGGGATATGGGAATGCCTAATCTATAAAGAGGAATTTGTATTGGTATATATGGTTGGATTGGGTCTGTTATTTTGGGTAGGAAAAATCCTATCACTGAAAACTGACCCAGCATTTATTGGAATTAAATTTGAATTGAAGAACCATTAGTGACCCCCAGCCAAATGGCCTCATAATCGACCTTTTTGGGTCGGTTCAATGGGCAGGGATTTTGAGCACCCCCATTATATGGTTTTGGCCATTAATTCTTCATTGAGAGGGTTGTATCATTGGGTGTGTGCTTTTCATAGTGCTTATTCTTCCACTTCTTTCGTTTACTTGATTGTATGGATGTTAGATTCTGATTCTTTATGGGACTTCCTGTGCACTGCCTGTGTACAAGACTGTCTCATTTTATGAGTGACATTTCTCTGATGTATATTAAAAAAGACGTGTTAGATAATGACCCTGGAAATTGTTGTCATGATGTGGTCATCAATTGCCTTAATTTGTAGCTCCTGGTATTTAAATTTTCTATTGTCTCGTACTCCAATTATGCTTCAGATTGTGAGAAACCGTGATTTGTAATGATAGTCTAATTCTCTTTGTTGGTAATGGTACTATCCAGCACCTCAGAAATGATCCTTCATTGTGGAATGGGTAATTGTATTTAATTTTGGAGAACAGAAAAGGGAAGAAGTAGAAAAAATTTGGGAAAATAAAAATGATCCCAAGAAACTTCTAAGTTTGACAAACTTCTTAGCTTGCTTTCTGGCTTATGCTGTATATTCTAGATGAAAGATGAACATAAGATGAAGTTTGGCTTCGGAAAGATGGATGTGAGGTAGCAGGGGTGTTTAAGAATCAATGTTTAGTTTCAGACATCGTTTGAATTTCTGTGCTCGTCCTTCTTGTTTGTATGAGTTATGCTTACAACACCGTGAGACACATAGAGCTAATTGTGCCATTCCTAGTAAAATTGTTTGGTTTTGTCCTTCTTAGAATATAGACTATAGGGGAGAGAGGAGGTATTGTTGTGAATAGCAAGATTCCTTTCAATAAGATGCAACGTGTTGAACAATGAATTCCTTTCATTTTCACTATATGAGTTTAGATGGATTGGTGTATTATCATAAATACTTGAGTAATAGAGTTGGAAAGAAGAAGGGAAAAATATAAAAAAGCCCCATGAACTGATAAGTAGTAGATGTCGACCTTTCAAACTATCAATATGTGATAAAAAAGCCTATTTTCAATTTTTTTTTTCTTTCTAAAATACCCATAGTTTCTTAAAAAAAAAAAGATAATAAAATAAAAAGAAAATCTTGGGAGTGGCTCGTGAACCACCCTCACAGATTTGTGGGGGTGGTTCGACGACCCCCAAACTAGTTGGGGTGGCTTGCGAGCCAACCCCATAGCTTGGGGGTGGCCGCGGGCTTGCAAACCACCTCCCTTAGCATGGGGGTGGCTGATCGACCCCCATGTGGTGGATTGGCCACTCCCAATTTATTTATTTATTTTTTAAAAAATGATTATGGGTTTGGGGTGGCCGATCCACCCGCCACCCCCAATTTTTTTTTTTTAAAAATTGGTTACGTTTATTTTATTTTATTAATTTTTTTAAAGAAATTAAGGGTATCTTAGGGAAAAAAAATTGAAAGGGGGCTTTTTTATCACATATTGGTAGTTTAAGGGATCGACATCTACCACTTGTCAGTTCATGGGGCTTTCTTAAAATCGGCTGTTAGTTTAGGACGCTTTTTTATATTTTCCCCAAAGAAGACCATATTGACTTGTTCTATCATGTGATTAGTAATGCCACTTTAGTAACTTACTACTTCTTAATAGCTATAATTTATCTAAAGTGTTAATATTTTTATTTTAAGGCTTACAAAGTTTACAAGTTAGTATAGAAAAGAGTATGGCAAACTGGGGGTGTAGCCCGATCCCTACCCGAGAGGGGGTTGGAAGTAAAAGTCATAGATTGAGCTGACTACAGAGCCAGCTTATACCGAACCACACTGGTAGCGTTTAGTGATTGGTTAGGTAGTTTGGTTGCCCGTGAGGCGGAGGGTTGCGCTAAGATATGTGGATGAACAAGATAGGCTCACCGTTGATTTGCTGTGGTCGAGCAAGATAGGCTCATTGCCTTACCAGAGATGATGGATCATGGGGGAGGAGGGTGGCATGGTGGCGGGAGGTCGTGGAAGAGGACGACAAGCGCTCCAAGAAATCGAGAGAAGAAGAAGAAGAGGAAGAAGGAGAGGATGAAGAGTGAGAAGTGTTATTATTTATTTTTAAATGTGACAATGAATGGAGGGGGTGGCTAGGATTGTAAATTGAAAGGAAAAAAAACTATTTATATTAAAGGGGTCGGGTTGGGTTTGGTCGGGTTTCCGACCCTAACTTCCAACTCGACTCTAAATTGGAACTTAATTTTCTATCCAGCCTCTTGACCCAATCTTGTCAAAAACAGGCCAAATTTGGTTGGGTTCAGTTAGCCGGATTGGGTAATTGGGAATTTTGAACATGCCTACGGCAAACTAATAACCTTTACATAACAATTTTTTTTTTTAATTTTTATGGATAATAACCTTTACATAACTTGGAAAGTTGCAAGTTGTAAGATGCTGCATAATGCTTGAGTTGGAAGTTAATATTTTAGAGTTAATAGAAGAGAACTGCTATACACAAACTAGAGTACAACGAAAAGTATGAGTGAAGGTTGGTGTTCTAAGGAGGTAGAGGAACCTTTTGAAGTTGGAGTGTGGAAACACATTAGGTGATGGTGGGGAGTTTTTTTTTCGAGTTTGGTTAGATATGAATTGGGAGATGGAACTAAAATTAGGTTTTGACATGATCTATGGTGTGAGATCATCCACTAAAGGAATCTTTTTTGGAGTTGTTTAGTATTGCTTGTTGTAAGGAGGCGTGGGTTGCGGATAATATCTAGGTTTCTAATGATAATCTTTAGTGGAACTTATCTTTTATTAGATCTGTATAAGATTGGGAAGTCGATTTGGTGATTGCATTTTATGATTTGTTGTATTTCCTCATATTGAGACAAGGTAGTGAGGATTGTATTTGGTGGGTCCCTACTAAGAAGGGGAAGTTTGAAGTAAAGTCGTTTAATTAGGTATTATCTAGTTCAGGGGGTTCACCTTTTTCTTGGAAGAGTAATTGGAGAGCCCATGTTCCATTGAGAGTGAGTTTCTTTGTGTGGACGGCGACTCTTAGAAAGATTCTAACTTTGGATAATTTGAGGAAGAGAAAAGTAATAGTGGTGGAATGGTGTTGCATGTGTAAAAGGAGCGGGAAATCTATAGATCATCTTCTTCTCCATTGTGAAGTGGCAAGAAAATTATGGAATGCGATTTTTTGCCTTTTTGGAGGAGAATGGGTTATGCATGGAAGGGTAATAGAGTTGTTAGATTGTTGGCAAGGTTAGTTGGGAAGTTGGTCAGTTTTAGCTGTTTGGAGGATGGCCCCTTTGTGCTTTAATGTGGAACATATGGAGAGGGTGGAATGCAAGATGTTTTGAAGATCGTGAGATGGCGGTGGAAGAGCTCAAGAACATCTTGGTCAAAACGCTTTTTATTTGGATAGGGCGTCTTTATAATAAAGAAGAGTAAGTAAATTAAGGCCTAGAAAGCTAGAAAGCTAGAAAGCTGCTTGTGTGTGAGGGAATTGAAGGAAGCTTGTTGGAGATGGACCGAAAGTTGCTAGCTATGGATCGGGATGGGGGATGCACGGTATCGAGGGAATCTTTCTAGTTTCTGTTGAATCAAATAGTGAAAGTCTGAATACGAATTACGTTGAGTAAGAGACAATCGTTCTTTTGTAGTAGAGGGACTAGAATGATCAGGGGGTGAGGTGTGAACTACAGATCATAAACCAGATAATTGACCAGGATTACTATGCTAGTAGCGCTTATCAAGTGAGCGATAGGGTTGATTGATGTGAAAAAGAGGGGCCCAGATCTGCTCCCTAACAGATTGAGAACAGAAGCATGAATTTGTTAGGGGTTATCTCTCATATATATTTTGTGTACAAGGGTTGCGCCCATCTACGCTTATTAATAGAATGCATTACTTTATTAAAAGAAATGCTATACATAACACCTTCATTCCACTATGCTGATGTGGTAGGGTGTAGTAACCATTGGATTAGTGTTGCTAAAAAATTAAAATCCAATGGCTACTAGACCTTGCCATGTCAACATGAGAATATTCATAGTTTCAATGCTAGCTTTCTTATTCTTTTGAAGTCATTAAAATTTCTTCTTTTTGTATGCTTTTGTACTGTATGTAAATAATGGGTTAAGGTCATTGCTACTTATCATCTTTTACCTCCTCGAATATTGTGATTGTCAATCTGATACCAAACCATTTAGTGCTCTGCTCAAGGGGACCACTTCCTGACTTGAGTTTGAAGGCATTTTGCATTCTTCCCTACCTTCTTCCTCTCATGATGTTCCTGGTTTACAACAAATTATATGTGTGACTTTTTGATTCTTTCAGCAAGTGTGTTTGATCCTCCCCTGTGAACTGAGCCTTTTGGCAATGGATTACATTTTCATTCTGGTACTGCAGATTGTATTTTCCGAAGCATGGTGGATTGGGAGAAAAGATGAGAACCCTGAAGAAGCTCGACTCAATTTTCCTAAGGACTTGGATGAGGTTAGGCTCCCTTAATATAAGTTACTCAGTTGTTGGAATGCATCTTTTATTTGTTTGAATTGGTTAATTGGAAAATCATGTCCCTTGGTGACCCAGATATCAAATGTCCGTTCTTTTCAGGGACAAGTCGTTGAATATGACTTTAAGGGTGGTGCAGGTACTGCATCTGTAAATAAGCCCGGTTTACACAAAACTGGAATGATACATGTAGATGAACAGTCTCCTAAAGCTGAGCTTGAAGTTGATCTATCAGATGGTGAAAACAATTTGAAAGATTCGATAACAGCAACACCAGTTCGACATTCAGAGAGAACTGCTGGGAAAACATTTAAGTACTAGCCTTACTGTCTTATTTTGCTTGATATACATTGTTATCCTGACATAAAAATGTGAGTAGCTGTGGTATGCTCCTATTGCCAGAAGATATAGAATGTCGTTTATGCTATCCCTTCGCTCTAGTGATAAAGGGGTAGGAAGGGGTTGGGTTATGTCTTATGTTCTCGTGTTACCAATCAGAAAACTTGAGTGTCACAGATCTCACTCGCACAGATTTGTGTATGTATGTAGATGGATGGATGAACATCATCAACTTTAATTCTTTTGTGAGGCTAGTTTAATATACTTGGTCATTAGTAATTCTTATTTTGAAACAGCCCCCCTCCAACCCCCTCAAAAAAGGGAGAGGAAAACAAAAAAAAAGGAAAAAGAGAAAAATTGTTGTAGATAGTTAAAAAGGCACTGCTGTTAATGAGCCACTGCTCACATGTAGACACAGGTAGTGCATTCATTTTTGCAGATGGAATCTTGCAAGATTGTCATGTACCCACTGGATGTAAGATCTATATATTATGAGACAATTGTTTTCACTGTGTCATGGTTCCCTTTCATGACAGGTTGGCTACATGAATAACCTTTTGCACTTTCATTTTCTTTTTCCTTCCTTTTTTTCTTTTTTGAACATCGGATGAAATGAGAAAGGTTGTTGATCATCTAGAAGATACCAAAATTAGAATTTGTGATCCTCTGATGCTTCTGCTCATGTTTCAGCCAACTGTTTGGAAATTTTCATTAATTAAGATTTGATATTCTATCCAGTTTAAGTTAATCCTTTCCTTTGAAAAGTCCATAATTCCATTTATCTCTACTCTTTTTATTGGTCAGTTTTGCAGAAGCTTCTTCTGGAGAAGATTCTGTTGAAAGAGATGCTGATGTATCAGAAGGAGAAGAAAATAAAGTCGTGGGAGTTGATTCTTCAACCACAAAATATACTAGTGGAAATATCCTGACTATGTTGTCTTGATTAATTACTGTTTCCGAAGTTACTTTTTCTTTGAACATCTCTGCATTTGAGCCATACTGGAACGTTAGAACTTTATTTTTATATTTTTTTTTTGGACAAGTCTTCTTATATTTCATTATGCCAAAGTTCCTTTTCATCAGCAGTATGTTTATTACCTTAAATTGTAAATACAGACTGAAAGTCTTGGCTATGCAGCTCTTGACACTGACAATAAGGATGCTGTAGAAAGGACTCTGTTTCCTGAAAAGAATGAAGAGTCTGCTATGTCAGTGTCTAAGTCAAAGAGACTGTCTCACACTGCCACAACAGTAACCACAGATAAGGAAAGATCTTCCAGTAATAAAGGTTCACTTGTTCAGACTACTATATCCACATTGTTTAAGAAAGTGGAGGAGAAGGTAAGGTCTTGTAACTTGTTTGGTAGACTAAGAGTACGAATTAGTTACTAATAACATTGTTTCATTTTTCTTCCTGTAAAACTGTATTTGTTGTGAAAGGAACTGAGGGATTCCTTATTTGTTACGAGAAAGTTCTTCTTTGATGCCTACCTCTCTCTCTCGTCGGCATTTTTAGGTGCATTCTGACGTTTTCCTCCTTCTGTGTTACTCTCAGACACTGGCATTTTTTGTAGTTCTTGTTTGTTTGGTATTCTGTATGGGATTCTTGAGTTGGTTTTACGTAGAGGCCAAAGCCTTCGAGCTTTCAGTAGAAGAGGGTATGTCAGTTTTACGTTTCATGGAAAGGAGTTGAGGGGTGCCCCGTGTAGTGTATATTGGCAAGGTCAGCGTGGCATGGTCGTCGGCTGGTCGTTGGCTATTGTGGAGGCGTTGGTCCAAGGAGTAGAGTTAATGGGTTTTGTTAAGAGAGTGAGGAGCAAGGCGTTTATAGCACGGGCACGACTAGAATCTGGCGTTAGTGGAATATCAAGGTGGTGGACAGAGGGGTTTCGTTGCAACCCTGGAGGGTCACAAAGGGTGGGGTTGGAGAAGTTGTGCCGCCAAGCTGCGAAAGGTGGTTGCTTTTCTCAAGTTGCTCTTCAGCGGCTTGCTGTTGAATGACTTGGGTGGCTCTTTGATGCCAGCGGGCAAGGCTTGAGTGGAAGTTTCCGACAAAACGTCTTATGTGGAGGTTTTGGGTAGGGTGGGGTAGATGTAGGAAAGGGCCACGACAATGAGAGGAAAAGTGGGCGATGCCAAAAAGCTCCATCTCGTTCGAAAGAGCGTCCATTGGCGCCTGTGATGATGGTGGAGTGAGTGCCGGTAGGTGTTGCTGGGAAGAGGACGTTTGATAAGGTACTGGTTGGACCGGGCTACTCCAGGCCTGATGCATTAGTACCATAGGTCCTAAAGGACAATGGTTAAGGTGTCATTGCAAACATAATGAATCAAGGGTTAGCAAAGGGCATGGCAGTTCATGGGAGTGGTGCGACAAGTGTCAGTGGGGTCCTTCGTGATTTGAGAAACAATTGGAGTTACTTAAAGGAGAAGTGGATTGGGTTATCGCGGAATTTGATGCAGGCCTAGAGATTATTGGACCGGAGGAAATTAGCAACGTGAAACAGGCCGAAATTGCAGTGGCGAAGTCCATTCATTTAGCAAGGGCCTAACCCTCTAAAAAGCTCCCTGTTGTAGACCAAGGCCCAAAACCGTTGGACTAAGCCCAACTTGAATTAAACAGGCGAAAAAGCCCAAATCCCCCTTCAAGTGAAGTGCGCGTTTTGCAAACCCACTTGTAAGTGGGTGATGAAGCCACGGATTGGGGATGCCTCTTATTCAAGCAAGGGCCTTGGCGCAAGCACAAGCATGAGTTCAGCGGGTGAGAGCTCTGCCAAGCATAGCGGCTCTCGCCTCAGAAGGTTGCGTGGGAGATGACCAAGATGGGAATCAGAGCTTTTCGGGGGGCGCACACACTGAGATTCCTTTCACCGGCAGCCCTTCGTCTACTGTGGGGGCTTTGGATATCTAGTTGCAAATTCTACTCCCCTCTCCTTTGGATTTTGCCGGTGATGAGGCTCCGATGGTTTGCCTCAGGCCTAGGCCTCCCGCTTTGTGTGTTTGAGAAATGATGATTTGGATTTTAAATTAGTTTCTATAGTGCCAGAGAAACTACCTGCCGCTAGTCTGGGCCCCTTAGGTGTTGATACAGCTCCTAATCTTCCAGAATGGGCTATGGTTGTTAAAAGGGAGAAGTGGGTTCCTTTGCCTGACTTTTTTCCTTCTTCCTTACTTTCATTCTCTGAGAATGGATGGGTGTGATGTGGGTTGCATGGAAGGGTTCAAGCCTCAAGATAATACGATCTCTCCTTGTATGGATATGGAATTGTACTCGGAGGAAGAGCCCATGCCGTTGAGCTCTTAGATTTTAATCCATTCTACTCTTTAGAAACATTGAAGATAAATTCTCCTGGGGTTTTGTGGGTGTCTATGGCCCTAATTCCGATTGTGATAGAAAGTATTTATGGGCTGAATTGGTTGGATTGATTAGCTGGTGGAACTTGCTGTTTTACATTGGGGGAGACTTCAATGTCACCCGTTTTCCTAGGGAAAGATCGGGTGAAGCCCATTTTTGTCCCACTATGGTGGATTTCCTAGATTTTATTTTTGATTAGGGCCTAATGGATCCTCTTATAGGCAGAATTTTATGTGGTCAAACAACTGGGATCCTCCCTCTTGATCTAGAATTGATAGTTTATCGTCTTTTCTGATTGGGAAGCCGAGTTTCCTGAATTGTCTTAGAAGAGGTTGGCTATACTTTGCTCAGATCATTTCCCCATTCTTCTTGGTTGTGGAGGCGTTCACGATGGTAGAAGATGTGTTAGGTTTGAGAACATGTGGTTAAAATTAGAAGGCTTTGTGGATAGGATGAAGCAGTGGGGGATTTCTTACTGCTTTCAAGGTTTCCTCAGTTTCATTTTGGCTCGAAAGCTTAAGGCATTGAAAGACGACTTGAGATTTTGGAATGATGAGGTGTTTGGTAATGTGGAGCAACAAAAAAAGCTTCTTTTGGAATAATTACGAGAGAGCTTTATGTGATAAAAAGAAATTGAGGAAAGACAAAGTTGTTAGTGATTTGGAGAGGGCTACTATTTTGGAGGAAGTGAGTTGGAGGTAGAAGTTGGGGGCGTTATGGTTAAGAGAGGGTGACAAATGCACGGAGTTCTTCCACTGAGTGGCTAACTCAAATAGGAGAAATAACTCCATTAAATTGTTGTTGGTTAATGGTTCAGTTACATCCAATCACACTGAGATCAAGGAACACATTGTGCAGTTCTATGATAAATTGTTTTTGAACAATTCAGTTGGATGGCCTTGCTTTTGATTCCATTGGTGAGGATGAGGCCATATGGTTGGAGAGATTGTTTGAGGAGAGTGAGGTCCTTGAGGTTGTGAAAGCTTTGAACAATGATAAGGCACTAGGTCCGGATGTACTATGGCATTTTTCCAAGCTGCGCTTTGTGCTTTTATGATAATTTACTTATAAAAAAAAAAAAAAGTTTTTAAAGAAGATATTATGAATGCATTTCATGATTTTCATGCTAGAAGCAAGTTTGAAAGAAGCCTTAATGCCACTTTCATTGCTATCCTTCAGAAGAAATCCAAGTTTGTCGATATTAAGGATTTTTGACTTATTAGCCTAATAGGCAGAGTTCACAAAATTATTGCCAAAGTTCTAGCTAGGATGACAATGGTTGAGGTGCGGTTTTTGGGAGAAATGGGGTACTTGGATAGTGCATTGTTTTTTTTCAATGCTCTTCTCTGTTTTGGTGAACGACTTTCCGTTAGGATTTTTAGTAGTTCTTGTAGTCTAAGATAGAGAGTCTTTGTCACCTTTGCTGTTTGTAATTGTCATAGAGGTTTTAAGTAAAATGTGCCCTACTACAGTGAACAAGGGCTTTCTTTCAGGCTTTTGTGTGGGGTCTAGGAATATTGGCGTGCTTGACATCTCCCACTTTTTGTTTGTGGACGACACTTGATATTTTGTGAGGCAAATATTGATCATGTTCGCTACATGTGTGTATGTTCTTATGCTTTGAAGCTGTATTTGGTTTGAAAATTAATTTGGCTAAATCAGAAATGGTTTTGTTGGTAATGTCAATAATGTTGATGGAGTGGCTAGTATCCTAGGTTGCACGGTTTCTTCTTTTCTTTTGAAGTATCTTGGTCTTTTGCTGAGAGCTTCTTTTAAGGCCAAATCTATCTGGATGACATTATTGAGAAGATTGAGCATCGCTTGACTGGCTGGAAGAGGATGTACTTTAAGGGTGGGAGGATTACTTTGATCAAGAGCACCTTACTCAATCTACCTACTTATTTCATGTCTTTTTTGGTGTTGCTAATTGCATAGAGAATTACAACGGGATTTCTTATAAGGTGGGTTTGGTAAAGAATTCAAGTTTCACTTGGTGAGATGGTTCAAGGATTGTACTTTGATCTTTAAGGGAGGGTTGGAGGTCAGGAATTTGCTTTTGTTCAATCGGGCTTTTCGGGGAAGTAGCTATGGTGCTATGTGCATGAGAGAGAGGCTTTGTGGAGGGTGGTATTGGATTGTAAATATGTCAACTCGTGGGGTAGGTGGTGTTCAAATAAGGTTCATGGGTTGTATGGGGTGGGGTTATGGAAAAATGTTTGGAAGGCCTGGGGGATTTTTCTGGTCATATTAGATTTGAGGTGGGTGATGGCTCTAAGATTAAATTTTGGCATCACGTGTGATGTGGGGATCAGGCCTTTAAGGTAGCTTTTCTGAAATTGTTTAGTATTGTGAGTGTCAATGATGCTTTTGTGGCAGATCATTTGGGCTCTTCTAGTGACTCTCATAAGTGGAATGTTAACTTTATTAGAGTGACACACAATTGGGAGGTGAATGTCTTTACTTTGCTGTTTAATTTGTTGCACTCCTTTAGATTGAGATGGAGAGGTGAAAATAAGCTTTGCTGGGCCCATTCTAAGAGAGGTTTGTTCGATGTTAGATCATTCTACAATGTCTTTGTTTTCCATGATAGTACTTGTTTCTCTTGAAAGAGTATTTGGTGGAATAAAGTCCCATGAGAGTGACACTCTTTGCTTAATTGGCCGCCTTAAGGAAGATCCTCACCATGCATAACCTAAGGAAGCGGCATGTCATAGTGGTTGATTGGTGTTGTGTGTGTAAGAAGAGTGGGAGTCCGTGGATCACCTTTACTCCATTGTGAGATTGCTAGTGCCTTATAAAATACTTTTTTAGTTGTGTTGGGTTAGCTTGGGTTTTGTTTAGATGAGTGATAGACCTATTCGCATGTTGGAGAGGGTAGTTTGGTAGTCTTTAGAGTGCAACAATGTGGAAGGTGGTTCCGTATTGCCTAATGTGGGGTCTTTGGAGGGAAATAAATGATCAAAGTTTTCAAGATGACGAGAGGACAATAGTGGAATTAAAGACTTTTTTCGTCAATATCCTTTACCACTGGACCTTTCTAACTTTCATGAATTTCTTGATCCTTTTTTTTTTTTTTTTTTTTTTTTTTTTTTTTCTAGTTACGTGTATCTCTTAATACTTTTTGTATACTTGACTTGCACCCATGTGCTTTTTAATGAATTTTCGATTACTTATATATATATATAAATTCTTCCTTTTATTGATTGATTTATTTATATTTTGGCCAGAAGAAAAAAATCTTAAGAGATCTATAGGGCTCGTTTGGGTGTTTGATTTTTTTCTATCCTTTTGATGACTTTTTAAAATTGTGAATACTGAGGATAAAAAAAATTGGAATTATGTTTGGATGGTTTAGAAAAGATGTTTGGGAAGGTGAATATATTTGGAATAAAGTAAAATTAAAAATGAATAAAAAATTATATTTAAATTCTAGAAATAAAGAAAGAAAATTGAAGAAAAAAATAAAATTGGGGTGGTTTCCAACTGTTGTTTGGGGGTGACTTGGCCTTCCCCTAGGGGGTGGATCGGCCACCCCCGAGAACTGCTTAGGAGTGGTCGAACCACCCCCAGCCGCTGTTTGGGGGTGACTCGACCACTCTCTAATCAGACGAGGGTGGTTGAGCCACCCCCAAAAACTGCTCGAGGGTGGCTCGACCACCCACATTAAAGTCGGGGTTGGCCGATCCATCCTTTCAGGGAGTGGCTCGACCACCCCTAGACACCTGGGGGTGGTCTGGCCATCCCTAGGTGTAACCATTTTCTTATTGTTTTTTATTTTTATTTTTTCGTTTTTTATTTTATTTTTATTTTTTATTATACTTTTTGAGTTGAGTTGAAAAAATTTGAGTTGAGATAAAAAGGTTGACTTTGAAAAAAATTGAGTTGGGTTAAATATGTTTCCCAAACAAGCCTTGTTTCTAATAATTCACTACACATTCAGTTTTCTTAATTTGTGGGTTCACTTGTTAGAATATAATTTAAATAATTATATTTATCCCTTCCTATTAGCTTAAGTTTTTGGAATAAATAGTTATTTAACATGGTATTAGAGCCAGAAGCTTTGAGTTCGAACCCTGTTTTCGTTAATTCACCTTCATTGTAATATTTCACGTGTTGGGTCTCCCTTATTAAAGGAGAGTTTGGGACCATACAAGAAGGAGAGTGTTATAATATAATTTAAAAGATTAAATTTACCCCTTCCTATCATCTTAAATTTTTGGGATAAATGGTGATTAACATCACTAACATTAACTATATTATGTATGTCCATTGAATATTATGCCATCACCCATATTGAGTTTTTTTTTGTTTTTTTTTAACTTTTTTTTTTTTTTTTTAAATAATCTCTATCCTTTATTTGTATCCCACCTCTTCAGATTTTTGCTTGATTCCATCTCTTTATGACTATGTGATGATTGTTTTTGGTGCTGGATACGACTCATACCTACCTCCTGTTAGATTGAAAAACAAAGGGGTGATTGTATTAATGGCGTGAATTTGACCAACCTATATTTAACTCTTCAAAAAAGTAAGAGTTATTATTATTATTTTAAACTTCATTGAGATTATCATATGGACTCATTTGAAAAATATCCTGACCTTAATCTGAATTACCAAACTTACCTACTTGACAAGTTGCAATGAAAATTTATTAGTATTTCCACCAGTCAACTTGTTCAAGTGTGGTAGTCGTCTTTCTTGATGTGTGTGTATATATATATATATATATATATATATATATTGTGTTTTAACTTCTAACTCTAAATACTTCTCACTAAATTAGTTTATGAGAAATTAGAGAGTTCCATTTACTTTTTGATTTTTGATGGAATCCATTAGCTAAATTTTAACTTTGAGCCTTGGAGTAATTTGGATGCATAGGGAAGCTTAATTTGCAGGATTGCTGATAAATATGCAAATCATAATTTTCAAGTTTGTTAGGAGAGGAATTAATTCTTGGAAATTTATCAAACTATAATGAAATTTAAGCTTGTTAGTAAGAATTTTGGACGGCATGGACCTTACTGGTAATCCCTTCGGAAAGTTACAGTTGCCAAAAGTTTGATGATGTTGACATGTTAAGACGGGGGCTTATCCTCGTACTATATATTCAAGGTGCTGGGTTCCTTATCAATTGTATACCAGCTAGAGACATTCCAGTTTTAGCACTTCTGCCATTTGGCACTGCTGATACTTGTCTTCTTGTTGCATATGGGTTCATTTAGGTGTTGTTGGACAGGACATACTTTTTATGGTTGTCACACTCTTTTCTTTTTCTTATCTAGTTATTTGTCATTTTGGGCAGAGTCATTGTATATCGCAATCTGTCTGAAATTAATTGAATCATTTCTTTTTAAGTTTAAGGAACCCTTTACTCAAACCAGATAATAGGATAACCTTTTCATGCCTGTTTCATCTTTGTTTACCAGTAGATTTCTTTGGTTGTTGCTTCTAAGAGCAGAATAATGTAATGAGCTCTAACTCAAATAACACTCTATTTCCCCCTAGGAGTAGGATGGAGGGTGAGGTTGTGGGTTCAATACCCACTGGGTGCGAGTACAACTTATCAATTAAAGAGAAAAAAAAAAAAAGAAAAAGAAAAAAGAAGAGCAGAATAGCGTTCCTTGGATGCCAACTTTAGCTATAAACTTGCACATTAATATTAATTTCTCACATCTATAGAATAATGTGTATTGGGGAAATGGACTCAAAATATACTGCCAAGTAACATGTAGCTAGCTAGAATTCAGATTCACAGTTTTCTTATAAAGCTTTTCCATTTTCAGAAAGCACCAAGAAATCCAAGGAAATCTCCTTCTCCATCACCAAAAGGTTGCTAATTTTCATGATTTCTTTTTTATTATGAGGCTACTGGGATTAGAAAACTCAGAACAACCAGAATTATTGATTTTGTCCAGTTTCGAACCAGAAGTTGCTGCATAGCAATTCAAAGAGGAAGATTAATGAGGTGGGCTTTTTTTTTTCCCCTTCAATTTTTCTTTTGAACTTCAAGTATAATGATCTCTTCTTTTTCTTAGTGATGACTGCTTTATGTGGGACAGTTTTTGATCTAGGACAAAGCTATGACACTAAAATGGATGTAGAAAGCAGTAGGAATGCTTTTTTAGAACCTGTGAACAATACTGAATAACATAGCAGCATAAACAATATTCGTGACCAGTGTTTTGGCTGTTTGTGATCATTTGTTAACCTTTTGAGGGATAAGTGATATAGGTTTTAACGATTAGAATTTTTGGAAAAGAAGTGGTCCAAATTCTGATATAGTTTTGAGTTCTATGGAAAATTACTAAAAAATTCAAAGGAAAATTGAAAGGAGAAAGGATAGACAAATTTAAGCGTCACATCTAGGGTTCCTTGCCAATACATCTTGGATAGGGTTTTATCATACAATTTTTAAGAGCAATTGTTGCTGGAAATTCTCATAAATGTCTTATTTTTTCAATAGAAACTGTTATATTCATTTATATGGGCATCTAATGCCTAATTCTAAGAGAAATGATCCTATTACATCTCTTGTACATCTCTTTTTTAAATCAACCATTGAATTTGTAGGACCCGCAATCTTTTCTGGAAATTCTCAAAAACGCTTTCCTTTTTCAATAGAAACTACATTCATTTATATAAAGGCTTCTAATTCCTAACTTTAATTTAGATTCTTAATAAGATTTGAAATCGTAATAAGACTAGTAAACCTAACCGTAATAAGACTTTGGATAACTTTTATTTTTTATTTTTTATAAGTAATAGTATCGTGTTGTATAAATAAAGCGCAGAGGGGCGCAACTCTAGTACACAGGGAGTATACAAGAAAACCCATAATTTAATGAAAAAGAATGACAAAAAGTCAAAAAAATCTGCAAAATTAGCAACAAGTAAACTATGATGTGCAGCCATCTAAGTATATACCGTGTAAAGCGCAAATTTTCGCAACTCAGTTTCCGACATCTCGACATCTTCAAAGTTCCCGACATTCCTCTTCTGCCATAGACACCAGTATAAACACAATGGAGCCAATTGCTAAGCTTCCCTAATTGGACCACACCCAACCTGATGCCCCCAACTATTCAACAAGTCGATCACCCGTTGTGGCATAACTCAAACGACTCCAAACAAATTATAAATAGAACTCCAAAGTTTACGTGCGACTTCACAATAAAGCAATAAGTGATCAATTGATTCTCCACTCTTACACAAACAACACCACTCCACTACCATAATATGCCGCTTACGCAAATTGTCCATCATCAAAATTTTTCCAAGCGCTGCTGGCCACGCAAAGAACACTACCTGCCCGGGAGCCTTGACTTGCCAAATATTCTTTCATGGAAAAGGAAGGCAATCCTAGCTAATAAGCCTTGTGTAGAAAAACTTGACGTCAAATAGACCTCTTTTGGAGAGGCTCTAAGTCATCCTATCATTCTCTCCTTGCCTGAATTGGATAGAATATAGCTGCTTAAAAAAAGATAAGACCATCTCCACCTCCCAATCCTGAACTGACCTCGTAAAAATAACATCTCACTGAGTTCTCCCATCTTGATTCTGCATGTGATCCACCACCCATGCATTTTTTTGTTGAGCAATACTAAATAGAATCAGATAAGAGATCTTCAATGGCCTATTCCCACACCAATTATCATACCAAAAACTAACTTTAGACCCAATCCCCACATCAAAGGGGGCAAAAGTGGAGAACTTATCCCACCCCCTCCTAATGTGTTTCCAAATGCCCACTCCAAAAGACCCCACAACCTCCTTAGAACACCATCCACCCCTTGAACTATTATATTTAGCATTGACCACCAATCTCCACAAAGTCTCTCTATTCATAGCATACCTCCACAACCACTTTCCCAACCGGGCTCGATTGAATTGTAACAGATTTTTAACTCCCAACCCACGTGATTTTATCGGACGACAGATTCTCGCCCAATTCACTAAATGAAATTTAAACTCGTCCTCAATATTACCCCATAGAAAATCCCTTTGAAGTCATAGTGGTGGATAACTTGAGGAAGAGGAACGTCATAGTGGTGGATTAGTGTTGTATGTGCAAGAGAAGTGAGAGTCAATAGATCTTCTTCTTCACTGTGAAGTGGCAAGAGATTTACGGGCTTTGATTTTCCGACTTTTTGGTGTAGAATGAGTCATGCCTAGAAGGGTTATAGAGTTGTTGGCATGTTGGAGAGGTTAGTTGGGAAGCTATAACAGGTTAGAAGTTTGGCAGATGGCTCCTTTGTGTTTAATGTGGTGCATATGGAGAGAGAGGAAGGTAAGGTGCTTTGAAGGTCGGGAGACTTCGGTGGTAGAGCTAAAAAATATTATGTTCAAGTCCTTTTATACATGGATAGCAACATATAATAGTCCACATTTTTCTAGTCTTTTTTTTTTGTTTTGTTCTTTTTCTTACTAATAAAGGGTCCTTTGCGCTTTTCAATGAAATGAATTACTTATAAAAAAAAAAACTAATAATGGGTTCCTCTTACTAAAGATGTGTTTGATGTCATTTTTCTACAAATCTCTTGTCCATATTTTTTTTGTTAAAATTTACTATTAAATCTGTGGAACCCACATATAGCTCCCACAAATTTAATGGTGGATTTGTCCATCTCTTGTATAGAAATGGATAAGAGATGGGAGAAAATGGAAACCAAACATTTCTCTACTTACTATGTTCTAGGGTTGCGCCCCTCTGTGCTTCTAATGAAATTGATTTACTTATTAAAAAAAAATCTTACTTCTAATAAGACCTAGACTATTGGTTTTGACTACTAAACCCAAACAAAATATGTAATAAAACCCACAAATAAAATTGCAAAAACATAATAAAATCTAAATTAAGAATTAATCGACTAGAAAGATAACCGATGTCCAGAAATATAAAAATTATAGAAATACCCTTAACTCCTATAGTGAATAAAGCTAGATTCAAACAAACCATCTTCTTATCGCTTGCATGTGGGACCATGGAGGTATTTAAGCTGAAATAGTTTTACATGATCTTTTTGCAGGACAGACCTAGTAAAAAGGCAAAAGTTATCAAGGAAACAGATGGTGGTAAGTCTCTTTCTCTCTAACAAGCCATAAGATTCCACTGCTGCTGCCTATTGAATGTCTTATGTATAAACATTTCAAAATATTTCAGTGCATGCTTTGGAGGAAGACTACGTAGTCCTTTAAGTGAAGCATAAAAGTAGCATAAATAGTATTAATAGGAACTCTGGAAACTGAGGTGTTTAATGCCCAAAATCATTGTTTCTCTTTTGTTTAGTGCTTTGCTAAGAAGTTAATCTTACTTTTTTTTCTTGGTTAGAATTGACCTTGTACTGCTTACTCCAAAAATGAAAAAAAGAAAAGAAAAAGAAAAGAAAAGAAAAGAAAATGTTTTGTACAAATTCCAGTTGTCTCCTATTCCTAGACAGGTTTAGAGGGGGTTCCTCGTGGTCTATTTCTTCTCCCCTAAAGTTATCTCGTACATATCTATCAGTGTAAAATTAAAGTTGTCAAGTTGTCCATGATATCAAAATGAGTGGAAAGCCCAGTGTGCAATATGATGAGAAAGCACTCATTACATAGACAGGGATGTAATTTAGTTTCAGAGTTGACAAAGTTGCAGTTGAGTCGTACTGGTCAGATGCATTGGTTAGATTTGGCAGTTCCAATATAGTCAAGTTTGATTTTATTAGTATAAAGTGAGTGTTTAAGCATTTCTGTTATTGAGATTGAGTGTTCCTCCAGCTGGCAGCTTTACCTCTCTTCAAGTTGGTTAATGCTCTATGGTTTATACAGTTGAATGTTTTAGTGTTGTGATGAAGAGGGGGATGATCATCTTTTTGTCCTAATGCTTGATTACAAATTCTGAACAAAGCGGGATAATGGGGTCACTTTTGGTAGTTAGTATTATCGTGAATGGTGTTAAAGGGAGGATTATATAGCTACTGAAGTATCAGGGCCCCTCTGCCTACATATTTTATGGTTCTTCATTTTCACAGTTTAATATAAGATATTGGGATTGTATTTAGTTTTGCTTAGAGATAGTTCAGCTGTTCTGGCTGTGTGTAAGTTGTGTAGATAGTTATTTTTTACTGAAAGTGTATCAAACAAATATAATCCAATCATGAATAAATTTATATATTTCTTTCGGCTCTATAGTCTTCATTTTTTATTAATTTTATTCAAATGATGGGTTCATTGAATTTGATGGGATACAAGGAGTCTTTATTTATTTTTAATTAAAACGGACAAGATAATAATGGATAACAATCTTATATCTTTTTAAAGAACTACTAATCTATGTATTCGTGTCAATGCTTCAATCAGAACCTTCTTATGCATAGTTTTTGTCGTTTCAAAGAGTGTATGCATCTTTGGCAAACTTATGAACTGGAATTTCTGAATTTGCAGGGAGAAGAACCACAGCGAAGAAAAAAGATGAGGTACTTTGTTTTAAACTTTTGGTCTATATGTGTTTTTTGTGTAGTTATATCTTGTCATCATTTATCAAAATTCAAGGTATATTTCTCTGTCTATAATATCATATTCCCTATGTCAACGGTAATTATTTTGTGCCATATTAAAATTTGTTTAAACTAGGAGGGTGGGAGAGGGAGAGAAGGAAGGGTGTTATTAGATTTGTTCTTTAGCCTTTATCGTGTTATTATTTCTTCTGAATATGATCTGGCATTTTGGTGTTTTAGTCTCCGAGAATGAGAACCATCCTATAAATAATAATAATAAAAGAAATATGTTCCCTACTTCATCTAGGCTTTTATTGGGAAAAAGAAAAGTACTTGGGGCTGGGATGTTCAACGAAAAAGGATGACCTGATGTTTTCCCCTGGATCCCACCAAAGACACCTGGATCCCCTATTTATTTATAGGAGAATCTGCCTGCCCGAGGAAAGATATGTGAGCATTATGCTGTCCACGACTAACCTAGACCTGCGCTTAATGCTTGTGATTGAGCTAAATTTGGCTGGCATTGATGGTGTGCAATTTTGAGGTCCTTAGGAAGGAAACTTTTTTGTGAGTCTTTTGGCTGATTTCTCACTGCCTGATCCTTCTCCCTCTGCTGGTCCCCATTTCTCATCTCATATAGATTGCTTCAATTTCAGTATCTTGTATGTATCTACAGTATTAGTGCGCAATGCTGGATGTTAAACAAATTGTGGCTTGAGCTGTACTCTCAGCTATGGTGTCTCAGACTTTCTTAGAATTTCTTATGCAATTCTAGTTGATTACTGGTAGAGAAAGATTGATATCAACGAAATACCATATGTTATTTATTTTATTTGTTTGCTTTTCTGGGCCTTCATCAACATTAACGAAATATTATTTTCCAAATATGTGGTTTTTAATTTAATTTTTTGTAGTTCCATTAAAAGTAATCATTAGTCGTGTTATGCTTATTGATCCTGTGACCGCTGGCAATAGATCATCAAATTGTAACACTTGGATTATTAGAGTTGATGTTTCTTTCTTCTTTTGTCTTTTGTTTTTTGGCTTGAAACATCTAATTTCCTACTTTCAAATGTTTGTAAAACAAACTGCATTTTATTGAATGACTTCAGTCAAGCTTAATGTTTTTTAAGTAATATTATTCTGATCTTGCTTATGTGTTTCATAAGTGGATTTTTTATGTTGAACTTCCTTATTAATGATCCATTCTTATCTTTATGTCCAGCACAACACTACATATTAATTTATATTGGATGCCCTCAAAGGGATAGTCCTGTACAATAGTTCAGAAAGGACTTTTAAGTTCCTTTAGTTCAATATCTAAACCATTTTGGGTTTATTTCTAAGTATGTGTGTTCTTGTTCCTTGTTCAATATCTCATGGGTGGCATTCTTGGTGTGGACAGCAGCCTTAGGGAAAATATTGACACTAGATAACTTAAGAAAGATGAATGTTGTGGTGGTTGAATGGTGTTACATGTGCAAGGAGAGTGGGGAGTCTATGGGTTATTTAATGATTCATTGTGAAGTAGTGAGGGAGTTATGGAGTTCCATTTTTAATTTGTTTGGTGTAGAGTGGGTTATGCCTAGATAGGTGATCAATTTGTTGGTCAATTGAGGAGGACAGGTAGGGCGTGGTACAGTTATGGAAATATGGAGGTTGGCTCCATTGTGTTTAATGTGGTGCCTTTGGTGAGAATGGAAAGTTCGAAGTCATAGAGTTGCAGAACATTATGTTCAAGACATTCTACATTTGGATATTTGCTCATCATAGCTTGCTTGTCTCTAATTTTGCAGCTTTTTTGAACTCTTATTTTTTTTTTTTTTCCAGATTAGGGGTTTTCTTATATACTTCTTGTGTACTCACTTATTTAATAATATTGAAATTACTTATCAAAAAAAGTATTAATTATAACTTATTCCGTGTTATTCTTGAAAGTCTTTTGAGTGGGACAGATCCGTGTTGATTGCCTGATAAAATGCACCTTGTGATGGGTTGAGAGCCTCTCTCTAGATTTTCTTCTTTTCTTCTATCTTTATGAGATTCCATTGCTGGATTCTTATCTTCTTTCATTTAGATTCCCATTTTTTTTTTTTTTTTTTCTGTGTTTGACCTTGGATTACAGCTCTGTTTGAGCCTCGATTCAAGTTATTTTCGTTTGATCTTGAGGGCTTTAGTACTCTTGAGATTTCTGCTTTGTTTCTGTTGAGACAGTAAAGAAGATTTTTCATTTTTTATTTTATTTTATTTTTTATGAATAGACAATTGCACTGAATAATGAGACAGTAAAGAAGATGGGAACGGGTTCCTTCCCACCTGAGAATCTGTCATCTAAGGTGAGTAGAGGAAGTGGTATGAGGATTTCAAGGCGCTTGTAGAGAAGGATTTCATGCAAAGATAGAGAAATTCCAGTCTGTGTTCTCTGGCATTCCGCTGGTGTTGAATGGAGTAATAATGTGGTTGCGGATTGTAAAGGGAAATAACCTTATGATATAGTTTCTGAACCAGAAGACTTGACCGAGATTCCCCTATGAGTGGTATGCTGATTGTTCACTGTCGAGATGGTGATTCTGGAACGGGTTTTCCAGCAAGTTCAAATAAGGCTTCAAATTTTCTGACCAGCGACTCCTTGTGCATGGAAACGCTTCAGCAGAGCCAGAAATAAAGTCTAGTTTGGGAAAGGGAATTGATGGGAATTTAATGTCTGATTATTCCAAACTTGATCCTGTTGTTCAAGAAGGAAATGAAGAAGGAATTTTTTCAAAGGGGGATTCTGTTTTGGGAAAGGAGATTAGGGGACACTTAATGTCAGATTCTTCCCCATTTAAAAATATGAATAGAAAGTAAGGGTAGGGGCATTTAATGTCTTATTCCATGTTTTCTCTAGGCAGCCAGCTAGGGAAGATAACGGAGGGAAATCCTGATTTTCCAGAGTTGGCTGAGGGAGAAATGCAAGGCAAGTGGGCTGGAGAATCTAAGGGATGGGTTAGTACTAACCTGAGTCAGAGTTCTCCTGCCAGAAGCCCATTGTGGTCTACTGTCATAATTAGCCCCAATTCTTCTTAGGAGCAGAGACAAAGGACCAATTGACCCATGGTAGCTATCCTAATGCATTCTAAGGAATTCGTCAAACCGGAAATGGAGACAAGTCTCCTACACGTAGTAATTCTACTCCTCAAATGGACTTAAAAATTTATTATGTGAATGTGTGAAAACGGGAGGGTTAAGGTGCAGCCAGCGAGGGAGTGGCAGCAGCTGGATATGGGGAATGGGAGAATGCCTAGTTGGCTATTTTGTTGGCCACAAACTTTCCCTCCCTACAGTCAATTTCATATCCCATAATTTATGGAGTAAGTCTGGTCTAGAGGGGGGTCCTTTCATTTGATAATTGAATTCTGTTTAAATTCAAAGACCATGAGAATATATGTTTTGTGTTGCAGATAGTTTGTAACGATTTAGGGAAAGCACTAGTCACATTTGCGCTATCATCCCCAAAAGACTAGTCAATTTGAAATTTTCTTAAAATCACTTATAAAGCCCAATTTCACCTATTAAGTAATGTAGGACTTATTACTCATGATAGAGACATTATTAGAAACTCGACAGCTTTAAACCTTGTGGGGGTATTTGAGGAAAATTTTCATTAGGTTTGTTTGTTTTGGGTTTAAAGTTGGCTCCTTGAGGACCCCTCTTAGTTGAGGGTTTTGTTTGGTTCTGGGGGATACCCCGTGTGTTTGTGCAGTTTGATTTTTTGGATATATAATACTTATCTTATCCATAACAAGGGGACAGATCCGGGCCAGTATGCAGTTTCGAAGAAGTGCTTATGCCCAAGGGTGCCTTATGTAGCTTTTTTTGTAGTAAACTCTGCTTTGATGATTCTCTATGTTTCTGCTGACCCACCCAATAGATGTAAACATATCATGTATCAGTATCTACTCTTTCTTATAGTTCTTTTTTTTTTTTTTTTCATTTTTCTTTTATCAGGAGTTCAGATTTCAACAAGAACAATTTTCAATGGGTGCTATAGAGTCTCAATGGTGATAGATTGAAAATTTCTTCTTGTTGTATATTAACCAGAAGTTTAAACAGACCATCTTTGCGTAGTCACTATTGTGTTGTGGGTGCTATAGTCTCATGTATGAGTAGAGGCACCTTTTTGGTCTCTTGGGTTTGAGGAAATTGAACAGGAGTAATTAACAAATCAGCAAACAAATTGTAAAAGAAGTATTAACATACACTACTTATATGAGGTTGGTGAATACATGTTTACTTGAACCAAAAAAGAGTCCTAGTTCTACTGTTTGAATTTGTAGGAGGATAACCAGATACATTTCAGAATTCCTGACTTTATGGAGAACTTGGGTGATGTGGTCACTGACAAGGGGCAAAATTATTGTGAAAAGTTGATGGGTGCTTTATGGTGTGATTTAGAAGTGTGAATTGTAGATCTGCTTTTCTCAGCTTTCGAAGGTAGAGGTCAGGTGTCCACTATAAAGGACAAGATTAAGGAAGAGCTTCTTAAGATGAATTGGTCATTTGCAATGGAAACCAATTAATGCACCAGTAAGAAAGAGTAATTCAATTTAAGTGGGGACTTGTCGGTTCGCTATGCTTCAGATAAGAATGGACATGTGCAAGAATGATGGGGCATCAATTGATCACCTCTTTTGTGTGGTTTGGTTGCCTGCCAGCTTTGCTCTATCGTGTTTGCTTTAGTCTTGGTTATGCCCAAGTCTGTAATGTAATTTTCTGAAGTCTCGTGCAGAGCAGTTAGGAAAGGAAGGCGTACTGTTGCTTGGAAAGCAGTGCCTTTTATGCGTGATGTGGTGCATCTGTAATGAGTGCAATAGAGAGCTTGTGAGGGATTGAATTTTGTATTCGAAAGAGTAAGATTGGTTTTCTTAGATCCTTCTATTTCCGGCTTTCGATTCAACCAAGTGATTTGCTTCTCTGCTAGCCATTGAACTTTCTAACTGATGATAAGAGTGAAGTCCTTGAATGTCATGAACAAGTAACTAACACCTTACATAAACCTTGTAGATTGAAGATGATGATATTGAAGAATTCTCAAGCTCTGCAAAGGTGAGTTTTTACCAAGTAGAATATATCTCTAGATTGCATTTGCAAACTCAGTCTCAAGGCACAGAGGTGAACAACAATACATCAGATATTTCAGTGCTATTGTTGGTACTAATTGCTGATATATTCCTATTTGAAGCCAGATTGTGATAAACGATTCTTTTACTGGCACTAAACTTGAACTGTTACCACGGTAGCCATTGATGCTGTAACAATGTTACAACTCATTTTTTGAAGCATATTTGAAGTGATATAGCAAATGTGCTGATCTTCCTAATTACATTCGTTACGATCTTGTTTAGGATGCCAGTGGAAGTGATGAAGATTGGACTGCATAGGATTCTAATCTTATGAAATTCCGAAATAGTTCACAAGCAGGTGATGTATATTACTTCCCTGTGAAAGCGTCTAATATCCCTGGAGCTCGCAGGCTTCTTATTGATCTTCAAAACTGGGGCATATTGCCAGTCTTAACGATCATTTATTATATTTCTTTTGTTCTTTGTACTTCTTTTGTAAATTGCTAAATTTGATTATTGGCAGTTATTATTTTTATATGAAATATTATAGGTGCGAAATCGGGTTTTCTAGACAATATTTAATGTTGATTTGGCGAGTATGGACATGGCCACTTTGTCATGTCTGCAAGTAGAAATTGTATTTTGAAGAAATGATTTTAAACGAAATCATTCTTTGAAATAGTTGAAGTAAAAAAAGAAAAATGGCCATTTAAAATGAAAGTTAAATCGTTTGCTCAAGTCATGGATTCAACAGTGGTCGTGAAGATCTACCTGGAAGATCCTTTGGAGAAGATATAAGAAGAAATGTACAATATACTGCCTTATGAGAGGAAACTGAGGGGCTGGTCGCCCATATAAGCCTTGGAAATGGGTCATTCCTGCATATTTTTGTGAGTGGTATTATATCAGAATTCGACCCAACCAAGATATTGACTCCACTGCCGCGGTTGTTGGCTTGTGAAACGTCTAAGGTACAGTTTGAGACATCGGTGTACTACCTCAGTTTGCCTATCGGTCTGTGGGTGGTACGCTGAGCTCATGCTTAATTGAGTTCCCTGAAGCAGAAGTTGCTGATGGATATCGGGTCTTGATCACTGATTACACTTAGTGGCATTTCATGGAGTCTAGCTATGTTCTCAACAAATACTTCAACTACATTCTTGCCAGTATAGGGATGAGTCAGTGCTCTAAAATAAGCATATTTGCTCAGCCCATCAACAACCACCATTGTAGTCTTTTTCCCCCAGATTTAGGCATTCCCTCCACAAAATCAAGGGATACGTCTTCCCACACCCAAGACAGCACCGGTAATGGCTGCAACAGCCCCACCGGAGGACGGGCATCGTACTTGTTTTATTGGCAAACAGTGCAGGCTGTGATGTATTTCTGAACGTCCTTGCACATTGACTTCTAGAAGAAAATTTGAGGCAACCGTTTGTATGTTCTGAGAACCTCGGAATGGCCATTGCCGCCTAGTATTCTATCGTGGAAGTCGTTGAGAAGCGATTTGAAGGGGGAATTGGTTGGAATGATGGTTCTGCCCTTACAAATCAGCAATCCCATTTTGCATGTTCTCCAATCCATCAAGGCTCCTAACATTTTGATTGCTTCTTTGAGCTCAGTCCAGTCCACAAAGGCAATTGGGGATAAATAGCGTGCAACTGAGGAGATCCCACTTCCCCGAACTATGAATCAGCCACCGAGCTTCCTTTGTCTGGCTTGTAAATAATCTCGTAATCGTAGCCACCCATTTTTCCTGTTCAGGTATGATGACTCGCTGATCCAATAGAAACCATAGGCCTCTTCGGTCCGTTTGAATCTGAAATCTTCAGCCCAGTAGGGTACGGTCGCCAACATACCACAACTTTGATAATGACCAACATCTCATTGGCATAGACAGACCAAATCTTCGGCCCGGAATATGATACACTTGCCGGAAACCCGTGAACGACTTCAAATTTTCACTTTGGAACACCACGTCCGTTGACAGTCATCGGCTCTGCCATCTAGAGCGCCACCAAGAGCCATAATAATCGAGCGAAGAGGAACAAAGAAGGGGAATGAGAGGGAAAAAAAATAAAAAATAGGAGTGAGAGAGAAAGGAGATCGTAATAAAGATACCAACGACAGTTCGAAGTTTGAGTGGGGATCGTAGGATGCATGAACTCATGGGAGATGAATTACTACAAACACCCTTAACATATTATTACATGCCGACTTAATCATCAAGTCGCCCAGGGAAATTGGAGGGGAATTGGGGGCTAACTAGAGCATCCAAAATGTAGAAAGGCCTAGAGGGTCAAGCTGAGGGCCCATCGGCCCAAAGGTAGACCCGACCCAAGCCAAAGGCTCCGGCTCACTAAACGGATTACGCACTGGAACCATTCTCTTTGCACACGTTCTAATCTGTAATAATTAAGGAAAGGTGCTGTTGGTGATGCTCTTAAGGGAAAGCAAGGTACGAGCCTTAAATGCTTTGGCATTCTAAGCCCACTCGATAAGGAAGAAGGGTTGATAGATCCAACATTCAAAAGAAAACGAAATTACAAGGATATGCTACATTCAATATGGATCATGTGCCCGTCAGTAGTTACCTTATCAAGCCCACTGCTCACTTACCAACTAATTGCGAAAAGCCTTTACAAAAGGTAAAACGAACCACGTCACAAGTATGCCAGATTTTTACATTTTCTTGCTTTTACTTTGTGCATGCACCTTATCAATTCACTTTCACTAACTTAAGCATCGGAGGTGGTTATGCCGTCATATCCAACATGTCACTCTGACGCTCGGCCTTTTTGCATATCATCAACATCGGACTCGACGTGCAGGGTCATTGTAGCAATAGTTACATACATACAAAAATGATGCTCTTGCTCTTTTAGTGACATATGCACGTATTGTCAAACATATATATCTCTGTCGGCAACTATATGCACACATCATACTTGCATGCAGGCATAGCCGCATGGGATCCCACACACACGCCATGCCCCATGGTACACATGCATAAACAAATAAGAAACCAAGTTACGTATGTAGATTAGACCGTTTAATCATAAGAACACGTCGTTTTCTTCCGATCCACGTAGTCATCCATGGGGGATCACCTGAGACAACTTGATAGCCAGCACTTGTATACAGTTTTCGTGCACCCAAATCATCTTCATAAGCCCAAAGGGCAAGATACTCGAAACCCCACAGTGTAGATAGCACGTCGCAGGCTTTTAGCAACACTGTCGCTATTTTCTGTCTCCTGTTCATTATATTAATTCCCTCTTAATATAAATATAGTTGTGTAATATTAAATAAATAGGTAAACTTTACATGCTCCCGAAGTATCACGAATTTAATTTTGTAATGATACTTTTGAATTATCAAAATTTTTAAAGTGGGCATCCCATGTTTTTTTAGCCCCTTTTAATTTCACTCTTATTGTCGGGGTTTAAAGTTAAATCAAACAGTAAATATGTGAAATATTTCTTATACTCCTGTAAAATTTATGAAAATACAAATTTACCCTAATTAAAAAAATTTTATTTTATTTTTAAAAAAACAAAATACATGGGTATTTTGATCATTTTGACATCCTTTGTTAAGTTTTAATAGAAAATCCTAACAGATTAGTGAAATTAAAAGGGACTGAAACATGCATGGGATAATGACATTGCAAAACCCGTGATACTTGAGGTCGAGTGAAGTTTTTTCCAAATAAAATAAGAAAAATAGATCTACCTAACAATCTGAAAAATGGGCGGACAAATGCGGGATCAGCAAAAGTAACAAAAGTAGGATGGAAATATTTAACCTGAAAGCTTTCAAGACGGCAATCCCAGACACGTAAAGATACTCTTCTACTTCAGCTGGGAGATGGTCGAGCACAGTTTTCTCTCTCATCACAGTCACATCGACAACACCCACAAGTTGCTTTTGTGAATCAGAAATATTATTATTGGCATTACCCTCAGCAACCAAACAAGCGTATCTGTTTATGATATCTAACCATTTTGAATCAAATATATATGGTAATTAAATCAATTAATTATAGGGCCTAGCTAAATGGTTCCACCAACAAAAATATGTTCAAAACGCTTCAATTTATTGGCTTAAAATAAATAAAATTAAATGCTGTAGTTATCCTAATAAAAATTTAATTTCATGGCTAATATTTACCTGTTAGGAGGTGAGCTCCTAAGTTTGTATGCAAGCCCAGAAAGCACTTCAGCCTGTATTAGCAGCAGTGCAACATAAAACTTTTACAAAATGATGCTCATTATATAGGCAACAACCTTCTTTGATTTTCTTTTCTTTTTTCCTTTTTTCTTTTCTAATTTGTTAATGAAGATAATGATAGTTTCGAACCGACATTAATCTTACAATGAATTCTAGCTAGTAGCCTTCAACAGAAGAACTCATTCAATTAGTTCCCGATATTCACAATATTTAATAATTGAGGATAATTATTATTATCTCGATTGCACATTGATAAAAACATTGGATAGTTATAATTAAGACATTGAGCAAACTCATGAACAGGAATTGATCGGGACCCTAACAATTTGCCACTTTAATTGCTAGTAATTCAAGTGGCATGTGAGAGAATTCTAATAAGGTTCACTTGCTCAATAAATGGACGAATAATTCAAAATTTAATTGGTTAGGCAAGCAGACCCTATATTAACTCTCGCACATTTTACAGGTAGCAAAATTACTAAAGATGTCTATCCACATGGATGACCATAAAAAGATCATGAAAGTAGTAAAAATTAAGAAAGATTGAAAGCAAAGATGTATGGACAATAGAAAGAAAACCTTATAGCTATAGTAATTAGAGCTATTAATTTTTAACATAATTTACAAATTGAACATGAATTCAATACGAAATTTGCATGTTAAGATTAAGAAATTTAATTCATTTAATTAAATGAATCGAGTTAGAATTATCTTATATCTATATGTCAATACGATTCAACTTTAACATGCGAACATAATTTTTCACTCCAAGAGGCTAGACACACAGATGGATTTAAGGGGGGCTGTTGGGGGCCCCACTTCTAAAAAAAAAAATTATTAAAAACATTTTATGAGCTTTAAATTTGTTAAAAAAAAAATAGTTTATGTATTTTTTTTCTTATTATTTTAGCCCCTAGAATTATTTTTTTGATGCAACCTGGTCCCTTAAAGTTGAATTTCTAGTTTCGTCACTCGCTAGACAGATTGAGTGGAAACGGGCTTATCCAAACAGGGAAAAGAAAAGGAAAGGGAGCTCAGAAAAACAAAAACGCTAAATGTAAATTAAGGGAAGAAAAGAAACCTGAAAGAAGTCGAAGAAAAAATCATTGAAAAGAGCAACAGGGACATGGAATGCTTCAGCTTGAACATGAGCAACCTTCCTCATCTCATCTGCCTTCTCAACCAACCTTCTAACCTTCCACTTCCACCTACAATCATTTACCAAATACCCAACCGATCCCACTTTCTGATCAGCCGATGACGTCGTTGAACCACTATGCACCACAAAACCTCTTCTTACTCTCATCACCACTTGCCGCCGCTGCTGCTCCCATATTTTCCCACTCCGACCCATCATACGTGTATATCCATTTGAAGGTTCGGCTTCGCCACATACTCTTGGAATAATATTGCGGTGGTTTGCTATCAAATGGGCCATATATATGTAGGATGAGAAATGATTTCTTTTTAGGAAGATGACTTACATTACACGACGACGACGTTTTGACTGGGAATTAGTGTATGATTGCTTCTTTCCTTGTTCAACAAGCATATTTTTTTTTCATGCAGAAGGAGAAAGGTCAGGCCGCAGTCGAAAGGGGGATTCAGTGATCGAGATTCATTACGTGCAACTCAATAATCGATGTTTGGGGAACAATGCCCATGTTGGTGGTTAGCTATAGATCAGAAGAAGAAGAATGAGATTAATTGAATAACTCCAATATTGCTTTCCTTTTTCTCATTTTTGTTGTCGGTGTCCATGGGGGAATATTGCTGATCAGAAGTGAGTGGGAAAGATAAGGTATGGGCATGAGTGGTGGTCAATTCTTGATTTTTTGAGACCATGAGAATTACTTATAATATACCAAATGGCAATCAAGCTAACACGTGTCCTGTTAGAGTATTTTATATATTTTATATTATTCTCCTTATAAAGCTCATTTAATTCCTAAGATACCAAATGGGAATAAAGCCGCCGCGGTAGTCCAATCGTCTATGTGACCAAACCCATCGATAGATTTGCCGCCAACCATTCTGCAGCCATCGATAACGGCCCATTCTGATGCGCGTTGGACATACTTTTTAGGACCCGCTTACACGCTGATTGCAAGCCTATCTCATCAACCTGGTGATCACCTTTTTCAACATCCACTTGGTTCACCAGTTTCAACCCATTTTTAGAGCATTCAAACCGGTTCAACTTGGGCTCATAGCATTTTCGGCTGGTTCAATCAATTTCAGATCAATCTTTGTTGGTTCAACCGGGATTAGAGCATTTTAGACCTGTTCAACTCGGTTTCAGAGCATTACTACTCGGTTCAACCCAGTTTCAGAACATTTTAGTCAAGTTGAACCTGGTTTCAGAACATTTTAATCCGGTTTAGCCCGATTTCAAAACATTTTAGTCTAGTTCAACTCGGTTTCAGAACATTTCTACCAAGTTCCAAAACATCCTTAGCCCGGTTCACCTAGATTCAGACCTAACTCCATCGCTTTTTCGACAGCCTTTCCGGCCACCGCCCCCAGCATTCTTACAAGATTAATTCCCTTTCTTCTCCAAAATAAAACTTACACTTTGAGTTTGAGGAGAGATGTTAGAATATTTTATATTATTCTTTTTATTTAGTTTCCTTATAGGGTAATTTAATTCCTTAATTATTCTAGTTTACTAGTCACTAGTCATAGTCTCTCTATAAATAGAGACATTTTGTATTATGTAATACACACTTCAACATGTGATACACACTTCAATATACAATATGCAGCCCCAACAATTTCATCAATTCCCACTCTCCGCTTCCGCTCTTTTTCTTCTCCTTTCCATATTTTATATAAAATTCGACATGTCCATAGGAAGAACTAACGTTGTTTATGGTAATGGACTTGGTTTCACTCTTGTTTTTTATTCTGTTGGTTAGAACTGTCCACGACATCTCTTAGTCAAGATGGTGTTATTCGCACATTTTTTCTGCACATCTTTTATTTCTATGGTTAATTGGTAATTTTAATTTAGAATCAACGGTCGAATTTGAAATTATGCTAGGGAAGTGCACATATGAGATGGAGAGCAAGCAGAAAAGAATCGAAATATTCACCTTAATGATATAATCCAATATAGACACCACAAAAACATTTCTTTATCACATTTATTTTTGCCATACCTAACCTTGTCCACGGCACAAAGAGAGGAAATAAGAGAAAAAAACAGGGATATTTACATGTCCTTGGATGGACTAACTTGCTTTTAAGACATTGCATTTGTTATGAATAGAAAAGAAAAAAGGAAAAAGAAAAAAAAAGAAAGACATCACATTCATTTATCACATGCTAAAACTAAGCCATTTTATGATAAAAATTTATCAACCCTAGCATTTGTTCCTCGTGACAAAAACTTCATGCAGATTGGTGGCTTAACCCCAGCCAGAGCAAGGATAGAAGCAGGCAAAGTCCATATCCCATCCCCACATATCAAACCAGAAGCCACTGCAGGCCCAAAAGCATCAGCCTTGGCCTTGTTTATTTTCTCCCACACGAACAATATTAAGCTTCCAACACACATATCAATGGCAAAATATGGTCCAATATAGAAAGGTATTGCCATTGCCATGGGAAGAGGAATGAACCGCCCCCACCTCTTGTCCACTAAATCTTTAACCAAATTTATCAGAATGGCTGCACCAAAACACAGATAACAAAGTGTAAGGCAATTCTTTGGTAGACTTTTGAAGCCCTCTACCCCCAGCAAAGCCATGTTACGGTACACAACAGCATAAGGGGCAGGGTATTGGCTTCCAGGTAGCCCAATGTCATCAAAGGCCTTGTAAAAGAGCCAAAAGACACAAGGGGCAACTACACAACCCATTGCCGTGCCAATTAGTTGGCTCACAAACATGGAACGAGGTGAAGCTAGCGTTAAGTAGCCAGTCTTAAAATCCTGCATTAGGTCAGAGGCTGTTGAAACAATGTTCATCATAACCCCACAAGCTGCTAGGCCTGCAAGAACTCCACCATGAGCAGCACCAGCCCATGCTCCAATGATAAAGATAGCAAGATTTCCATACGTGGATGCTAGGGACCAATCAGTGAGCCCAGCACCATATGCATTGCAGAAAGCCAATGTGGGTGCAAATATGTACATGACCAATATGTAATACCATTTGAGTTGGTGAAAGATATGTGGAAGAATGGCTGTAGAGATGGCAGCAATAGCAACATAACCTGCAATGGAAAACCAAGTTGGAATTTGATCTTTGAGAAAGAGTTGGGTCCGGCGCTTGTCATCATATGAGACCTGAGAGCTCACATGAGAAGAATGGTCTGCAATGTGGAGATCAGAGCTCACATCTTTGTGCCGGAACTGATGATACAAACCTATGACGGTTCGACTTAGAACCTTGAGGAAGTTATATAGACCGTCACCTAGGATCATGGCTATGGCGATAAATATCTGAAAAAGGGCTATAACTTCAGTTTTCAATAGCCAAAAAAGCCTTCATGAAGATGAAAATATAGGGGCGGTATGGCTGTCTCTGTTAGTGAGAACTTACCTTGTAACCTTGAAGACCACGTAGACTGGTTGCTGAAAGGTCTGTAGAATACCAGTCACCCTTTCTTTTTTCTATGAGAGGCCACATCAGACCCCATGAAAGAATCCCTCCAACCAGCACTGATATATTTATGATATAGGGACAAATCATGCCAACTCCAACATATGTTGCTGAGAAATCAAAATAAAATCTGCAGAACAATCAAGATTTCGCATTAGCCTCAACATCAATAAATGAGAACAAGGCTTAGTTGAAGCAAAATTTTTATCAAATGCAAATATTCTTCTTTGCATAAAGTAGATTGAAATTTTATTAAGAGGAAAACAAAGGGTAATTATATATGTGTACTTGTATTTATATGCTCTGAGCCCAAATGAAGGGAAGCTTGCAAATCCACAATCATCTCCAGCAGTATAGAACCATTGGAAAAAGCCCCATAAAAAGCTGAAGGTGAAAAACTTGCCCAACTCTCTCACTTGTTTCCTGGAAAAGCAGAAAGAAAAGAAAGATATTCTAAATTTTCATATGGTTGCATTTAACTAGAAACCATTCAAGTTCTTTTTTTTTTGGGGGGGGCACTAGAAATCATTGAAGGTGTCATACGTTAACTTTGCTAGTTTGGCTCCTTGAGGAGTATGGAAGCTGTTGATAAGATGAGCGGTTGCAGTACCACTTGGATATGTCAGTTTGAAGTCTATGATCATAGTCTGACACCAAACATGAAATACATCATTGGAGAAAAAGAGCACTATGACCAGGTTTTCTTGTGTTCGATGAACATATTCTTTTCTTTAACTTTTATCCACTGAACATGAGAAACATGCATTTATACCTTTCGGATAGGCACCACCGAGAAGAGTCCAAGAAAGCTGACAACAAAGAGAAAGCTGATTATCCATACTAATGACGGGTTTTTGAAATCATGAGTATCTGCTGATAGTTTGGCAATGCGTTCACTCATTCCAAAGAGATAACTTCCAAAACCTCCTGTTAATAGAAATCAATTAAAAGAATGAATTTTCAGACTACAAGTAAACGTCATGAGTTTGAGAAAAACGTATTCTTTTTAGATTACAAGAAAATAAATATTTCTCAGCAGGCATATTGGTTTGGGCTAGATTTATCATAAAACATGGTTAGAAACATGACATTACTCAACAAAAATTGAGTCTTTGTGCAACACTTCTAAACTATCTCTTTCATTCTGGTTTTCAGACAGGTTATTGATACCCAACTTCAAAATACTAGGACTTGTACTAAATTGTTATACAAAATGGAGATGGATTATGAACATAAGGCTAGAGCACTCTGATGGAAATGATAGAAAAAGTGGCCACCAATTGCCATAGTAAAACAACTAGCTTGGTTTTGGCCAGAGTGGTAGATGTATACTCCTTAATGCAGAATGTCTGCTAGATGCAAGAAGAAGCTCAATGTGGTCAAGACTATACAAAGGAGACTTGCATGGGAAAGCAGGAATTTAATAAAAGGCATCAATTTTCAATTTTCCAAATTCAACCAAGCTGAAACATCCCAATGATATAGTTTGATAGCCTCATTTAAACCCTCACTTTCACTTGAGTTATAAATTTCAGGCTATCTATTTAGGATACAAATGAATTTCTGAATAGAGGAAACTTTTTCATATCTAGACTTAAAAAGAACATCTTCATGTGGGAAATGTAAAATGCATCGGCTGGGAGGGGGGGGGGGGTGAGGTTTACTATAATGAATTATAATTTGGCTGATGACAAGAGAAATCGAGCAAGCATTTGTCAAAAAACTTCGGGGCAATAAATATCATGAAAGAGTGAAATATGTTTCTCACACAGCTCTTCGACTATAGAAAGCAATATATTTGCGCTTAAAGTAATGTTACATACCATACAAATATCCCACAAATATCTCATAAAACAGATGTGATAGGGTCTAGTAGCAATTGGCTACTTAATATGTGTCAAACTGCAAAAGACAAACTAGGTAACCAAGATGGGGACCAAAAAGACTGGATAACACAGCCTGAAAGGATATGTCATGTGTAGAGAGAAAGCAAGCATGTTTTCCATGTTCCATTATTTTTTTATTTTATTTTAATTTTTAATAGGTGAGGAGGAGGGAGGGTTCTTTCATGTTTGTTACGGATCATTCAAATTTTTTGGGCTTGGTGGTGGGGGTATGGTGCTAAGATTATGGGTGCATGTGCCCATTCCACATGCCTCATCCTATGAAAAAGCAATAAATTAAGATAAAAACCAATAATAATGGAGAGCACATGATGATAGACTTTCATGCCACTTGGTTTATGGCATCTCCGCAACACTTGATTCAAAACAAAAGAAAGAGGAAGCAAGGTCAAAATCTACAAATTAAATATAAGTAATGCTACTTAGTAGATTATTATATGACTTTTATACAACTTAATGAAGTAACAATAAAAATAAAAAATAAAAAGTCAAGACCTGATTTTACTATAACATCATCCCAACGTAATAGTCGGTCAACTAAATTGACTTACTCTTTGAATATTCCCTCAGCTTTTTTGGAACCCTTTAATATAAAATTCAAATTTGTTCACCCATCACTTGTTTGTCAAACCAAGCTTTTATTACAATCATTGAAAAAATTGGTAGCTAGGCTCCACTGCCGCCGTAGATTCCTGATAGAGTCTAGCATGACATCAATTCTTATTTCACTTTTGTTGATATTTGTTGGAAGTCCCACATTGCTAAAGAAATTAGTCAATGTGCTCCTTATAAGGTTGTGGCATCCCTCACTCTTCAAGGCGTCTTTTGGAGTTGAGTTAGGCCCACCTTTCACATATTGTGTGAATTCTAATATGGTATCAGAGCAAGGTTCCTAGTTTGTGGCCCCACCATTACCCGTTTCCACTTGTTGGCTTGGATATCCTCCCGCCACACGTGAGGGGGCGTGTTGGAAGTCCCACATTGCTAAAGAAACTAGTCAATGTGCTCCTTATAAGGTTGTGGCATCCCTCACTCTTCAAGGCGTCTTTTGGAGTTGAGTTAGGCCCACCTTTCACATATTGTGTGAATTCTAATAATATTATTTCATGAAATTTAAGTTTCCCTCCAATTTAAAATATTTTAATTATCTTTTCGTTTGTGTTTATCTTTCTCTTTGTCTCAAATTGAAAAGATATGAGATTCATCTGTGCTTTATAAGAGATTGTATTTCTCTTATATTAGAATGAATTTTGAGTAGACACATGTTATTGATGTCACTCTCTACACGCGTGCGCTCACACGCACGCTTTGCATTACGCATTGACGCTTTAGACGCACTTAGCACTTCGCACGATCGCATCGTCGCACATTTAAATGTGTATTTTTCTGATATGTTCAAATGCAGTTTAATAATAGTTTTTTATTTTATTATTTAAAATTCAGATTTTAGCTGTTTTTTAAACTGCTATTTCAACAGTCTTATTTAAACCGTCTTTAACTACTTATCCAACAGTTATAATTAAACTGTTGTAAACTGTTTTTAAAATTGCTCTGTTGACTGAATAAAATATAATGTTCTTCATATTTTTGATTATCTTAAAAAATATTATCTTCTTCTCTTCTTCTGTTCTGCAGTTACATAATTTCTTGTTTTGAGTAGTGTTCAGAATTTGCAATCTGCACACTACATTTGGACATTATTGTATCCTGAGAACAGAATTGTTGTATTCCCTTTTGCAAAACTAATTATACAAGTGGGAGGCAATATTTGTTTAATAGACAGATTTATATTCGCCTTACTGTCCATGGATTCAGTTATTTCCATACAGATTTTCTGCTTTCTTTAAATTCTGTAATGCCCACAGTTTTATTTCTAACAATTCTTAAACAAATATTTTTTCATTTTTTTTTTCAATGGCACTTCCAAATATGAATTCTGCAATTACTTCTCTGAATGTGATGCCCCAAGACCTTTCCAAACTGGATCGTTTTGATGGCAACAATTACAAACGCTGGAAGGAGAAAGTGGAGTTTCTGCTTACAACATTGAAGGTTCGTTACGTGCTTGACACACCATGTCCTGTCGTGCCTGAAAAAGGAGCCACTGATGAACACACTGATGTGATTGTCAAATGGGAGGAAGACAACTACACATGCCGTGGGAATATTCTCAACACCCTCACTGATCCCCTGTTCGATATGTACGCACCAAAGAAGTTTGCAAAGGAGATCTGGGAGGCGCTGGAGAACAAATACAAAACTGAAGATTCTGGAAACAAAAGTTATCTGGTAAGTAATTATTTTGATTTTAAAATGGTGGCCAATAAGCCTATTTTGAATCAGGTTCATGAGATTCAATTTATTGTCCAACAATTGAATTCTGAGGGCATTCCGATTGATGAGAAACTTCAAGTGGGTGCTATTATTGCCAAACTCCCACCGACCTGGAAGGACTACCGCAAGTCATTGAAGAGGAAGGCTGATGATCTGACTCTTGAAGGTCTTCAAAGACAACTCCGAATTGAAGAAGAGTCAAGGCTTCGAGATAAACTCGAAGAGAATGCTGAAATGAACAAATTTGCCCATGTTGTTGAAATAGACAACAAAAAAGGAAAGAAGCCCAAATTTGATGTTGCTGGTCCAAGCAAAACTGGTCCTAAAAAGAAGAGCAACTTTAAGAAAAAGGGGATTTGTCATTACTGTAAGAAGCATGGCCACTTCATCAAGGACTGCAAGGTTTCTAAAAAGAAAGAACAAGCCAACAATGTTGAAGACAACCTTTTTGCTATGATTTCTGAAGTGAACATGGTAGCCAACACTTCTGGATGGTGGGTAGACAATAGTGCAACTCGTCACATCTGTGGTGATAAGTCTCTTTTCAAAAAATATGAGAAAGTTGGTGATGAGATTGAACTCTATATGGGTAATTCAACTACCACCAAAGTAGTTGGAAAAGGCATCGTGGAGTTGAAGTTTACTTTTGGCAAAATAGTTACTCTACTTGATGTATTTCATGCACCAGAAATTCGAAAGAATCTAGTTTCTAGCGGTCTTTTGTCCAAACATGGCTATAAGCTTGTATTTGAGTCTGACAAATTTGTCTTGACCAAAAATGGCATGTTTGTGGGCAAAGGATATGCTGAAAAATGGGATGTTTAATCTGAATTTAATAAAGAAGAATGCTTCTGTTTATATTGTTGACTCTTTTTCATTATGGCATGCTAGATTAGGTCATGAGAATTATAATTCTATTAATTGTATGGTTAAATTAGGCTTGATGCCTTCTAATTTGCATGATGATAGAAACAAATGTGAAACTTGTGTTAAAACAAAATTAACTAGAAAACCATTTCCTGGTGTTAATAGATCTTCTTCGAATTTACTTGAATTGATTTATTCGGATGTGTGTGATTTAAGTGGTAAAATTACTAGAGGTGGTAAAAGATATTTTATCACTTTTATAGATGACTTGTCTAAATATGCTTATATCTTTTTACTTAGAACAAAAGATGAAGGTTTGGATAAGTTTAAAATTTATAAGGCAGAAGTTGAAAATTTTCTTGATTGCAAGATTAAGTCACCAAGGAGTGATAGAGGTGGAGAATTTTTTAATAATGACTTTGACTGTTTTTGTGAGAATAATGGTATTATTCATGAACGAACAACACCTTATACACCTCAACAGAACGGTGTAGCAGAAAGAAAAAATAGAACACTCATGGATATGGTTAATGCTATGATTGACCATTCTGGTTTGTCTGAAATTTTTTGGGGTGAAGCTATTTTTTCTGCAATTCACATATTAAATAGAGTGCATTCTAAAAAGAATCATATGTCGCCCTATGAGTTATGGTTTAAACGTAAACCTAACTTAAATTATTTTAAATTGTGGGGGTGCCTAGCTTATGTTAGGCTGCCTGATTTTAAAAGATCTAAATTGGGACCAAGAACTTCAAAATGTGTTTTTGTCGGTTATGCTTCACATAGCAAAGCTTATCGTTTTTTTGAATTGGATTCTAATGTAATTATTGAATCAAGAGATGCAGAATTTTTTGAATCCAATACTACTAAAACTCTGAGTTTTCTGAAGCAAGTACTTCTAATAATGAAAATATTTTTAAAAATATTGTTTCAAAAAATGAAAGAATTTTGAAATAAGAAAATCCAAGAGAATTAGAAAAGAAAAGAGTTTTGGTCCTGATTTTTTGACATACTTTTATAAAAGGCAACTCTCAAAATATTGTGAATGAAGTTGGTATGTGTTTTAATCTGGATAATGAACCCTCGAACATGGAAGAAGCTATGAAATCTAGGAATGCCACATTCTGGAAGGAAGCAATTCATGATGAAATGGAATCCATTATGTTTAATAACACATGGATTCTTGTAGATTTACCTTCTGGTTCTAAACCCATCGGATGTAAATGGATCTTTAAGAAAAAGATGAAACCTGATGGATCCATCGACAAGTACAAGGCTAGATTAGTAGCCAAAGGGTTTAGGCAATCTAAGGGCATTGATTATTTTGATACATATGCTCCTGTGACTAGGATTTCATCTATTAGAACTTTGATATCTTTGGCTTCCATATATAACCTTGAAATCTACCAAATGGATGTGAAAACAGCATTCTTAAATGGTTATTTGGATGAAGAAGTATATATGGAACAACCAGAAGGGTTCATTATTCAAGGACATGAAAACAAAGTTTGTAAGTTAGTAAGGTCATTATATGGTTTAAAACAAGCTCCAAAACAGTGGCATTAACATTTTGATAATGTTGTTATTTCTTATGGTTTTCGTTTGAATGAAGCTGATAAATGTATTTATTTTAAAATGTTTGATAATGATGTTGTCATATATGTTTGTATGTTGATGACATGCTAATTTTTAGTAATAGTATTACTTGTATTAAAAATACAAAAGATTTCTTGTCATCTCATTTTGATATGAAAGATATGGGTGTAGCTAATACCATACTAGGTATTAAGTTACACAAAATTGGAAATTCATATGTCATATCTCAAACTCATTATATTGATAAAATTTTGAATAAGTTTAGTCATTTACATGACAAAATTTCTCATGTTCCTTATAACCCTAGTTTAAAGCTTGGAATAAATAAAAATCGATGTGTATCTCAACTAGAATATTCTAGTGTTATTGGAAGTCTGATGTATGCAATGTATTGCACACGCCCAGACATTGCATTTGCCGTGGGCAAATTGAGTAGATACACAAGTTGTCCAGGCATTGAACATTGGAAATTAATTTCTATAGTTTTGGGTTACTTAAAAGGAACTAGATCTTATGCTCTACACTATGTAGGGTATCTTTTTGTGATTGAAGGGTATAGTGATGCAAATTGAAATTCTATGGATGATGGATCTAAATTCACAAGTGGATGGGTTTTTACCCTAGGTGGCGCAGCTATCTCTTGGGGATCCAAGAAACAAACCTGTATAACTCACTCTACTATGGAGTCAGAATTAGTTGCTCTAGGAGCTGCTGGAAAAGAGGCTGAATGGTTGAGAAACCTTTTGATTGACTTGCCTGTATGGCCAAGTCCCATGCCTCCAATTTCTTTACATTGTGATAGCCAAGCCACATTGTCAAGAGTATACAGTAAGTCCTATAATGGAAAGTCAAGACATATAAGTCTTAGACATAACACTGTGAGACAATTGTTGGAAGAAGACATTATTACAGTGGACTATGTAAAGTCGTGCACAAATTTAGCAGATCCTTTTACAAAAGGCCTATGTAAGGATCTGATTCGGAATACCTCACTTGAGATGGGTCTAAAACCAATTGAATAGATCATTACAAGATGGCAACCCAACCTAAATTTTGGATAACAAACTCTAGGTTCAATGGGAAGAACAAATTCTTGATAAGTGATGGTAGTAGCACTAAATTAGACCATCGAGAGGTATTATTGTAGTTTAGTGCTAGTCCTGTAGTGAAAATGAAAGGTTGAGTAAAACTCTTAATGAGTTCGCATAAAAGGTGTATTTAATCTACAGAAATACCTAGAAGAACTCTATCTATGTGAGTGTAAAGCCAGGCCGCTTTTGTCGGGGCTTGGTAAGCCACCTAGAGCACTCATGAAGTCGGGATATCGCGTATGGCCTTTAATGCGCGGCTGAGAATAACTATAGAAATTTTTAATATGTTAATATGTGTTAATTCTCCGGTTTTATCACTAAGTATGATAGTTCAAGGACATTGAGTCTACTATCACACTGGTAAAGTTTTGAGGGTTATACACTAAGTGAAAGTTCAAATCCTAAAGGTACTTTCACTAATGTATTGACATATCGGTGTAACAACAAATTTTTTATTTAAAATTGTTTTTTCGTGTTAACTTCATTTTCTTGAAATAAGTGGAGGATTGTTGATATTATTTAATGAAATTTAAGTTTCCCTCCAATTTAAAATATTTCAATTATCTTTTCGTTTGTGTTTATCTCTCTTTGTCTCACATTGAAAAGATATGAGATTTATCTGTGCTTTATAAGAGATTGTATTTCTTTTATATTAGAATGAATTTTGAATAGACACATGTTATTGATGTCACTCTCTAGATGTGCGCGCTCTTCGCATTATGCATTGACGCTTTAGACGCACTTCGCACATTCGCATCGTCGCACATTTAGATGTGTATTTTTCTGATATGTTCAAATTGTCGCACATTCAGATGTGTATTTTTCTGATATGTTCAAATGCAGTTTAATAATAGTTTTTTTATTTTATTATTTAAAATTCAGATTTTAACTGTTTTTTAAATTGCTATTTCAACAGTCTTATTTAAACCGTCTTTAACTGCTTATCCAACAGTTATAATTAAACTGTTGTAAACTGTTTTGGAAACTGTTTTTTAAACTGCTCTGTTGACTGAATAAAATATAATGTTCTTAATATTTTTTATTATCTTAAAAAATATTATCTTCTTCTCTTCTTCTATTCTGCTATTACATAATTTCTTGTTTTGAGTAGTATTCAGAATTTGCAATCTGCACACTACATTTGGACAGTATTGTATTCTGAGAACAGAATTGCTGTACTCCCTTTTGCAAAACTAATTATACAAGTGGGAGGCAATATTTGTTTAAGAGACAGATTTATATTTACCTTATTGTCCATGGATTTAGTCATTCCCATACAAATTTTTTGCTTTCTTTAAATTCTGTTGTGCCCATAGTTTTATTTCTAACAACTTTTATATCCCTTCTTATAACTATTTAAACAAAAAACTCGAAACAATTATCAAACACACCCGGGACTCTTTGCAAACTAAAAATTAGATATTCACGCAAGCATATATCTTGAAGAAAGAAGAGAAGAACATCATCTTAATCAATTGGTAACACACCATTAATCCAGATTTACAAACCAATACCTACGCAATCGATTAATTGATACTTCCAATAAATATTGTTCTAATGCTTTAAAAATTTTGTAAATTGTAATAAAAGTAGATTTAATTTGAGAAATAAATGAGAGATGAGTGAAGGGGAGGCATACCGCTAAAGGCGATGCCGGAGGAGGCGACAACGCAGGTCTGGATGACAGTGTTTTCCTGCCGGGTGAAGGGCTGCCTTAACAACCCCGACTTCTGAAGCAACTTTGTCCAAGTCTTGACAAAGAAGAACCCTAAGAGACCGGCGGAGACATTGAGGGAAGGGATGATTCCGGTGGTGAGGTTGAGCTTCATCACTATGAAGCTGAAAAGTACGCTCAGCACAAAGCTCACCACGAAGGCTCTGATTGTCAGCTGCTTCCTCCACGACGGCACCTCTTGGTCCTCAAATAGCCTCTCCACCGACAACTCTCCCGTTTCTTTCACCTTCTCGTCGTCGCCGTTACGATTCCGATCATCTTCCGGATCATAACCGTTCTCCAACTTGTCCTCCCTCACATTTTGAGTCATTTTTCTTATTTTTTGTTTCGCTCTTTTCCAAGATCGGGATCTTGGGGAGTATGAAAATGTGGTTAGAATCTATCGAATGAGACTATCTTGGGGCAGCTTTATGATGTGCCTTTCCCATTTCCACGAAAGTAATGGACTAGAAATGAGTAACTATTACCCATCAGGCTATCACATTCAGGCAAAACATGTTGGAATCGGTGGGACCCTTTTTTTAATTTATTTAGACAGATATATGTCTTATATATCCTCTTTCACAAAACGCTCTTTAAATTGCTCAAAATTTGTCTGATTGTGTGGGGTCACTTAGAATTTTTTTTAAAATAAAAAGCTAATCATGTAATGGAAGCCGTTAAAATATAAACATAAAATAAATAAAATATGAGCGGATATTAGATGAATCACTAAGAGGGATTCACATCAAGGCGAAACATGTTGGAAGCAGTAACATTTATTTAGATAGATAAATGTCATATAGATTCTCTTTTATAAGATGCTACTCAAATTGTTCAAAATGTGTCTGATTGTGTAGTGCCACTTAGAATTTTTTTTTAAAAAAAAACTAATCATTTAATGGAAGCCATTAAAATATAAATCAAATAAATAAAATATGAGCAGAAATTAGATGAATTCACTAGAGGGATTCACATCAAGGCGAAACATGTTGGAATCAGCGGTTGGCAGCTTAACATTTTTTTAGACAGATAAATGCCATATAGATTCTCTTTCACACGATGCTGTCAAAATTACTCAAATTTGTCCGTTTGTGTTGGGGCCCTTAGATTTTTTTTTTGAAAAAGTTCATCCCCCTCAAACTACCACTTCAATTGACAATGTCCCCTAAACTGTTCAAAAAAGATGACATCAGTCTCACCCAATGGCAACAAAAAGACAAAATTAACCTACAGATTTTCAATAAGACCAAATACTTTTTTAATTTTATTTTTAAAAAGTAATTTTTTAAAAATGAATCTTTATAATTTTTTTAAATTTTGAATTTTGGGCTAATTGGTTGGAGTGATTATTATATTATTTTTATTTTTTTTTATATAAAAAAGTTGCTAGTTTTTTTTTTTTTTTAGTTTTAGTTTTATCTAACTCTTATGAATTCGAAAATAATAATAATAATAATTATTTTTAAAAAATAATTAATATTTTTTTAAACGAAAATGTTTATATTTTTTTTTTCTTGAATTTGTCCAATGGTTTGTAGTGTTTTTTTTTTTAAAAAAAATTAAATTTGTTTTGGTTTTTGTTTTTTATTTTTTATTTTTGCTTTAGTCTTTTCTAGCCCTTATGAATTGTAGTGTTTTTTTTTTCAAAAAATATAATAAATAATAATTTTTTTTAAAATTTTAGTTTTAGTTTTTTTTAAAGAAATTATTACTTTTATTTTATTAAGGGTATTTTCGTCCTTAGGGGAGACATTGTCATTTGTTTGGAATTTGGGGGGACATTGTCACAATTGAAAGTTTGAGGGGGACATTGTCAATTGGGTGGTAGTTTGACGGGAGTATATGGGATTTTGCCATTTTTTTTTTAAATAAAAAAATAATCATGTAATGGAAGCCGTTAAAATATAAACATAAAATAAATAAAATATAAGCAGAAATTAGATGAATCACTAAGAGGGTTCGAGATCGGGATCACTTATAATTGAAAATTCATATTATTACTCTTGCCCCCCTCATTTTACCGGCCGATTGTTAAGGATTCCAATTCACTATAGGAGCCTAAATCCACTTTAAGGATTGTTTAAAGGGCTATATTTTGATTTTATTAATTTAATAATATTGAAATACAACAAATTTTATTGTAGATAAGTTATGCCTAATAAGACAATACCTTGTACGGAAAACATATATTTATGAATGATAGTATAAGGATCGCACAGCCATTCCTAGAAAATGAAAACCTAATAAAGAGATAAGATAAGATTGGAGATTAGTTGCACATGGTTCTGTTGCTTAAGTTAGTAAAGATAATTAGTAGAAGAATTTTGTGGCCACGCCTATGACAAAGTTGAATCTTACCCGATCTGTGTGGTAAAAACGTCTTACATAAGTTTGGAGTTTTCCCTTCAATTACTCAGAGCATTTCTAGTGAGCTCTTTAGATATAGCTTTTCTCTAAATTTTTAACAAAACACTAAAAAACCTTTATTTAAACAATTTTTTTTTATCAAAAGTTAAATTTTAATTTTGTCAAATTTCCTATTTAAATCTACGTCTCATCTTGTAATAAAAATATATTTATGTTTGTTTCGGTGTAAATTTTTTTTTGATTAAAAAATGATTATAGCAAAATCATATTTTGCTTAAAATATTTTTCGGTTTTAAAAAATAGAAATCATTTTACAAAAATTAAAGAAATTTTTTTGGTTAAACTGAAAATATTTTTCGTTGAAAATTATTTTCGATCGCACTAAACACCAAAAAATACAAACAATATTTAAAAAAAATCATTTTATGCCGAAATAAGGAGCATTAATGGATAAAACACAAAATTATTCTCTTGAAACATTCGCATAACAAACGAGTGGACACTATTTTATTTTTATTGTGATAATTTGAAAATAAATCTAAAAAATATATTTTGTAACTATTGATTTTCGATTAAATCGTTAAGTTCTTATTAAAAAAAAAAAAAAGTAGCTTTTTGTAGTACTAGTTATGTCCAAAAATTATAATATAACTTTAAAGCACATATACAATACATATTAGTCAACTTTAAGTTCATATGCCCAAAATAAAAAAAAATAATAAAAAAAAAACACAAACGAGAGAGAAACTAACACTAATTATACTAATTGATATTGACATTTCTTTAATCATGTGCTCATATCACACATTCTATTAATCTTATTAAAAAAAAACATGTAAAAATTACATTCTCTAAGACAAATGTAAGTTTAATAATCAAAGTGCATCTTTGTTCTCTAAGAGCATCTCCAGCAAGAGAGCTATTTTAGTTATTCAAATAATCATTTTTTTTATTTTGTCTATTCTTTTTTCAAAACAATTCCAGCAGTTTATCTATTCACTCTCTATTTTTTTAAATATTATTTTTTAATTTTTTTTTTATTATATTTTTTCACTTATCCTTTCTCTCTCTCCACCCCGCTCACCTCCGCCTACCCCCTCCCGTCCTGTTTTTCTTCTTCCAATTAAATCCCTTTCCCTTTGTCTTCCCTTCTTCTTTACAGACAAAGGAAGACATGGACGACTGCATACCCTCGCCTGATTCTTCTTCTTCTTCTCAATATCCCTTCTCCTTCTTTGTCTTCCCTTGCTTCTTTACAGACAAAGACCCGATAAAAAATTACAGAGGAATTTCTTATGTGGTTGATTTCGATGGGATGGATGGTTTTGGATTCGTGCGATGATATTGAGTGGGTGAAGAATTAGACAGAGTGAAATTCATAGAAGGAGCGGGTGAAGAATTATAGAAGACAAATATCTTGATGTGTTTTGATTTCTAGGACTTTGGTTTTGTTCGTTGATAAGATGTTTGGTGGGTTATGGCCACGCAGGTTTGATGCGCTCCCCCGCAGCTTTCTTTGAATTTCTCATGATTTGTAGAACGTTGAAATCAGTGGAGGAAGAAGAGAGCGACAGAGAGGGAGAGGGAGATGCTGGGTTTGATTTATAGGCGGAGGAAGAAGAGAGCGATAGAGAGGGGGAGATAGATGTTGGGTCTGATTTGGGCGAAGGAAGAAGAGAGCGATAGAGAGGGGGAGATAGATGTTGGGTCTGATTTGGGCGAAGGAAGAAGAGAGCGATAGAGAGGGGGAGAGAGACGGAGAGAAAGAGAGAGAAAAAAACAATAAACAATGGTTTATAGTGTGAACAGTAAACAGGCTTTTCAGCTTATTTACTGTTCATTTTGTAACAAAAATCAGCAAAATAGCTAATCTGCCGGAGAGAAAAAAATGCTGAAAATAGCCAAATTTGATTATTTTGAAGGTTTTGGCTAATCTGCTGGAGATGGCCTAAGGGTACACTAGTTAACTCGCGCCTTAGAGGATGAGTTACAGTGCAATGCAACAGAAATGGATTGTAGAACAACTGTCTTTTGTATGTATGGAGTAATGAAAAGAGAGGGGGAAGGTGGAAGAAGCAAATGAAAAGAAAACAGAAATTAACACTGCTTGAACATGATGATACATGCATAGCGTTGAATGCTTCTCAATGAAAAACCAAAGACTAAAACCAAGAACACATGTTTACACCATGAAGAAGCTGCAGAATCAGAATCAACACTCTAAATAATTTTGTCCAAATATCCTGAGATTTTACATTTCCTTTTAGAGGAAGGGCAGTAAACAAAAAAGATAGCCACATGAGCTATATACATCTGGGCTAAGTTCCACTGGGAAAGCAGAAAGGATCAAGAATACAAACATAACAGGATCAACCTGTTTCACTCCCTTCATGGGGTTAGATCACATCTAAATGTAGCCGGTCTTATTATAGAAACAAAAGAAATTACTGGATGAAAAATCGGAAAGGGTCACTAGCGTCGCCTAGCTAGAGAGGAAGAACTCATAATCAGGATGCCTGTTTACAGATGTCAGATTACCTTTGTTAACAACAGCTCTTGCCATGAGAGATGCTGTCTCCTCAAGTGTCCTCAACCGCTCCTTCAGGATTACAGAGGGGTTTAAGCCAGGGATTCCTGCTGTCTGACTCAGCACAGACTGCCTCAGCTGGAACCAGCATATATTCACCCTGTTTATGATACAGAAAGTGCACTACTTAGCTTAGAAGATTTTACATACAGCACAAACTAAATGCAATTCAAGAATGTATTTACAGTTTACATGCAACATGAGCACAATAGAAACCGAAAGCTACAAGAAACACGCAATGGTAATAAGTTAAGGCAAAAAAGATGCATTGAAACAAAGGATAAAAAAAAAGAATGATATTTTGATAGAATCAATAATCGTTTCCTCAACCATCGTATATTTGCTCTTTCTTTCTTTCTCCTTTTTTTTTTTTACATTCAGAAGACAAATTGTAACAATATCTTCTCTTTCTCAGCTAAATCCTAATACTTTCACAAGGTAACCAAATAATGCAATTTACTCTTATGGCATATTGAAATTTCTTGTCGTTGATCCAATATTACCCTATAGAAATGTCTATTTTACAAGGAATTTGTTAACCACTTATCTATTCTATCACAGTAAAAGTAACTTCTATGTAAGCAAGTAATGACACAGCTACATGTACAGACAAGTCCTCTTAGATAGGAAAAGAAGGGGAAGAGGGGGTTGAAGAAATTGTAATTCTTCATCATGGCATTAGTCATACTAGATTGCACCATTGCAGTTTGATAAAGATTTTATGCTGTCTATACCCTTCATTTGCCTTTGAACCTGTAATCCATTCAAATCCATATTGAGAGATTGAGGAAGTCCAGAATATCTACTCTCTAACAATTGTATTACTCCTCAAATCAGAAGATCACCATCCAAAATTTAAAAAGCAAACACAGATACACATAGTCATAACCACAATCGTCCAAAATTACGAATTTGCAAGTGTATTGGCGGTCACCATGTTGCACAATTCCTTGGGATTTTTTCATGGAACCTTTGTTCATCTTCATCTACCTCCAAGTTGCAACTGAAAAAGCTTTCACAGGGTTGTACTCATTAGAGATACAATTCTTTATTTTTTTCATTGTCCCACCAAAAAGGAGTTCTTCTGTTCTAGGCTAACATATTAGAAACATTAATGAGTTGATTAATTCCACATGATGATAGTTCAACCGCCTATAACTTTTTTTTTAAAAAAAAAAAAAAAATTCTCATAATTAGAGAAAATACTGACCATAAAAGTTTTGTGGAAATTGGAGTTTCAGGATATTTTGATTTTTTTAATCAAGCAAAGGCTGTGTTCGATCAGACATATTAATAAGATGGTTTAAGGAATAATAAGGTTAATGATACTGTAGATTCCCTATCTAAATTGTTTAGAAGTTGGCTACATGAATCTTCTGTGTGCTGTATCGGCTTATCAATGGACCCTTCATTTTTTATCCAATCGTTAGGCCTTTCAGTCTTCATGCATCTCCTTAACTTTTAACCACATCATTTTTTTTTAAATGCAATCTTTGGATCTTCATGAACGAAATTAAACACTAGAGCATCTCAACTTCTGTCTCTTATTAGGTGGCCTAATTGAAGCATCTTTGGTGCCTGTATGAAAGACATTTCTTAAATCCTTTTGCCTTCGCCTAGCTACCAATCATTCAACATACCTCTATTTAGCTTTACTGGAGTA